>JAVIAB010000108.1:21225424-21820424 GCA_032433765.1 Megaustenia siamemsis | reverse complement strand
TGAACTACAAAGGACAAGAGGAATGGTTCGATCCCAACTAACTGTTTCCGGTTCACCCAGCCTTTAATGGGTACCGGATATTTTTTTTCTGGGAAAGTAAAGCGGCACGGGCGTAATACCGACCACATTACTCCAAAAATCATGTGCCGAGAGTATGTAAAATGTATGGTCACTAACACCATATTCCCTATCCGCCACTTAGCGTGACGGGGGTACTTTACTTTCTTATAGAGCCACTGTTTGAAAACTATGCCTGATGATCCGCATCCCATGGGAATCATAAACTACTCAGTAACGGATACGGGGTGGGGACGGAGGTACTCTCCGAGCTAATTATAAATCCAATCACTTTGACAGCCCCAATCAGAACCCCCTCAGCCCACTGTTCAATCTCGTTGATTACTTCTAAAGAAACACAAGTGAGCTATATTTGGTAACAATGTGACTGCTGTGATGACACAATGGATCTGTAACGAACCACTAAAGGCCATAATGTTCTTGCTCTAGATTCTCAGTTTGGAATTTACTCCTTCCCTTAGCCTGGTTTTTCCTGGAGGCACTCACAAGACAATGGGGAAAATCATCATCATCATCAAGTACCGGGCATGCTGGCGTAGGTGATCCTGTCTCTCCACAACTTTCGATCTCGACAGTTATTTATCATTTCTGTTGTTGACCTTCTGCCAAGCTATTCTCTCAAGCTGTCTGGTATTTTTTCTCTTTGCTTACCTCTATCTCTTCTTCCCTAAAATTGTTCCTTTTGTTACAATATATTCCAGTTGTTCTCTTTTCATTACATGGCCAAAAAATAATGATTGTTTCTTCCTAACATTGGAAATTAGCTGTCTTTTTTGCTTTGACCTCTTTCAGAACATTTTCATTTCTCTTCTTAGCTGTCCATGGTATTCTCAACATTCTTCTGTAAAACCATATTTCAACAGACTCCAGTGATTTTCTTGTCTGTTGTCCTATTGTCCATGATTCACATCCATATGTTAAGACTGGTTCTACATAACATTTAAGAACTCTTTTTCTTGTTTCTATTGTCAAAAATGGATTGCATAGTATCTTCCTAATTTTTTTTTGGAAAGCTGCTTTTGCCTTAGCCATTCTTCATCTCACTTCTTTAGTACATCTTCGGTATGGGGAAAATACACAAGTTTAACTGTTTATTTGTGAGTTTCATAAACATGCAGTAAAGTAATCCTTCTCTCCACACCTCTATATAAACATGTTTGGAATATAGTGTTAGTACCCACATTTTGCTATAACCAATCACATATTTGTGGACGATGTGGTCGGTATCATGCCAGGCCGCCTATACTTACAAGAAAAATCAATAGTACTTATTTTTAGAGGCAAATGAATCTTACAACCGTGTTGGTAAGAAAAAAAATTCTTCGTTTCTGGAAATAGAAGCGGGACACTTCTGATTAGAACCTCTTGTGTATTAAAACTCAGGCGAAACTCCACAGTGGTTAGTAATGTTAGACATACGACGACTATACTGATGATGGAATGCAGGCAGACTTTCATTCTATAATATGGCAAGGTATTTGTTTGTTTGTTTGTTTGATTGTTTGTTTGTTTGTTTGATTGTTTGATTGTTTGATTCTTTGATTGTGCGTTTGTTTGTTTGTTTGTTTGATTTATTTTTTGTTTGTTTGTTTGATTGTTTGTTTGATTGTTTGTTTGTTTGTTTGATTGTTTGTTTGTTTGTTTGATTGTTTGTTTGTTTTTTGTTTGATTGTTTGTTTGATCGTTTGTTTGTTTGTTTGTTTGTTTGATTGTGTTTTATTGTTTGTTTGTTCGTTTGCTTGTTTCTTTGTTTGATCATTTGTTTCATTGTTTGTTTGATTGTTTGTTTGTTTTTTTATGTTTGTTTATTTGATTGTTTGATTGTTTGTTTGTTTTTTGTTTGATTGTTTGTGTTCGTTTGTTTGTTTGTTTGTTTGTTTGATTGTGTGTTTTATTGTTTGTTTGTTCGTTTGCTTGTTTGTTTGTTTGATCATTTGTTTCATTGTTTGTTTGATTGTTTGTTTGTTTTTTATGTTTGTTTATTTGATTGTTTATTTGATTGTTTGTTTGTTTGTTTGTTTGCTTGATTGTTTGTTTGTTTGTTTGTTTGTTTGATTGTTTGCTTGTTTGTTTGTTTGTTTGTTTGTTTGTTTGATTGGTTGTTGATTTGGTTGTCTGCTGCAGCCTTATATTTCTAGCGAAGTCTCGAGGGACTGAATTTTGTGTGAATATCATGTTTCCAATCTATAAAGCAAGGAGTCAGACAAGGCTGTGTTCTGTCGCCGGATTTGTTTTCACTCAAAGCGAAAATATTATGAGATAAATAGTAGACAAAAAGGAATTGAAGTCAACGGTTACAACATAATTAATTTGCGATATGCGTGTGACACAGTCTTAATAGCAGAGACAGAGAATGAACTACAAGAAATGATAGACATAATAGTAAAAGAAAGAAACAAGAAAGGTCTGAGTCTGATAATAGTAAGAAACCAGAAGTAATAATCATATAGAAGAAACAATCATCACCATCATGCAGCATAAAAATAAACAGGACAAATATGAAACAAGTGCAACGTTTCAAATACTTGGGCACAATAATAACATCAGGTAGAAGATGCACCGCAGAAGTAAAAAAACAGAATAGCTCAGGCCAAAATAGCATTTCAGAAAATGAAAAAATATCTTATGCAACAAATCTATGTCAATAAAAATGAGAAAGAGAGTTCGTCGGTGCTATATAGAACCAATTCTGACCTATGGAACCGAATCATGGACAGTAGATAAACAAATTAAAAGACGATTAGAGGCCACAGAAATGGGTTTGCTTTCTGGTCTGCCTGACTCGCCCTCGTAACCATCTGCCATCCCGTACGTCTGTCTATCTTTTTTTTTCTCTCTTTCTTTCTCTCTTTCTTTTTCTCTTTCTTTCAATTATTCTTTCTTTCTATCTTTTTTCAGTTTTGTCCATCCTTTCATTCGTTCCATCATTGTTTGTTTGTTTGTTTGTTTCTCTTTCTTTATTTTTGTATGTGTTCTTCCTTCCTTTCATTCTTCTTTTTATCTTTCAAATCTGTACTTATGATAATTTATCTGCGGATTGTCTAATCCAGGAAACGATTCACATCCTAACTTGTGTTCCTACGTTAATTCAGTCACATCCTAATGTGTGTTCCTACGTTAATTCATTCACATCCTAATGTGTGTTCCTACGTTAATTCAGTCACATCCTAACTTGTGTTCCTACGTTAATTCAGTCACATCCTAATGTGTGTTCCTACGTTAATTCATTCACATCCTAATGTGTGTTCCTACGTTAATTCATTCACATCCTAATGTGTGTTCCTACGTTAATTCATTCACATCCTAATGTGTGTTCCTACGTTAATTCAGTCACATCCTAATGTGTGTTCCTACGTTAATTCATTCACATCCTAATGTGCGTTTCCACGTTAATTCATTCACATCCTAATGTGCGTTTCCACGTTAATTCATTCACATCCTAATGTGTGTTCCTACGTTAATTCATTCTCATCCTAATGTGTGTTCCTACGTTAATTCATTCACATCCTAAATTGTGTTTCCACGTTAATTCATTGCCTTAATATGACCAACCCCCTCCTCTGAATTATATTTATTTAGCGTCTCGCAATAGAAGTTTCCAATTGGAAAAAAAAAAGATAATGCCACAGACAGGGCAATGAATCAGAAATATGACCCAGACACGTTGGCACTGTCATCAAAAGACACACAGACCTGCTATTCTAATTAAGCTAATCGTGTCTCCTGAGTTGCCCAGCATCGTATCGCTGGAAGTAACAACCATCGAGAGAAAGCTTAACTCCATGTATTCGATGCAAATAAATGGGAATTTAAATTACATAAAAAAAAAACATTGTGGGGTTAAGGAAAAGAAAGAAACATTTATGTTTGTTTATTTTATTTATGTTTTTTTTATCTTCTTTGGTGTTCAGAGGGCTCTGATTTTTCACTCTACGATTTTTCACTCTACGATTTTTCAATCTACGATTATTCACTCTACGATTTTTCAATCTACGATTTTTCCCTGTATAATTTTTCACTCTAGGACACATCAATTCAATTCTGGAACATAGAAACGAACAACGCAATTAATTCGACCGACGTTTGTTTGAGTGGGTGCAAAATTGGGCACTGGGGGGGGGGGGGGGGATTAATTTGAAATGCTGAATGTGAAGACAGCACATTAATACATATATTTTTGTAATAGTTCGCTAACTCACGTCGTTTATTGATTTCAGAAGATTTCTTTTTAGGTGAATCGGCTTTATGAATGCTTTGGATAACCACTTTGCTTTACTCTGTTTTGCTTAGCTTTCCTTTATGTATCTTTCCTTTGCTTAGCTTTCCTTTGCGTAGCTTTCCTTTATGTATCTTTCCTTTGCTTAGCGCTTTCCTTTGCTTAGCTTTCCTTTGCGTAGCTTTCCTTTGCGTAGCTTTCCTTTGCTTAGCTTTCCTTTGCTTAGCTTTCCTTTGCTTAGCTTTCCTTTGCTTAGCTTTTCTTTGCTTAGCTTTCCTTTGCTTAGCTTTCCTTTGCTTAGCTTAGCTTTCCTTACTTTACCTTGCTTTACTTTACTTTACTTTGCTTTGCCTTGCTTTACTTTACTTTACTTTACTTTACTTTACTTTACTTTACTTTACTTTACTTTGCTTTACTTTACTTCTTTGTTTTACTCTGCTTTACTTTACTTTGCTTTACTTTACTTTGCTTTGCTTTGCTTTGGTTTACTTTACTTTACTTTACTTTACTTTACTTTACTTTACTTTACCTTAACTTTACTTTACTTACTTTCTTTGCTTTGTTTTATTTTTCTTAACTTTACTTTACTTTCCTTACTTTCTTTGCTTTACTATGCCTTACCTTGCTTTAATTTACGTTACTTTGCTTACTTTCTTTGCTTATTTTACTTTGCTTTGCATACTTTCTTTGCTTTGCTTGGGACATTTGTACGCTCGAGTCCATACTTTTTATTTAGTCATATGTCTCTTTGTTCAATGTAATAAAATAATTCGTCGATCCATTATCTTCTATGTCTGCCTTGTCAACATTTCGCCGTTGATTACAATGCTGGAAGGAGTGTGTTGTCTTGTGAACGTGGCACATGTTAAAACTACGTCATTTATTGTTTGTCATCAAGCTAATGGCAAGTAATCATTTAAACTTCACGTCACTTTTTGAAGCTAAAGAAAGGCACCACTGTCATGAGGTACTTTAGCTTAGTTGACATATCGTTTTCATTGCTCAATAGACAACTCCACTCTTCAGCACTTTCCCCAGTATGAAGTACGCCTAGTGAACGCACTGAAGATCGCTTAAGCTTAGATGCACAAAATCCTTAATACCTGTAGTTCTCCCAAAACCTCTTTAGTCACCTCTTTCAGCAAACGTATAAGGTGAAAGTGGCTCTATTCGTTTATCCCTTAAGTGTGGCCATGGCACCAATAGCCACACACACCTGGCAGGTGACAATGGCTCTGTCCCTTTCTCCCCTCACCGTGGTCATGGCCCTGGTAGCCACATACACACACCTGGCAGGTGACAGTGGTTCTGTTCCTTTCTCCCCTCACCGTGGTCATGGCCCCGGTAGCCACACACTCCTGGCAGGTGACAGTGGCTCTGTTCCTTTCTCCCCTCACCGTGGTCATGGCCCTGGTAGCCACACACACTTGGCAGGTGACAGTAGCTCTGTCCCTTTCTCCCCTCACCGTGGTCATGGCCCCGGTAGCCAAACAGTCCTGGCAGGAGACAGTGCCTCTGATGCTTTCTCCCCTCACCGTTGTCATGGCCCCATTAGCCACACAGTCCTGGCAGGTGACAGTAGCTCTGTTCCTTTCTCCCCTCACCGTGGTCATAGCCCCGGTAGCCACACAGTCCTGGCAGGAGACAGTGCCTCTGTTCTTTTCTCCCCTCACCGTGGTCATGGACCCGTTAGCCACACAGTCCTGGCAGGAGACAGTGCCTCTGTTCCTTTCTCCCCTCACCGTGGTCATGGCCCCGTTAGCCACACAGTCCTGGCAGGAGACAGTGCCTCTGTTCCTTTCTCCCCTCACCGTGGTCATGGAGCCGTTAACCACACAGTCCTGGCAGGAGACAGTGCCTCTGTTCCTTTCTCTCCTCACCGTGGTCATGGCCACGTTAGCTACACAGTCCTGGCAGGTGACAGTTGCTCGGTTCCTTTCTCCCCTCACCGTGGTCATGGCCCCGTTAGCCAAACAGTCCTGGCAGGAGACAGTGCCTCTGTTCCTTTCTCCCCTCACCGTGGTCATGGCCCCGTTAGCCACACAGTCCTGGCTGGAGACATTGCCTCTGTTCCTTTCTCCCCTCACCGTGGTCATGGCCCCGTTAGCTACACAGTCCTGGCAGGTGACAGTGCCTCTGTTCCTTTCTCCCCTCACCGTGGTCATGGCCCCGTTAGCTACACAGTCCTGGCAGGTGACAGTGCCTCTGTTCCTTTCTCCTCTCACCGTGGTCATGGCCCCGTTAGCCACACAGTCCTGGCAGGAGACAGTGCCTCTGCTCCTTTATCCCCTCACCGTGGTCATGGCCCCGTTAGCCACACAGTCCTGGCAGGTGACAGTGCCTCTGTTCCTTTCTCCCCTCACGGTGGTCATGGCCCCGTTAGCCACACAGTCCTGGCAGGAGACAGTGCCTCTGATGCTTTCTCCCCTCACCGTGGTCATTGCCCCGTTAGCCACACAGTCCTGGCAGGTGACAGTGCCTCTGTTCCTTTCTCCCCTCACCGTGGTCATGGCCCCGTTAGCCACACAGTCCTGGCAGGTGACAGTACCTTTAATCCTTTTTCCCCTCACCATGGTCAGACCCTCCTCATCCATATCGGCGACTGACCAAAGATGTTTAATGAAAGAAGTAAAGTGACCAGATGAGGCAAAGTGAAATAAGATCATAAGAAAAGGAATTATAATTGAACATTTCTTTAACTACATATAGCGATAAGAAATATTAATCGCATGGAGAAAATCATTTATATTTTCATAATAAAATTAACAATAGCAACAAACAAATTAGCAAAATTAAAACTCCTGAGAACATATATCTTCTGAGTAAAACCATATGATTTTGAATCATGGACAACTTCGCAAACAATGAAGGAATTAGGTTCACTAGCGAGAGAGTGCTACAGAAAACATCTTTAGATTGTCTTGTATTTATAAAAAAGGCATTGAAGATATATTAAAATACCTGAACATTGAAAAGAAATAGCTGATAAATAACATGTTACAGAGGAAATTAAATACTATTGTTATTTTAAAGCACATAGTGGTCTGGTGAGAACAATTATGGAAGGCATGGCTCCATGAGAACCAGTTAGTAACAGACCAAGAAGAAGGTGATTTCAAGACACAAAAGAGCTTTTGAACACTCAATCTATCTATTGTCCTTTCGAGTCAAAGATGGCACATAGGGCAGAACCACAATCTAAAAAACAGAAACCTAGCGTGCCAAAATGGCACATATTGCAGAGATTACTGCTTCTAAAATCTATGGCTCTGTTTCCATAACAATACTTTTTACAATGACACCTTGTCAAGTCATCGATCAATCTCCTTAGTCGCCTCTTACGACATGCCTGGAAGGTCACAGTGTCACTATTCTTTGAACATTAGTAGTAGCCTCCGTCATTCATAGTTGACTGGATTTTTCAGCGCCACTAGAAATGTTATTTTTTCCATAATTTTCTTTCATCGTGTATTCTCTTTCTCTATGAATCTGTCTGCTTCTTGTATGAGGTGAACCTTTAGAGTGTGTTTCCAGAGATTGCGGTCTGCAGCTATGTCTTCCCATGCTGCAGGGTTTATGTTCAGAGAATCATGTCGCGTTTACACACATCTACAAATCGAAGTTTTGGGCGCCCCCTAGTTCTTTTATCATCTGCCAGTTGTCCGTTGAGTATATCTTTTGGTACGCGGCCATCTTTCATACGGTGTACATGGCCAAGCCAGCGTAACCTACGTTGTTTGAGCAGCGTGTAGATATTCGGAAGGCCTGTGCGAGTCAGGACCTCCACGTTTGTCACTTTATCCTTCCAGGTGATACCAAAAATACGGCGTAGACATCGCATATGGAATGCATTTAGCCGTCTCTCCTGCTTTACATAGGTTGTCCAAGATTCGCTGCCATACAGGAGGATACTAATTATGCAGACATTGTACGCTGCAGATTTTGTTTTGAACATTACAGAGGTAAAAATGGGTGACCTGGCTGGAGACAGATTCTTTCAGACGAGAACTGGTGAATGCAACCGTCTGCAAAGGACATGTGACCTGATGATGAAATCCATAATATTATAAGTAGGAAAAGAAGTCCCATATTATATGTTCATTTGGCGGTGATGTGTGAAATACATCACATGCATACAAAAAGAGAAAAGGAAGACCGAAAGTAAGATTGATTGAAAGTATCAATGAAACTATACAACAACATCACATCAGAGTGGCTGAGGCTGCCAGTGACAACAAGAATTGTGAAACTCCCAACGACACACTTAAAGGAAATGTTAAGAGGAAGAAAAGAGTCAGTTAATGGAATCTTCTTCTACTTCTTCTTTCCTTCCTCATCGGCCTTTCAGCGTCGAGGGGAGATATAATTTACGGTCTTTCGCTCTTCTGTTTACCTCTGCTGCTGTTATGTTTCCAAGTGCTTCTAATATTCCATCGATCCATCCTTCTCGTGGTCGACCCTTGGGTCTGGTGTTCTCACAACTTTTGTTGAAGGCTCATTGTGTTGAATTTTGATCTTTCTGCCTTGTCACGTGGCCTAATCATTTTATCTGTTGTTTCCTTATATATTCTATGGCGGGTGCTATTACTAGCTTTTTTCTCAGTTCTTCATTTTGATCTCATCTCTCAGACTGTTTCCTGCCATTAGTCTAACACATTTCATCTCTGTTAATGGAATCTAAGTTCTTAAATACGCGTATAGTGAAGGTTATTATTAAAGAGAGAACCACTGAATGGCGTTAACAAGCCTCCTTCAGTTTCGAAGAGCAGCGGACGGGCATCTTTTAATAAGTCCAAGCGAGCAACATTTTTCCACAATTGTCGACACATTTATTGGACAGCAATGTGAGTCCGTGTTACTTTCCCCAAAAAGATCCTTTGCACCATCAACATATTTGAGTGCCGTCTCTGCATCGAAGGTTGGCTACCATGGAGCGCCGTTTCTCTGTCTCTTGCATTCATAGTGCAGGTTGTCATAGGCTGAATTGTCCATCTTTTGATGTTACTAGTCCATGCTAGTCTTGGTCTGCATTTGCCTCTTTTATCTTGCATTTTCCCTTTGTTACCTTTTGATTACTTTTAGTATGCTGCTGTGTCTTTTAACATGCGCCAAACATAACATTTGTCTTGATTGAATTGTGTTTAGTTCTCTCTTCATTTTTAGCTGTTTTTAAACTTCATCATGTATTTTTTTTCTTTCCAACCATTTTTTCTATTCTTCTATAAATCCACATTTCGAAAACTTCACTTTTTGTTTCACTCAGTATCTATGGATTATTACAATCACCAATATAGATGGCCCACGAGACAAAACAAAAGTTGAAACAACGCCTACTAGCGTGACGCTTTCATCTATAGGCAGCTGACGTCACTCTACCCACAAACGCATGTGTTCCCAAAGCTGAAAAGGTCACCCCAGGTCGCAGGTTTTCCATTTTTCTGTCCCTCCTGCGGGTCATAACTATAGGTGGTTGTGATTATTATCATCATTAGATACTAAGTAAACCAGGGGATATTGTAGTGGTAACAAAAAAAATGTAGGGAAAAAATGTATTTGTAAAAAGAGCTGTATTGATACAGTTTAAAGTTAATCCGACCACCCGAACAGCAAACTAGTGAACTTTGACACTTCGGCTTTTAGTTTTAATATGATATATTTTAATGTTAAAACAAGTAAATGAGTTGAAATATCTGGGAACAATGTTGACCTCAAATTGTAGATGTACAACAGATGTGAGGTGTAGAAGGCTCAGACAAAAGCAGCTTTCTAAAAAATGAGGAAGATTCTGTGCAATTAATTTTTGACAATAGAAACAAGAAAAAGAGTTCTTAAACGTTATGTAGAGCCAGCCTTAACATATGGATGTGGTTCATGGATAATAGGACAACATATAAGAAAATCACTGGAGGCTGTAGAAATGTGGCTTTACAGAATAATGTTGAGAATACTACAAATAGCTAAGAAGTGTAATGAAAACGTTCTGAAAGAGGCCAAAGCAAAAAGGGAGCTAATTTCCAATATTAAGAAGAAACAATCATCAATTTTTGGCCATGTAATGAGAAGGGAACATCTGGAATATATTGTATCAACTGGGAAAATTGAAGGACAAAGAGATAGAGGGAAGCAAAGGGAAAATATACCAGACAGCCTAAGAGAATGTCTTGGCAGAAGGTCAAGAACGGAAATGATAAAGAACTGTCGAAATCGAAAGTTGTGGAGATATGATCACCTACTCCTGAGGGCATGGTACTGGATGATGATGATAGATGTTATTTTAATAATAAAACAGTTATTTATATTCTTGAACTCGTTAACAATGGCATTGCATACTGTAACAAAGTTGTCAATAAAACAAAAAAACATCAAATTTTAAAAAAAAATCATTTATTTTCTGATTTCTTTATTCTTTGTGTACAAATACATTATTTTGTTTCCTCTTGTGTACACATTGATTTAACTTTTTTTTCTCAAATTTTCGGTAGAGCAATTTGTCTTTTGAGTACAGGATGTACGGTTCGAAACCCCGCCCGGCCGTCTTCTATATCCATTGACATCTTATATAAACAAAAAAGAGAGCTCTGGCGTAGTGCTGCCAATATTATCAACACAAATATGCCGATTGTTACAAATTTGGAAGCAGTTTGGCCTACTCTTTTTATTACTTACAAGGGACACGAAATGGAAAGATGGGTTGAGCACTAGTCCAACCTATACCATGATGACAGACCAGCAAACACTTCTAGCACAATCTATACCTAAATATCCTACAATGTCTGAGCTGGACGTTGAGCCTACTATGAACGAACTTGCTGACGCTATAAATGCCCTCTCAAGAGGAAAAGCTGCAGGAAATGACAACATTCCCACAGATTTACTAAAGGACAACTTAAACATACTACTTCCACATCTATATAAACTGCTAATCGAATGCTGGAGACAAGGAGAAATACTCCATGATATGAGAAATGCCAAGATTATAACACTATCCTAAAACAAAGAAGACAGTGATATTTGCAATAACCACAGAGACATCTCTCTCCCTAGCACAGCGGGCAAGGCTTTAGAGTAATACTAAAATGCCTGCATAGACTTGCAGAACGTAATCTTCCCGAGTCTCAGTGCGGCTTTAGAGACGTTACATTAACTATAGACATGATTTTCACACTTAGACAATTACAAGAAAAAAGCCGGGAACAAAATATGCCGCTCTATATTGCCGTTGTGGATCTCACAAAGGCCTTCGACTCAGTAAATATAGATGGGCTCTACAGGGTGTTAGAAAGCATAGGCTGCCCACCTAAATTACTTAGGCTGTTTTCCTTTCATGAAAACATAAATGCTAAAATCCAATTTGATGGGAGTGTTAAAGTCAACAACGGAGTGAAACAGGGATGTGTCCTCGCCCCCACCCATTTTGGTATATTTTTTGCTGCCCTCCTAAATTACGCCTTAGAAAACAGCTCAGGAGATATTTACATTCGCACAAGATTGGATGGCTCACTGTTCAACTTAGCATGACTAAGAGCAAAAACAAATGTTGCCCTACTTAAATAACTTTTATTTGCTGATGATGCCGCCCTAGTCGCTCATAGTGAAGCCACTCTACAATCGCTGATCAACAACCTGGACAAAGCATGCAACTATTTTCACTGTCAATTAATGTTCAGAAAACAATAGTACTAAGTCAAGGCGACATCAAACCTCTATTAATCACTTTAAAAGATAGTCCACTAGAATCAGTTCAGAAGTTCAAGTAACTTGTATTCGCAATTACGCAAACCACATCTCTTGATGATGAAATAAACAGCCAAATTGGTAAGGCGGCTACGACTTTCGGCAAACTCGCACAGAAAGGACCTGGAACAATACGAAACTAACACTGAAAACCAAACTCTTAATATATCAAACTTGTGTGCGTAGCACACTATTATATGGATCTGAAACCTAGAAAACATACTCAAATGATGAAAACAAAGACTAAATGTCGTCCACGTGCGATATCTCCGCAGATTGATGCACATAAATTTTGCAGGACAAGATAACCAACTTAACTGTCCTGCAACGTGCTAAGACCCCCAACAATCATGTCGATATTCAGATGTCGAAGACTAAGGTTGGGGCATGTCCAGCGAATGGGAGAAAAACGTATCTTCAGGTAAATACTATACGGTGAACTAACACACGGAAAAAGACAAATCGGTAGACCTAAACTATGATATAGAGATATCTGTAAATCATCTCTGGATGACTTCTCCATCTGTGAAAATGACTGGGAACATCAGGCAGGTGATCGCACAGCATGGAGAGCATGTATAAGGAACGGTATAACATCATTTGAGACTGTGCTAAGGCAAAACTTAGAAGAGAAAAGTCTCATGAAAAAGGATGGAAAACCCTGTGCATCAGTGAGCCTGATTTGTTCATTCTGTAGCCGTGTGTGTTTGTCAAACATTGGTAGAATTAGCCACGGGTGAAGCTGTTCGACAAAAATAAAACAACAACAGAAAATACACATTAGCCTCCACTAGACCGTCTGACAAGACGAAATGGGTCAAATAGGAAGTGGTTTCACCATATAGGGAGATCTGCCTAGAGAGAGGAAATCTTTCAGACAGGTAATGATGAATACAATGTTATGTGGGAGATCTGCCTAGAGAGAGGAAATCTATCAGACGGGCAATGGTGAATACAATGTTTTGTGGGAGATCTGACTAGAGACAGAGATTCTTTCAGATAGGCAATGGTGAATACAATGTTATGTGGGAGATCTGACTAGAGACAGAGATTCTTTCAGATAGGCAATGGTTAATACAATGTGTTGTGGGAGATCTGACTAGAGACAGAGATTCTTTCAGATAGGCAATGGTTAATACAATGTTTTGTGGGAGATCTGACTAGAGACAGAGATTCTTTCAGATAGGCAATGGTTAATACAATGTTTTGTGGGAGATCTGACTAGAGACAGAGATTCTTTCAGATAGGCAATGGTTAATACAATGTTTTGTGGGAGATCTGACTAGAGACAGAGATTCTTTCAGATAGGCAATGGTTAATACAATGTTTTGTGGGAGATCTGACTAGAGACAGAGATTCTTTCAGATAGGCAATGGTTAATACAATGTTTTGTGGGAGATCTGACTAGAGACAGAGATTCTTTCAGATAGGCAATGGTTAATACAATGTTTTGTGGGAGATCTGACTAGAGACAGAGATTCTTTCAGATAGGCAATGGTTAATACAATGTTATGTGGGAGATCTGGCTAGAGACAGAGATTCTTTCAGATAGGCAATGGTTAATACAATGTTATGTGGGAGATCTGGCTAGAGACAGAGATTCTTTCAGATAGGCAATGGTTAATACAATGTTATGTGGGAGATCTGGCAAGAGACAGAGATTCTTTCAGATAGGCAATGGTTAATACAATGTTATGTGGGAGATCTGACTAGAGACAGAGATTCTTTCAGATAGGCAATGGTTAATACAATGTTATGTGGGAGATCTGACTAGAGACAGAGATTCTTTCAGATAGGCAATGGTTAATACAATGTTATGTGGGAGATCTGGCTAGAGACAGAGATTCTTTCAGATAGGCAATGGTTAATACAATGTTATGTGGGAGATCTGGCTAGAGACAGAGATTCTTTCAGATAGGCAATGGTTAATACAATGTTATGTGGGAGATCTGGCTAGAGACAGAGATTCTTTCAGATAGGCATTGGTTAATACAATGTTATGTGGGAGATCTGGCTAGAGACAGAGATTCTTTCAGATAGGCAATGGTTAATACAATGTTATGTGGGAGATCTGGCTAGAGACAGAGATTCTTTCAGATAGGCAATGGTTAATACAATGTTATGTGGGAGATCTGGATAGGGACAGAGATTCTTTCAGATAGGCAATGGTTAATACAATGTTATGTGGGAGATCTGGCTAGAGACAGAGATTCTTTCAGATAGGCAATGGTTAATACAATGTTATGTGGGAGATCTGACTAGAGACAGAGATTCTTTCAGATAGGCAATGGTTAATACAATTTTATGTGGGAGATCTGACTAGAGACAGAGATTCTTTCAGATAGGCAATGGTTAATACAATGTTATGTGGGAGATCTGACTAGAGACAGAGATTCTTTCAGATAGGCAATGGTTAATACAATGTTATGTGGGAGATCTGGCTAGAGACAGAGATTCTTTCAGATAGGCAATGGTTAATACAATGTTATGTGGGAGATCTGGCTAGAGACAGAGATTCTTTCAGATAGGCAATGGTTAATACAATGTTATGTGGGAGATCTGGCTAGAGACAGAGATTCTTTCAGATAGGCAATGGTTAATACAATGTTATGTGGGAGATCTGGCTAGAGACAGAGATTCTTTCAAATAGGCAATGGTTAATACAATGTTATGTGGGAGATCTGGCTAGAGACAGAGATTCTTTCAGATAGGCAATGGTTAATACAATGTTATGTGGGAGAGACTAGAGACAGAGAATCTTTCAGATAGGCAATGGTTAATACAATGTTATGTGGGAGATCTGACTAGAGACAGAGATTCTTTCAGATAGGCAATGGTGAATACAATGTTTTGTGGGAGATCTGACTAGAGACTGAGAATCTTTCAGATAGGCAATGGTGAATACAATGTGGGAGATCTGACTAGAGACAGAGATTCTTTCAGATAGGCAATGGTTAATACAATGTTATGTGGGAGATCTGACTAGAGACAGAGATTCTTTCAGATAGGCAATGGTTAATACAATGTTATGTGGGAGATCTGACTAGAGACAGAGAATCATTCAGATAGGCAATGGTTAATACAATGTTATGTGGGAGATCTGACTAGAGACAGAGATTCTTTCAGATAGGCAATGGTGAATACAATGTTATGTGGGAGATCTGACTAGAGACAGAGATTCTTTCAGACGGGCTGTGGCGAATGCAGCGTAATGATCATGTGTAGATTACAACGTTTTCTCATTCTTGTGTTTATACATTAAACTGTAACTTCCCACCAAGTATTAACAAAGATAATGTCATTTTAAAAATAAAGGTAACAAAAAAGTAAAGTACCCCCGTCACGCCAAGTGGCGTATAAGTAATATAGTGTTAGTGACCATAAATTTTACAGACCTTCAGCACATGATTTTTGGGGTAATGTGGCCGGTATTACGCCCATGCCGCTTTACTTTCCCAGAAAAATTCCGGTACCCATTAAAGGCTGGGTGAACCGGAAGCCGTCGGTTGAGATCGAACACTACCTCTTGTCCTTTGTAGTCCAGTTCACTAGCCACTGAGCTATCGTAGCTCCCATTTAAAAATTAAATCAACATATAATTATATCAGTTTTGATGGTTCCAATTTGATTTATCAGTGTTTCTAGCTTAAGGTTTCAATTAGGATAATCAAGGAATTTATCATTTTTATCTTTCTTAAAAAAGAAAAAAAAAATTCGTAAAAAAACAGTGCCTGAAGATAAAGGAAAAGAAGAAAAGATAAAAGAAGAAACGAGAAGAACATAAGAAACTGAAGCAGAAGACTAAAATGAAGAAGAATTTAAAAAAAAAGGATACGAGAATAATAATTATTAAGAAGAAAAAGAGAGGCAAAGAGGGGTTAAAGAAAACGAAGGGAAAGAAGAAGTTAACAAAACCAAGTATATAAAAAGCACATTATAAAATAAAGAAACGCAGAGAACTGTGTTCTGATATATTCTGGGGACCTTACCGGGTATGGCTTGGACCGGGAGCAAATCTGTTCAAGTCAGCACTTATCTCCAGGGGCTGATCTAACTCTTCAAACAAAATCAATGTCCCCTAGCTTATCGTTTATTCACAATTCTACAAGACTTAAGCAGTTTCTGAGGACGAATTAACGGTGCTGGAGATGGCTTGTTTTTCATGCGGAATGCCAAGGTTCACAGAACGTACTCTAATCGACCCCAGCTGAAATATGGAATCTTATGCTTGTTCAGGGAGGAAAATGTGTCGAAGGAAGGAGTACAGAGTCCTGACCCCCCACCCCCCCTTTCCCTCCCCCCACACGAGATAAGGTGAAGACACTCTCCAAATTAGCAATGGTATGATGTATCTTCAAGTAATGGTTATAGTTATTTTGGTACAGAAGTAATGGTTATATCGAAGAAGCAATCACCACCATGCAGCATAAAAATAAACGAGTCAAATCTGAAACAAGTGCAACATTTCAAATACTTTGGCACAATAATAACATCAGATGGGAGATGCACCACAGAAATAAAAAGCAGAATAGCTCAGGCCAAAATAGCATTTCAGAAAATGAAAAAATATCTTATGCAACAAATCTATGTCAATAAAAATGAGAAAGAGAGTTCATCGGTGCTATATAGAACCAATTCTGACCTATGGAAGTGAATCATGGACAGTAGACAAACAAATGAAAAGACGATTAGAGGCCACAGAGATGGGATTTCTCAGAAGAATGTTGAAAGTTCACTGGACAGCTAAAAAGACCACATTAGGAAGTTCTCAAAGAGGCCAACACAAAAAGGGAGCTCTTAAAAAACATCAGAAAGAAGCAATCAACATTTTTCGGGCATATCATGAGATGAGGACAGTTGAAATACTTGATTACAACTGGCAAAATAAAAGGAAAGAGAGATCGCGGACGACAAAGAGAGAAAATACTGAATAGCTTGGTGTCATGGCATGGAAAACAGTCAACAACAGAACTGATACGATGCACTGCAGATAGAAGATTGTGGAGGGACATGATCACCTACGCCAACCGGTATGGCACATGATGATGATGCATCTTAGACAGGTTTTGTAAATTCTCGACATGACGTTTTAGCTTGAAAGATAAACAGTTTACGCTAATGATATCTTAGTTGATTATCTCATTTATGTTTTTTTTTTACAGAAAAATAAAATAATTTATTTTAAATTTTGAATTTAAAATTGTGATGTTATATTTCTTATTTTAATTTGTCTTCGTTCGCTGGACCCAAAATGTAAGTGTGCATGCCTTTTGAAAGGGAATAGCAAATACGTGTCTCTAGGAAGGGAAAACTGTTTTAAGGAAGGTCCATCATTTCAATCATGAATATTCCGAAGGTCATTGAATATAACATAAGGGAACAAAGACCATATTGCCCCACGAAGATGGATTCATGGAATATTAGAAACACTTGGAAACATAACAGGAGAGGCCACCTGTAGAAAACAAGATGGGATTCATGGAATATTAGAAACACTAGGAAACATAACAGCTGGAGAGGTCACATGTAGAGCACAAGCTGGGATTGATGGAATATTAGAAACACTAGGAAACATAACAGCTGGAGAGGCCACATGTAGAGCACAAGATGGGATTGATGGAATATTAGAAACATTAGGAAACATAACAGCTGGAGAGGTCACGTGTAGAGCACAAGATGGGATTGATGGGATATTATAAACACTTAGAAACATAATAGGAGAGGCCACCTATAGAGCACAAGATGGCATTAATGGAATATCAGAAACACTAGGAAACATAACAGCAGGGGAGGCCATCAGAAGAACACAAGATGGATTGATGGAATATTAGAAACACTAGGAAACATAATAGCAGGAGACGCCATCTGTAGAGCACAAGATGGGATTTATGGAATATTAGAAACACTAGGAAACATAACATCAACAGCCGGAGAAGCCAATAGAAGAGCAAAAGGCGACATTAACAAAACAAAAGTGATACGAGACATTAAAAAGAAAAGAACTGAAAAGCGACACTTAGAAGAAGAACATTGATGAGACAGCCAAAGAAAGCAAACATTACTCTTTTATGATCGATACAAGGTAAAGGTCACTTTTCTTATTTTCACTCCTGGCAAATTATTGTTATCTTACAATGTTGTAATTAAATCATACATTTTTGTGTAGTTAGATGTAATGTTACGTAACAGATGGAGGCTAAGTCTGGTCCACAACGTCGCAAATATTTCTTGTGTTGTTCTCTATAAGTGTAAAGCATTCACTAAACATATAACTATTTTTTCCCCCTGCGCTCTCGTTTTATCAGATTTATCATACGTGGCCTCGCATATTTATACTATTTCTATTGATTCTTTAACTGAGATTGAAAAGCTCGCCCAAAATAGAGACTTATAACGCGATGAACTGCTAAAGCTGTGTGATAGCTAACAGCACTAAATTGATATTACATGTTAGAACTAAGAAATCGCTGATCGAGATCGAACTCGACCTTTGACCTCTGTTCACCAACACTGCTATCATTGTTCCAATATTACAACAAGCTGTGCCTTTAATCTTCTTTAAACTATTACATATCTGATTAAATAACTGTTATCTTAATGAGCTAATATCAGTTTGATGTTTAATTTGAGTTAATTGAGCTTATGATTGACAATAAAATATATTTTTTAGCTTTGATTCATACATTATTAATTATTATTAAAGTTAGTTCTGCTTTAATTATCAAACAAACTGGCCCTGAATGGTCTCCTACTATTATTTTACTATTCCGATGGTTATCGACATATGTCATATAGTTGCATTCTGTTGGTCACGAATAGAAACACCAAATACATGATGGAGGTAATTAATTATACAATACTTGAACAGAAGCGATGCGAGAAATATTTGGTTTGATACTTGAAAGTGAAATGAAGCAGAGAAAAGGGCATTCGCATCATTAATGTTTAGATTAATACTTACAGATTAGACGTTTACATACAGATCGATTTCCTAGCGTTCTCTGTGATAAACTAAACATCACGGCGGTATAATAAGCGAATGAAGAATAGAAACTCTCATTAGAGAAGTCGACGATATTTAATAAAAGATAAACGAATAAGATTGTGTCTGTGTAAATCGTAATTTGAGCATGAACATCGCAAAAGAAAAAAGAAAACATCAACATGACGAAAGACGGCAGACAATTTAAAGAAGTAGAGGAATTAAATACATAATAAGTCTAAGTGACACACGAGAATTCATCTGCAGCAGAAATAGACTCAAGATATAACAAAGCTTGTCAAATCAGCTGATGACTGTAACCACTATTTTCCAACAAGGAAATAACTCTAGAAGCTATCGAGAACTTAGAGCAGCGATAGCTCAGTGGTTAGTGAACTTGACTACAAAGGACAAGAGGTCGGGCTCGATTCTGACCAACGGCTTCCGGGTTCATCCAGCCTTAAATGGATATCGGATGTTTTCTGGGAAAATAAAGCGGCACGGGCGTAATACCGACCATATTACCCCAAAAATCTTGTGCCGAAGGTCTGTAAAAATTATAATGGCTAACACCTTATTCCGCCACTTGACGTGATGGGGCTCTTTACTTTTTTTTTTTTACTATCGGGGACTTTACAACACAACCTTCATCTTAACGTTGTGCTACCAATGTCAAATCTGGATTCTAAACTTTAAGAAAAAAATCCGGTACCCATTTAAGGTTGGGTGAACCCGAAAGCCGTCGGTTGGGATCGAACCCTACCCCATATCCTTTGTAGTCCAGTTCACTAACCACTGAGCTATCGCGGCTCCAAGTAATTGGAAAGCCATAACTTAATTCTAAAGGACAAAGACTCATTTTTTTATGTCATGTTACATGAGTGTTGCCTTGTTGGCTGTAGCAATAAGCCTTGTTAGCTGTAGCAATAAGCCTTGTTAGCTGTAGCAATAAGCCTTGTTAGCTGTATCAATAAGCCTTGTTAGCTGTATCAATAAGCCTTGTTAGCTGTAGCAATAAGCCTTGTTGGCTGTATCAATAAGCCTTGTTAGCTGTAGCAATAAGCCTTGTTAGCTGTAGCAATAAGCCTTGTTAGCTGTAGCAATAAGCCTTGTTAGCTGTAGCAATAAGCCTTGTTGGCTGTATCAATAAGCCTTGTTAGCTGTAGCAATAAGCCTTGTTAGCTGTAGCAATAAGCCTTGTTAGCTGTAGCAATAAGCCTTGTTAGCTGTAGCAATAAGCCTTGTTAGCTGTATCAGAAGCAACACAAATATGTGGAATGAATAAAAAAATACATCTAACAACACTTTTATTACAGCGTCAAACGCTGCGAAATTAATTAATTTCATGATTTCAATTGCAGTAAACAACTGCCTAAAACACAAACAATTAGCAAAAAAAAAACTAAAACTATATATTTATCAGGAGATTTCAATGATTCTCTGTAGCAGAGATAAACAAACCCTTTTCATTGGTCTTATTAGAATAATGTTTATGCACAGCAGCTAAACAAAATGTTGATTAGATCAACAGGTGGTCCTCTTAAAAAATGAATTGTTCACAAAGACGATAACAAGTTACAAAAAGATTAGAGAAAAATGTGAACAAGTCACAGAACATAAAACAAAAGCAGTAGCAATTATATAATTAATTTCACAGGATATAATAAAATGCAGATTAATTCGCACAAGGCGTACAAATATATAGATCTATTCGGGCAGAACATAACAATTATGGAACAATTTTTGAAAGACCTTAAACAAATTACAGGTCCGTTCACACAGTGTCATAACAATCACAGAACAATTCACACAGGGCGAGCCGCGTTAGTTCAGTGGTTAGTGAACTGGACTATAAAAGCCAAGAGGTAGGGTTCGATCCCAACCGACGGCTTCCAGGTTCACCCAGCCTTTAATGGGTACCGAATTTTTTTCTGGGAAAGTAAAGCGGCACGGGCGTAATACCAACCACATTACCCCATGTATTATGTGCTGAAGGTCTGTAAAATTGATGGTCACTAACACCATATTCCCTATACGTCACTTGGCTTGACGGGGGCACTTTACTTTTTTTTTTACCAATTCACACCGGGCATAACAATTCCAGAATTGTTCCCACGGTAAATAAAAATAACAGAACCGTTCACACATGACACATGAACTACAGAACCGTTCACACATGACACATGAACTACAGAACCGTTCACACATGACACATGAACTACAGAACCGTTCGCAAGGGAATGACAATTACACAACCGATCACAAAGCGCACAAGAACTATAAACCGTTCACACAGCGCACAACAACTACAAACCGATCACACAGCGCTCAAGAACTACAGAAGAGTTCACACAGCGCATTCGAACTACAAACCGATCACACAGCGCACAAGAACTATAAACCGTTCACACAGCGCACAAGAACTACAAACCGTTCACACAGCGCAAATGAACTACAAACCGTTCACACAGCGCACAAGAACTACAAACCGTTCACACAGCGCACAAGAACTACAGAAGAGTTCACACAGCGCATTCGAACTACAAACCGATCACACGGCGCACAAGAACTATAAACCGTTCACACAGCGCACAAGAACTACAAACCGTTCACACAGCGCAAATGAACTACAAACCGTTCACACAGCGCACAAGAACTACAAACCGTTCACACTGCGCACAAGAACTACAAACCGTTCACACAGGGCACAAGAACTACAGAACCGTTCACACAGCGCATACGAACTACATAACCGTTCACACTGCGCATACGAACTACAAACCCGTTCACATAGGGCATGACAACTACAAAACAATTCACAGAGGGCATACCAATTACATAATTATTCAAAAAGGTATAATAACTACAGAGTGGTCACACAGGGCATAACAATAACAGAACAATTCATACAGGGCATAACTATTACAGAATCGTTCACACAGGGCATTGAGTTATTGAGTTATTTGCGAATCATCATCATTGCACTCCGAACATGTTCATAGATGCTCAGATCCCCTACTCAGCAAGTCTCGCAGTGTCCAGCTACTGAAGACTCCAGTTCTTTATCAGGGCAAAACATTTTTTATTTTATGGAAACACTAGGAAACACAATTGATACATGTCATAGATTGATTTGTCCATCTTTTGATGTTACTCGTCCATGTTAGTCTTGATCTGCCTCTGCCTCTTTTACCTTGTATTTTCCCTTCCAATATTACTTTTAGTAGGCTGTTGTGTCTTTTAACATGCCCCACAAATTTCATTTGTCTTGACTTAATTGTATTTAGTAGTTCTCTTTTTAATTTCAGTTGTTTTAAAACTTCATCGTTTGTTATCTTTTGTTTCCATCCAATTCTACCTATTCATCTATAAATCCACATTTCAAAGGCTTCAATTTTCTGTTCTGTTTTCTTGTCTAATGTCCATGTTTCTGCACCATACAGGAATATTGAGAAGATGTAACATTTTGCCATTCTTAGTTTCAGCCCTGTTGATATTTGTTTTGTTGTTAGTATATTTTTCATGGCATTAAAATTACTTTTTGCCATACCTATTCTTTTGTTTATTTCAATTTCCCATTTTCCATCATTGGTTATAGTATGTCCCAGGTAGTTGTAGCTTCTTCATACACAGGACATAACAGAGTAGAGCACCTTTAGTAGTTGGGCATAGCAAAAAAAAAAAAGGTTTTTTTTCTAAAATATCATTTTCCAGCAGTTTCGTCAGAAGCTTTCTACAGGGAAAAATGTTCCACGGAATGGAGCAGGCTTCAAGAAAGAAAGATGAACGACAAGGCCAAATTATTCACCTGAATTGGAGAAACACTGTATACTGATATTAATGAGAAAATAACTCTTTCCCTTTCTTGATTATTTTGCTGGTTTGAACTGAGTTATCTGACTTGATGTCACCAATGCAAACAATCAGGAAAAATGTTGTTTTTAAAGTAAAACATAACATATATCAAATTAAAGAAGAAATGTTGCAACATCGTGGAAATTATATTTGTATGATATGAAGTCATGGGGATAAATATTTAAAATTTGAAGAAAGAATATAAAGATATCTTTAACCTTTTTGTTTCTAGTGTTTACTACTAAATGTTTCATCCATCCATCCATTAATCCATCCATCCATCCATCCATCCATTCATCCATCCGACGATACATCCATCCGCCCGCGTTTCACGTGTTTAAGTAAGGATGACACTAAATTTGACATCCTGAGCTTTGTTTTTGAGCTTAGTAATTTTGATTTCTATATCTTATCAAGGTTTCAGATCAGAAATGAAGAACTGAGAAAAAGCTAAGAATAGCCCCCTCCATTTTCACCATCATTTAGTGCCTTCTCCGCAACGAAGGGTTTCTACCATGGATCGCCATTCTACTCTGTTTCTTGCTTTGGTGGTGCAGGCTGTCATAGATTGACTTGTCCATCTTTTGATGTTACTCGTCCACAGCCCCCTCCATATAATATATAAATAAACAACAGATAAAATGGTTTGCCCATGAGACAAGCCAGAAAGATCAAAATACAGCACAACGAGCCTTCAATAAACGTAGTGGGAATACAAGACCCAAGGGTCGACCACGTGAAAACATGGATGGATGGAATATTAGAAACACTAGGAAACAAAACAGCAGCAGAGGCGAACAGAAGAGCAAAAGTCCGCAAATTATATCTCCCTTCGACGCTGAAAAACACATGAGGAAGGAAAGAAGAAGAAGTAAAAGAAGAAGAAGAAGAAGATCAAGGTTTCTGGAAGCCATTGCTGCCTTAGCTATTCTGATTGTAATTTCTTTCTTTGTGTCTCCTTGATCAATGCAGCTTACCAGATATACAAAGTGATCTACTTCTTCTTCCGCGATCTCTCTTTCCTTTTATTTTGCCAGTTGTAACCAAGTATTCCAACTTTCCTCTTCTCATGATGTGCCGAAAAATGTTGATTATTTCTTTCTGATGTTTTTTTAAGAGCTGCCTTTTTTGTGTTGGCCTCTTTGCGGATTTCCTCATTGGTCTTTTTTAGCTGTCCAGGGAACTTTCAACATTCTTCTGAGAAATACCATCTTTGTGGCCTCTATTCGTCTTTTTATTTGTTTGTTTACTGTCCTTGATTCTCTTCCATAAGTCAGAATTGGCGCTATATAGCTCTGATGAACACTCTCTCTCTCTCTCTCTTTCTCTCTCTCTCTCTCTTTCTCTCACTTCTATTGACATAGATTTGTTGCATAACTCGTTGTTCATGTTCTGAAATGCTATTTCGGCCTGAGCTATTGTTTTTTAATTCTCTTGTGCATCTTCCATCTGATGTAATTATTGTGTCTAAGAATTTGAAACGTTGCACTTGTTTCAGATTTCACCAGTTTATTTTTGTGTTGCATGGTGGTGACTTTAGTTTCTTCATTGCGACCATTACTTACGTTTTTTTTACCGTTCAGACTGAGACCTGTGCTTTCTTTTGCTAGTATGCCTATCATTTCTTGTATTTCATTCTCCGTCTCTGCAATTAAGACTGTGGCATCCGCATATCGCAAATTGTTTGTGTTTAAACTACATAGAGCGCACACAAAAACGAGTGATATATTTCATCATCGTCATTATCAAGTATCGGGCCTGCTGGCGTGGGTAATCATGTTTCTCCGCAACTTTCGATCTCAATATTTTTTTATCATTTCTATTATTGACCTTTTGCCAAGCCATTCTCTTAAGCTGTTTGGTATTTTTTCTCTTTTCTTCCCTCTATCTCTTTGTTCCTCAATTTTTCCAGTTGTTACGATATATTCCAGTTGTTCTCTTCTCATTACATGGCCCCAAAAATGATGATTGTTTCTTCCTAATATTAGAAATTAGCACCCTTTTTACTTTGACCTGTTTCATAACATTTTCATTTTAGTCCATGCTATTCTCAAATTCTTCTGTAAAACCACATTTTTACAGTGATTTTCTTGTCTGTTGTCCTATTGTCCATGATTCACATCCTTGTGTTAAGACTGCTACTACATAACATTTAAGAACTGTTTTTCTTGTTTCTATTGTCAAAAAAGATTTGCATAATATCTTGCGTATTTTTTGGAAAGCTGCTTTTGCCTGAGCCATTCTACATCTCAACTCTTTTGTACATCTTCCGTCTGAGGTGATATATTTACATTCGATATATTTGCTATTGCTAATTTACGAACTAAGCCCGATAGTTTTTTTCCGAGTAGTGTACTCACCTGCAGATCTGAAGGTTCACGGTTCGAATACCAATTGACGAAAAATAAAAAAACATGATTCCTACTTAGAAGGTAATCGAACTCCACTAAATCTATTTAGATGGAGACCATATATGTTCTCTGAGAGCTAAAGGCAGCTGGGAAGAGAGTTGATCAACCGATCTTATGAAGTCAAGCGCAATTAAATCGCAATTAACGCTTCCTTGACAAGGGGTAGGGTTCGATCCCAACCGACGGCTTCCGGTTTTACCCAGCCTTAAATGGGTACTGGATTTTTTTTTCTGGGAAAGTAAAGCGGCACGGGTGTAATACCGACCACATTACACCAGAAATCATGTGCTTAAGGTCTGTAAAATTTATGGTCACTAACACCATATTCCCTATATGCCACTTGGCGTGACGGGGGTACTTTACTTTACTTTACTAACGCTTCCTTACACAGTATCAGTTGCTATAAAACTACCTCTACCGTGTAATAATTTATATGGTTCTAGTACTACATTTTTGGGGCATGTTTTTGGATCTTTCCTGCCAATGTTTTTTTAATTCTGTCTGCAATGTAACACTAAACACCGTGGCTGCGACTTTTTTTGGTGGGGGCTATACATTTCTCAAGTTGAGAATCATTGCTACGTTGTATCCACGTGTGGTAAAGCTATATCTGAACGTGAATTTTAGAATCACAAGTAAAAGGTCCCCGTCACGTACTGCAGCCTGTGGGGAGTATCATTTTAGAGCCAATATGTTGTAATTTCCTTCGTTCGTTGACACGTTCATGGGAGATGTGGACTGTCGTTTGATCATTTGTCATAGAAGTTTCCATTCCAGTTCGCTAAGGGATAGTGTAGACCCAAATTGATATTTATTTTCAAATATGAGATGTTCTTGTATGTCAGATGTCTCGTATTAATAATTAACTGGTAAATTGTCAAGTTCAATCCAGAACAAGGACGTGTGGCGAGATACTCTGCGTGTCTTGTTGAAAGTCTGTCACATAATATCAAATATCGTCGGGCTCGGATAGTCTGGCATGTCTGCTCTGTGTGCCCTCTTTGGCACCAAAGGTGATTAGAATAGAAAATAATATAGATAAGTTACGGTCTAAAGTTTATTCAAATGAAGTTGATGGTCAATAGTTGTGGACACACGTTAATAACCGCTATCATCATCAATTACCGGGCCTGCTGGCGTAGGTGATCATGTCTCTCCACAACTTTCGATCTCGACAGTTATTTATCATTTCTGTTGTTGACCTTCTGCCAAGCCATTCTCTTAAGCTGTCTGGTATTTTTTCTCTTTGCTTCCTTCTATGTTTTCGTCCCTCAATTTTTTACAGTTGTTACAATATGCTCCAGTTGTTCTTTTCTCATTATATGGCCAACACATGATGATTGTTTCTTCCTAATATTGGAAATTAGCTCTCTTTTTGCTTTGACATCTTTCAGAACGTTTTCATTACTCTTCTTAGCTGCCCATGGTATTCTCAACATTCTTCTGTAAAACCACATTTCTACAGACTCCAGTGATTTTCTTGTCTGTTGTCCTATTGTCCTTGATTCACAACCATATGTTAAGACTGGCTCTACATACCATTTAAGAACTCTTTTTCTTGTTTCTATTGTCGAACATGGATTGCATTGTTTCTTCCTCATTTTTTTTTTTAAAAGCTGCCTTTGCCTGAGCCATTCTGCATCTCACCTCTTTTGTACATCTTCCGTCTGAGGTTAACAAAGTTCCCAAATATTTAAATTCATCTACATGTTTTAATATTGTACCACTTGTCTTTATTTTGCACTGAGATGATGTCTTTTTCTTTGTTGTTACCATTGCTTCTGTCTTTTTGCTATTAAGGTTGAGTCCTTTATTTTTGCTTTCTTTCACTATAATGTCTAACATTTCTTGTAACTCATTTTCACTCTTAGCGATTACGACAAGCTAAGAGTGAAACAATATCCGCTATATGGAATGGATAAGGTTAGAAGGGGAATTCCCATCTCACGGGAACATAATTACCTCAACTAACATTTGTTTTATTTCCCGAATCTTCTAACGACAATTAATATCTTGAATATCAAATAATCTCCCTTGTGGAGTTCAAGGGTCTAATGCAATAAATCAGTCATTATTAAATGGTGATAGTGATGCTCTCCTCTTGTCATGTCTATTTTAGGATACGTCGATCATGAGAGCAGAACTACGGCGATAAATACAAAATATGGAAATGCGATTCTTTAGTCAATTTATTGCATTTACCTTCGGAACGTTGTTGCAGATAAAGAGATTCAATTCAAAACAGAAGCAGCGCGTAAATCTCGAGAAATACATGCAAATAACGATTGTTTATACCTACATTATGTTACCATATGGACAGATAGAAAGTCTTCGAAAGACACACCACAATAATAAAAGTCGTTGTAATAGTAGTACAGTATTACTAGTTGTAGCATTAATATTAAAGACAATAATATTAGTAGTAATATTAGTAGTGGTATTAGTAGTGATATTAGTAGTGGTATTAGTAGTGGTATTATTAGGTGGAATAGTAGCTCCTTCACGTGTTAAACCAGCTGTGTTGCAACAAAGTATTTTGTGCTTTCTCCATTCCTCTGCCGTATCGATATAGCTTGAAGATTTCGTATCGATATAGCTTGAAGATTTCGTATCGATATAGCTTGAAGATTTCGTGTCGATATAGCTTGAAGATTTCGTGTCGATGTAACTTGAAGATTTCGTGTCGATATAGCTTGAAGATTTCGTATCGATGTAGCTTGAAGATTTCGTGTCGATATAGCTTGAAGATTTCGTGTCGATATAGCTTGAAGATTTCGTATCGATGTAGCTTGAAGATTTCGTGTCGATATAGCTTGAAGATTTCGTGTCGATGTAACTTGAAGATTTCTTGTCGATATAGCTTGAAGATTTCGTATCGATGTAGCTTGAAGATTTCGTGTCGATATAGCTTGAAGATTTCGTATCGATGTAGCTTGAAGATTTCGTGTCGATGTAGCTTGAAGATTTCGTATCGATATAGCTTGAAGATTTCGTGGTGATGTAGCTTGAAGATTTCGTGTCGATATAGCCTGACGATTCCTGCGCTGGCACGTCTTGTGGCTTTTTGGATAGTCAACTTGTGATGTTGTAAAGTGTCTTTAATGTGATCCAACCATCTTTCCCTGTCTACCTTATATTTTATATCCTCTGACTAACTGAATGCACTGAATGGTAGAGCATGTTCAATAACCACCAGTGGAGGTGAATAAACCATATCAAGTGTTGTCTAACAGAAGTCATAAATGTCGTCGTCAAAAATAAACAGAACATCAACATAACTATAGAAGGCAGACAACTAAAACATGTAGAGGAAGTCAAATACCTAGGAAGTCTAATGACAAACGATAATTCTCAAACAGCAGAGATATAATCAAGATACAACAAAGCTTGTCAAATCATTGGATAATTATCATTACTATTGTCCAACAAGGAAATAACTCTGGAGGCAAAACGAGCACTATACAATACAACCTTCATCCCAACGTTGTGCTACCAATGCCAGATATGGATCCTAGATGCAAGAACAATAAGAAAAATAACCTCTACAGAGATGAAATGTGCTAGACAAATGACAGGAAATAGTCTGAGAGATAAGGTCAGAAATGAAGAACTGAGAAAAAAACTAGGAATAGTCCCCGCCATAGAATATATAAGGAAACAACAGATAAAATGGTTTGGCCAAGTGAGAAGGCAGAAAGAACAAAAAACAACACAACGAGCCTTCAACAAACGTTGTGAGAACACCAGACCCAAGGGTCGACCACGAAAAAGATAGATCGATGGAATATTAGAAGCACTAGGAAACATAACAGCAGCATGTTGCGACAGGAAATGGAGCAGATATGGGCAATTCCTGACTTCAAAGAAACTGGTTCCTTGGACTTATGGACATGTTCGGTGTGCAATGAGGATGACCTGTCGGCAAAACTAAATTAAACTAAAGCTAGACTGGTTCCAGGGGTAGAATAAGTATAGCATATTGACACAACTTCCATTCTTCTGTTGAGTCACATTGTACATGACTAGTGTGAGTTTAGTAGCATGAAACACTCCATTTTAACATGTTCTTTTTATGTTTCACTTTAAGATTGGTTATAATAATATTTTCTGACTTTTTCAGTGTGCACGAAAGCATTGGATACATCTCTCACAATAATCATCATCGTCATCACATACATTGCCTGTTGATTTACGTAATCTTTGGTATCTTTATTTCTACCTGTCTATAATTTCTACCTGTCTATAATTTCTTTCTGTCTATAATTTCTTTTTTCTATAATTCTTTTTTTTTCTATGATTTCTTTATATAATTTCTTTTTTTCTATAATTTCCTTCTATAATTACTTTCTTTCTATAATTTCTTTCTATAATTTCTTTCTTTCTATAATTTCTTATCAACTGTGCTGCTGACGTGCTACCATACCATTCACTCAAGATGTCTACTATCGTCATTCTTTGTTTTCTTCTGCCTCTTAGTAAAGAACAAGTAAAGAGCCCCCGACACGCCAAGTGGCGTATAGAGAATATGGTGTTAGTGACCATACATTTTACAGACCTTCAGCACATGATTTTTGAGGTACTGTGGTCGGTATTACAACCGTGCCGCGTTACTTTCCCATAAAAAAATCCGGTACCCATTTCAGACTGGGTGAACCGGGAAGCCGTCGGTTGGGATCGAACCCTACCTTTTGTCCTTTGTAGTCCAGTTCACTAACCACTGAGCTAGCGTGGCTCCCAATTTAATTTATAAAAAAAGTAAAGTGCCCCCGTCACGCCAAGTGGCATATAGGGAATATAGTGTTAGTGACCATACATTTTACAGACCTTCAGCACATGATTTTTGAGGTACTGTGGTCGGTATTACAACCGTGCCGCGTTACTTTCCCATAAAAAAATCCGGTACCCACTTCAGACTGGGTGAACCGGGAAGCCGTCGGTTGGGATCGAACCCTACCTTTTGTCCTTTGTAGTCCAGTTCACTAACCACTGAGCTAGCGTGGCTCCCAATTTAATTTATAAAAAAAGTAAAGTGCCCCCGTCACGCCAAGTGGCATATAGGGAATATAGTGTTAGTGACCATACATTTTACAGACCTTCACTACAGGATTTTTGGAATAATGTGGTCGGTATTACGCCCGTGCCGCTTTACTTTCCCAGAAAAAAATCCGGTACCCATTTAAGGCTGGCTGAACCCGGAACCCGGTTATCTTATGCAACAAATCTATGTCAACGAAAATGAGAAAAAGAGTTCATCGGTGCTATATAGAACCAATTCTGACCTATGGAAGCGAATCATGGACAGTAGACAAACAAATGAAAAGACGATTAGAGGCCACAGAGATGGGATTTCTTAGAAGGATGTTGAAAATTTCATGGACAGCTAAAAAGACCAACGAGGAAGTTCTCAAAGAGGCCAACACAAAAAGGGAGCTCTTAAAAAACACCAGAAAGAAGCAATCAACATTTTTCGGGCACGTCATGAGAAGAGGAAAGTTGGAATATTTGGTTACAACTGGCAAAATAAAAGGAAAGACAGATCGCGGACGACAAAGAGAGAAAATACTGAATAGCTTGGTGTCATGGCATGGAGAACAGTCAACAACAGAACTGATACGATGCACTGTAGATAGAAGATTGTGGAGGGATATAATCGCCTGCGCCAACCGTTACGACACATGATGATGATGATGAACCCGGAAACCGTCGGTTGGGATCAAACCTTACCTCTTGTCCTTTGTAGTCCAGTCCACTAACCACTGAGCTATCGCGGCTCATTCCTCTGCCTCTTATTTCCCTCATATTTATTCAGCTGTTGCAATATAAAACACATGTTTAATGAAATATGACCAAGGGAGTCAGAAATAGTGGCGATGATAACATATCAACAATAATTGTGGTGGTATCTGTTTTCCTATATACAGTAGTATCCAATATCAGGATAACATATATCCAGACCTAGGATGCGTTGCATGTAATATGTTCAATATGTGAAAACAACAGAATTCGTTTGTAAAGGTAAAGGTAAAGTACGAGACTTGAACCGGCGCCACAACACTTGAGTTTCCACCCATATGTGCTCGGTCGCCTATCCAGAAATGTTCGGATATGTCTGTATATTGTCGCCTCAAGCATCGAAACTCAGATGCGAACCGACATTCTTCACCTTCCCAGGGTAATACCCTGGTACCCATTTCTGCCAACGGCTGGGTCGACCGTGGGAGTATTTTTTTTCCAACCACGAGTACAATTCACACTGCTCCCAGCGAGAATCGAACACCGGTTGTCCGAACGTCAGTAGTCCAGTCGGGTGGTTTTCCCAACTAGGCTACCGAGTACCCGATTCGTTTGCACGTTCCAATATGATTATGATTAAGCTCGTATTTGGCGCGCGTGCGGGAGTGTGTGAATTTGCTTGTATATACATATACGCATCTGCAGCTGTACGCATATGTATATATTTATCGATGTGTGTGTCTTTATATTTATAAACATCTAACACACCAGGTGGAGCAGTTCAACCAGTAGAAAATCAACATCATCATGTGCCATACCGGTTGGCGTAGGCAATCATATCCTTCCACAATCTTCTATCTACAGTACTTTGAATCAGTTCTGTTGTTGATTGTTTTCCATGCCATGACACCAAGCGATCCAGTATTTTCTCTCTTTGTCGTCCGCGATCTCTCTTTCCCTGTATTTTGCCAGTTGTAACCAAGTATTCCAACTTTCCTCTTCTCATGATGTGCCGAAAAATGTTGATTGTTTCTTTCTGATGTTTTTTTTAGAGCTGCCTTTTTTGTGTTGGCCTCTTTGAGAATTTCCTCATTGTTCTATTTAAATGACAAGGCAATTTTGAACATTCTTCTGAGAAATCCTATCTCTGTGGTCTCTAATCGTCTTTTCATTTGTTTTTTTCAGTCCATGATTCACTTCCGTAGGTCATAATTGGTTCTATATAGCACCGATTAACTCTCTTTCTCACTTCTATTGACAGATTTGTTGCATAAGATATATTTCATTTTTAGAAATGCTATTTTGGCCTGAGTAATTCTGCTTTTTATTTCTATGGTGCATCTTCCATTAGATGTTATTATTGTGCCCAAGTGTTTGAAACGTTGCACTTGTTTCAGATTTGTCCTTTTTATTTCTATGCTGCATGATGGTGATGAATATTTCTTTTTATATGCCCATTTCTTCTGTTTTCTTACTATTCATACTGAGACCTGTCTTGTTGCTTTCTTTTACTAAATCATAGAAAATCATAGGCGAAGAAAAAACATATAACATGCATTATCATACATATTAGATTATTTTACACATATATATTATAACTCATCTAACAGAAGACAGTAAAAAAAGATTCACGCAGGTCGTCATTGGTTAACCAAATTCTGACAGGAGAAAGCTACATGATGATGCTAATGATTATGACCAATAGGTACTACGTTTGCTGGCGCAGGTGATCATGTCTCTGCACCATTTTCTCTCACTACAACTTCTAATCGGTTCTCTTACTAATTTCCTGCCAAATCAATCCCTTGAGATATCAACAGAGGACCTAAGGATCGCGGGCGTCCTCGTTTGTTTTGAATTCGTTCCATGCTATACCAAGTATTTTTCTTAGACATTTATTATCGAATGCGTTCAACTTTGTTTCTATATCTCTTGTTGTTTTCCAGCTTTCACACGCATACGTAAGGGTTGATAGTACATTTTATTTGAATAGCCTAAGTTTTGTGTTTGTGCTGATGAGTTTTGATTTCCACAACTTTTCAAGGCTTCTGAAAGACATTGCTGCTTTAGCTATTCTGATTCTAATTTCTTTGCTCGTATCCCCTTCTCGATCAATGTGACTTCCAAAATAGATAAAGTGATCGATCTCTTCTACTGGTTTGTTTTCCATGTATATTTTGTCACTTGTTGGAATTAAACTTTTCATGACTTTAGTCTTTTCATGATTGACCTCAAGCCCAATTTTGCTGGCTATTGATGATAGTTCATTTGTGTTTTCCTGCATTGTTTTTATCTGACTGCTGATGAGAACTATGTCATCAGCAAAGTCGAGGTCCTCCAAATGGTCTCCTTGTATCCATTCGATGCCTTTATTACCAGTGCAGCATTTCTTCATTATGAAGTCCATAACAATTCCAAATAACAAGGGCGATAAAATACATCCTTATTTAACCCCACTTCACACTACATGGCCAAAATTGATTATTCTTTTCTTCTGATATTGTTAATTACATTTATTTTTTTTTAATATATTAAAACATCCTCATATTCTTTTTTTTTAACTGACAATAAAACTCTCAACATGTTCCTACTTTCTGCAAAACCACCTGTCTGTGGCCCTCCAATAATGTTCTTGTCTGTTGTCCGATTATCCAGGAACAACATTCATACGTCAAGAATGGCTACAGTTGACACTGAAATAAACAAAACTTAAAAATTGTTTTTCCCCTACCAAAAATGCATTGCATAATATCTTTATCATTCTTATGATTGCAGCCTTTTTCTGTGTTAATCTGTCTTTCTGCTCTACTCTATACCTACCATTTGAATAAATATTGCTCACTAGTATTTGAATGTAAGTAGGCCTGTTTTAATTTTGGCCCGTTTACCATAACTGTACATTTGGAAGATGTCTTTTTTTTTTCTTTTTGCGAACATCAATTATTTCTTTTTGCTGTTCAGGCTATTTTTGCTTTATATAACTATAACAACAGCAATGGTATCATTCCAAAGTCAGTGGTGGGCTGTAACGTACACTCCTACAAGGTATGGTGACAGCTTTACAAAAAAGTAACACAACAAAATAATTACGTTTCGGCCAACTTGCAACCTTCTTCCTTGCTGTAAGGTAAAGTAAAGTAAAGTAAAGTAAAGTAAAGTGCCCCCGTCACGCCAAGTGGCATAAAGGGAATATGGTGTTAGTGAACATACATTTTACAGACCTCCAGCACATGCTGACACTGCTATAATGGGGCTGCAGCTACCTTTCTATATTTGCGAGATGAGATAATAATTCGCATGATTCCACTGACACTGGCGGTTGGGCAATTATGGATTTTAATTCGTTTGCAGTGATACCGGGGCCTTCCATAATCATAACCATAAGCATTAGATGTTGCAATTTAAAAAAAAAAGGAAATCTAGTACAAGTGTCACGCTTAACAATAGTCAGTGTCATTACCTTTCTTCAAATTGATAATAACATAGTCTAGACTATTAGTTACACGTCACTGCAAATGGGATTCTCCTGGCCCTTCTCACTGGACACAAAATCTGAACATTGTAATTATATAAGGTTATGATAAATATGTATATATATATCTCTTTTTATTCTTCAATTACATGGGGCAAAGCATACACACTGTTATTTTCGAATTTCAAATGTCAACTTTATTTTCTACTTTTAAATGTTTAAAAGAGCAGAGATCAATAACCAGAGTTCAGAGGAAAATAAAATCAACTCTCTCCAATCCAAGTTCGCATTGGGTATTCTATTAAGGTGGCGCAGGCTTTATAACATAGAATATACAAGATAAAAGGTAGACTAGCCGTAGCTATGAATAAAATGTAACATCAGCAAAACGGAAAGACTTTGATCTAGAAACAAAACTTAGACTAAGTGTCTATAATTTTCCCATAACAAATTATGTCTGTAAAACTTACAGACACACCGACAGATTTGCTGAGAAATCTGTGATTGTTTATTTCAGTAAAAGTTTTCAAAGAGATGCTCAGAAAACCGTGGACATAAAACGACATAGACATTCCCATTTTACACTATTGTAATGTTTCAGAGTTTTGGTTGCTAAAGAACCAGACAAAAACAAGGAAAACAAAATGTTGCCACTTGAAGCGACTTGATGGTCTGGAGAAGATTATAATGTACGGTTTGGTAGATGATGTTGTACTAGAGCATAGAGAAGGTTGGTACATGGGTATCATAACAGAGCTGGAAATGACTACAGCAGGGGCTCTGCAGTTCGTGCTCATTAAAGAAATATTCAGATTAGACAAATTCCAACAGCAACAAGCTAGGAGATGATGATGAAGCTGTGCATTCTCAATTTTTAGAAGCATACAATATATATTTATAGGGCATAACCACTTACTTAATGCAAAGATGTGGTATTAACTACCTTAAACAAGACAAAATAAGGAAATAGAAAAACTTTATACAATGAATTGTCTATGGTAAAGTATTATGAAGCTATTTATATACATTTTTAAATCCAGGAAAATATAATTTGATCATTAGAAGTTAATCCCTCATTGAGTACGGGCTTCAGTTCTATAAACTGACATGACGTTGTATAGGACTGGACTGCGTGAGTAATGTGTCTTACCTATTTCCTTCTTGTTACGCACTTAGTCTAGAAGCTTACACAACGTTTCAACAGAATTTACTACCCACAATCACGTTAGTTCAAACCGCAGCTTGAAAGCAACTTTATGTTCGAATAGAATATAGTGATCACATGAAGCCACAACTAATTAACAGTCATCTATCACAACATTACTGTCGATTACATGGAAAATAGAAGACCTACAAGAACACGTAAATATACTGAATAGGACAGACATCTAATAAAACACGGAAAGCAAAACTAACAAAACAGAAGTCATGAAAATCGAAACAGATAACGAGAACATCAACATAACAAAAGACGGTATACAACTAAAAGAAGTAGAGGAATTTAATTGTTTAGGAATCTAGTAAGAAACAATAATTCACAAGCTACAGAAATAGTCTCAATTTGAAAAAAAGCTTTTCAAATCATTGGACAAAACTATCAGCACTATTGTCTAGGAAGGGTATCACACGTCAACAAAACGGGAACTTTACACTACAATCTTCATTACAACGTTGTGCTACCAGAGCCAGACTGGTGCCCTAGTTTCAAGAACAATAGGACAGATAGCCAGTACAGAGATGAAATGTATTAGACAAATGTCGGGAAACAGCCCGAGAGATAAGAGCAGAAATAAAGGACTGAGAAAAAAAGCTAGGAATAATTATCATCATAGTATATACATTTTAAAAAAATAACAGAGACAATGGTTTGGCCACGTTCTAAGACAGAAAAAGACCAAAACACAACACAATGAGCCTTCAATAAACGTTGCGAGAACAGACATAGGAACCGACCTCGAAACAAAAATGATTGGTGGAACATTCGAAACACTAGGAAACAACAGCAGAGACCAATTGAAGAGCAAAGGACCACAAAGTATATCTTACCTGGAAGTTTAAAGGAAAACAATGAAGGAAAGAATAGTAGAAACTTGCTGTATTATAACATGAGCTTTTGTATGCTTGGCATCACGAATTAATTTTTTTAAAATTATTCCTCTTCATCTTTTTCGTTCGCTTGATGAACACTCCGTTGTATCATCAGCTTCTAAAGAGCGTTAATATTGAATAGAGTGAATATGTTGTAGTTCTCCCGCAACATTCTGTGAGTGAATATGTTGTATTTTTCCTGCAACATTCTGTGAGTAAATATGTTGTATGTTTCCTGCAACATTTTGTGAGTGAATATTTTGTAGTTTTCCTGCAACATTCTGTGAGTGAATATTTTGTAGTTTTCCAGCAACATTTTGTGAGTGAATATGTTGTAGTTTTCCTGCAACATTCTGTGAGTGAATATTTTGTAGTTTTCCTGCAGCATTTTGTGAGTGAATATGTTGTATTTTTCCTGCAACATTCTGTGAATGAATATTTTGTAGTTTTCCAGCAATATTCTGTGAGTGAATATTTTGTAGTTTTCCAGCAATATTCTGTGAGAAAATATTTTGTACTTTTCCAGCAATATTCTGTGAGTGAATATTTGTAGTTTTCCAGCAATATTCTGTGAGTGAATATTTTGTAGTTTTCCAGCAATATTCTGTGAGGGAATATGTTGTAGTTTTCCTGCAATATTCTGTGAGGGAATATGTTGTAGTTTTCCTGCAACATTCTGTGAGTGAATATTTTGTAGTTTTCCAGCAATATTCTGTGAGGGAATATGTTGTAGTTTTCCTGCAATATTCTGTGAGAGAATATGTTGTAGTTTTCCTGCAACATTCTGTGAGTGAATATTTTGTAGTTTTCCAGCAATATTCTGTGAGTGAATATTTTGTAGTTTTCCAGCAAAATTCTGTGAGTGAATATGTTGTAATTTTCCTGCAACATTCTCCGAGTGAATATTTTGTAGTTTTCCAGCAACATTCTCTGAGTTTTCCAGCAATATTCTGTGAGTGAATATTTTGTAGTTTTCCAGCAATATTCTGTGAGAAAATATTTTGTACTTTTCCAGCAATATTCTGTGAGTGAATATTTGTAGTTTTCCAGCAATATTCTGTGAGTGAATATTTTGTAGTTTTCCAGCAATATTCTGTGAGGGAATATGTTGTAGTTTTCCTGCAATATTCTGTGAGGGAATATGTTGTAGTTTTCCTGCAACATTCTGTGAGTGAATATTTTGTAGTTTTCCAGCAATATTCTGTGAGGGAATATGTTGTAGTTTTCCTGCAATATTCTGTGAGAGAATATGTTGTAGTTTTCCTGCAACATTCTGTGAGTGAATATTTTGTAGTTTTCCAGCAATATTCTGTGAGTGAATATTTTGTAGTTTTCCAGCAAAATTCTGTGAGTGAATATGTTGTAATTTTCATGCAACATTCTCTGAGTGAATATTTTGTAGTTTTCCAGCAACATTCTCTGAGTTTTCCAGCAATATTCTGTGAGGGAATATGTTGTAGTTTTCCTGCAATATTCTGTGAGGGAATATGTTGTAGTTTTCCTGCAACATTCTGTGAGTGAATATTTTGTAGTTTTCCAGCAATATTCTGTGAGTGAATATTTTGTAGTTTTCCAGCAAAATTCTGTGAGTGAATATGTTGTAATTTTCCTGCAACATTCTCTGAGTGAATATTTTGTAGTTTTCCAGCAACATTCTCTGAGTTTTCCAGCAATATTCTGTGAGGGAATATGTTGTAGTTTTCCTGCAATATTCTATGAGGGAATATGTTGTAGTTTTCCTGCAACATTCTGTGAGTGAATATTTTGTAGTTTTCCAGCAATATTCTGTGAGTGAATATTTTGTAGTTTTCCAGCAAAATTCTGTGAGTGAATATGTTGTAATTTTCCTGCAACATTCTCTGAGTGAATATTTTGTAGTTTTCCAGCAATATTCTGTGAGTGAATATTTTGTAGTTTTCCAGCAATATTCTATGAGTGAATATTTTGTAGTTTTCCTGCAACATTCTGTGAGTGAATATGTTGTAATTTTCCTGCAACTTTCTGTGAGTGAATATGTTGTAATTTTCCTGCAACATTCTGTGAGTGAATATGTTGTAATTTTCCTGCAACATTCTGTGAGTGAATATGTTGTAATTTTCCTGCAACATTCTGTGAGTGAATATGTTGTAGTTTTCCTGCAACATTCTGTGAGTGAATATGTTGTAGTTTTCCTGCAACATTCTGTGCCTTCTTCTTCCTCTGAAATAACGACCCGAATCGCTTCTGCGTCAAACACATTCAACAAACTCTACAATATTTCGAATTCGAAGACACTCACATAAAACTTAAGATCTTTCATTCCTGAGTGATTCCAATATTAAATTACAGGTGCGAGAGCTGGAAATAAACAACAAAGAATCTATACCAAAGACTAAACGCTTTTGAGAATAAATGTCTTTGAACATTACTAAACATCTGATGGTCAGACTTTAAACCAACCAACTACATAATTAAGACAAGAAACGGATAAAAACTGTGTATCCAACTATGTTAGGGACCGTCGCTGGAAATGCCTTGGCCACGTTCTCAGAATGGACGTCAGAAGACTACATCGCCATGTCCTTATCAAGACAGGGAAAGATAAAACAAAACGAGGAAGCCTGAAAGAGACTCTGCGAAGAATAATCATCAAAGAGAGAACAGCTATGGGTCTCAAAAACAACCAGAAATTAAATCAGGATGTGGCGGACAGCCGGACTCTGTGAGCTATGACTTCTGCCATATGCGCCCTTTTCGACCTAAAAGGATAATCAATCTTCATCATCTCAGTGTTCTGCAGTTACGTGAGCGAGTTAAAAGAGAAGTAAAGAGCCCCGTCACGCCAAGTGGCGTATAAGGAATATGGTGTTAGTGACCATACATTTTACAGACCTTCGGCACATGATTTTTGGGGTAATGTAGTCGATATTACTTCCGTACCGTTTTACTTTCCCAGAACAAAATCCGGTACCAATTAAAGGCTGGGGGAACCCGGAAGCCATCGGTTGGAATCGAACCCTACCTCTTACTTGAGCGAAAATATGTTGTATTGTTTGTTTACAACAAGCCATGACATGTGTGATCACGACACATCCATCTTCGGTATGGAAAGACTCATAATTGTTTATTTTTTTTCGGGGGACTGGTTGGTCTCGATGCAAGATGCCGACCTTGAGACAGAGAGGTTGTGGGTTCAAGTCCCGACTAAACCAGATGGGATTTTTATTTATAATTTCTCTATGTCGTAACCATCCCTGAAAAAATATGAGTACCTCCGAAGACTGAGTTATCTGCCTGTACGGCGAGGGGACCCCTGTGCACACGGCTGCCAGGAAAAAAATGGATTAACACGCAAAGTTCAGTTCCTAGTCACTAGGGACTTCGCTAGAGGTGTAAGTTGGCGAACTCAAAAAAAAAAAAAAAAAAAAAAAGTTTCCCAGGTGGCCGCCAATTTTGGCCTACTCTTTCAAGTTTAAATGCCTGAGGTTCTTTAACATGCGCAGATTGCATACAGTGCCCCCTGATTTTTTTTTTTTTTTGCCGATATTCTCAATGACTAAACATCGAATATGACTACACAGATATCAGGGACATGGCAAAGCCTCGAAGAAATCACACATTGGATGAGAAAATAATTCTCATCTTCTACTTCTTTATTTCCTCATTTGCATTTCAGCATCGATCGGAGATATAATTTGCGATCTTTTGCTCTTCTGTTCGCCTCTGCTGATGTTATGTTTCCTAGTGCTTCTAATATTCCGTCAATCCATTTTTTACGTGAACGATCCTTAGGTCTGGCATTCTCGCAGCGTTTATTGCTGACTCGTTGTGTTGTGTATAATTCTCATGCCCTGTGCGATATTCAAACCTGGGACTCTCTTGCTCGGAAAGCGACGTCTTACCTCTAGACTACTCAGTCCCCCATTTCTATGTCTTTCAGCCAGATTATCCGACTTCAGTAAGGTATTTTGGTATGTCAGGCTTGCCCTTCCTCTTCTCTAATCCCTACTCTCGTGGTCAATCTGGCACATCGTTGTTGGATGGAGTAGATGATCAATTAGTTCTGTTTCATTCATCAACACGCACACAGTCAGTTATAGGTTGCTGTCACCTCCCACTCCTGGGCTTGTTGGCTGTCTCGGGACTTCTATATTTCATTTTGAGCGTGAGTGTATTCCCCTACAACAATACATTATGTAAACGTGAACAGAATTAGCTCTACATGAGCACAGCACAGCGAACCGCCGAGAGCCGTGTAATGAAAGTGAACTTGCTAAAAGCTAGTCGTAAACACTGCCCTGAGAATTCAGGAGGCCACAATTACGTGCTCCTCCTATTCTAAACGTACACAACGACAATGAGACAACTCCGGGCAAAATTCACTAAGGGGCCTTTTGAAGCTAACATGATGACGTCACTCAGCTTTTAAAATGTGTATCCTCTGGGACGATAAAATCGATTTATTTTTAGTGTACAACTAATAGGTAAATTAAAGCCATTAGCTGCCGATTGTTGATTTGTCCAAATAAATAACGTGTCGCTTCTGCTACTTTTGATTCCGTTTAACGATTATTCTTCTTTCGCGGAAGCTTTTGGAATGGGCGTTAAATGAGCACGCTGTGGTTTATAACAAGCTTTGAAATTAGTGTCTTTGGGCACCAATAATCTAACTTCACCATGGCATTTCTGTGTGTCCCGGGTTTGTCTTTCCTCGTGTACCCCTACTCGTTTATATAGATTAGACAGTCTGCGTTCATTGTTTCAGCTTGAGTTTGAGTATGGTATTATCCGATTCTGTTATATTGATAATGATGTTCGCAGTCAGCTATGGTTCAAATAATTCCACAAGTCTAGACACTGACTATTGTGACCTGAGCTCCATGTGTTTGTGTGAGAGTGGTTGATGTGAGCAGAAAAAAACATAAATATAAATAAGACTTCGTGGTAAAATCTCTCAACATAACCAACATTGAAAGATGCACAGAAGTAACAAGTAACATGGTCTGACAGAGGAGCATTACAATTGTGTGATAACATCAGATAATTCTACAACATCAAATAGCCATATTTGTAGCCAGTGCTTCATTTCTCACATATAACGTTTAGTGGAATTCTATTATGCCTGCCAATAAAACGAGAACATTACAGGGTCTCCGGTGTATTTATATGTGTCGAATGGGTTTTGTATTTATTACAGAACAGTATACTATTATTATTGACTGTAGACAAACAGATGAAATGATGATTAGAAGCCTCATAGATGGGATTGATAGAAGCCCTCATAGATGGGATTGATAGAAGCCCTCATTTTAACGAGCTCATAGAGCACGTAGTTAGGAAAACTAGAACGATTCTGATTACAATGGGGAAATAATATCATACAGGAGATACACTACACAAATTGTTGTTGTTGTTATTGTTATTGTTGTTGTTATTGTTGTTGTTGTTGTTGTTGTTGTTGTTGCGTTCGCCAGCTTTCAACTCTGACGAAGTCTCTAGAAACTAGGAACTGATTGGATCCATTTTCCCCTGGCAGCCGTGTACACAGTTGTCCCTCGCCACACAGGCAGATAACTCCGACTTCGGAGGTACTCATGTTTTTTTCTGTCGATGAGTAACTGACGTTTCAAGCCGGGCCTCGCTGCTGAGACCAGGGGTGGTTGTCGCAGAGAGAAATCATAAATAAAAATCCCAACCAGTGTAGCAGAGATTTGAACCTACAACTTCTGTCTCGAGGCCGGTGTCTTACCTCGAAACCAACCAGTCCCCCATGGACTTGGAATATGAGGAAACTGTAACAAGGAACACTTTTCATGCATAGCCTTCAATGGTTCCTGCCGCCTATCCACTCATCATCATCATCAAGTACCGGGCCTAGTGGCGTAGGTGATCATGTCTCTCCACAACTTTCGATCTCGGCAGCTATTTATCATTTCTGTTATTTACCTTCTGTCAAGCCATTCTCTTAAGCTTTCTGTTTTTTTTTTCTCTTTGCTTCCCTCTATCTCTTCGTCCCGCAATTTTTCCAGTTGTTACAATATATTCCAGTTGTTCTCTTCTCATTACATGGTCAAAAAATGATGATTGTTTCTTCCTAACATTGGAAATTAGCTCTCTTTTTGCTTTGACCTCTCTCAGAACCTCTTCATTACTCTTCTTAGCTGTCCATGGTATTCTCAACATTCTTCTGTAAAACCACATTTCTACAGACTCCAGTGATTCCACTACTATACAAATAAAATTGCAGAAAAGAATGGACAAAAGTATCATTTCAGAAAATTAAAAACATCCTCTGCAACAGGTGTATGTTGATAGTAGCAAAAAAGAGAGCTCATATGCCATATAGATCCAATTCTGAAATATGGAAGCTAACCGTGGACAGTGGACAAATAAATGGAAAGACGATTAAATCACCCCCAGTGATGAGATTTCTCATAATAATGGACAGTCATTAAGACCAACGAAGAAATTTCCGAGACCAATACAGTCATCATCGTGTGCCATACCGGTTGGCGTAGGCGATCATGTCCTTCCACAATCTTCAATCCACAGTGCATCGTATCAGTTCTGTTATTGACCGTTTTCCATGCCATGACACCAAGCTATCCAGTATTTTCTCTCTTTGTCGTCCGCGATCTCTCTTTCATTTTATTTTGCCAGTTGTAACCAAGTATTCCAACTTTCCTCTTCTCATGATGTGCCCGAAAAATGTTCATTGCTTCTTTCTGATGTTTTTAAAAGCTCCCTTTTTGTGTTGGCCTCAGTGACGAGATTTCTCATAAAAATGGACAGTCACTAAGACCAACGAAGAAATTTCCAAGACCAATACAATAAGTTAGCTAATAAAAAAAAAACACGAGAAAGAAATAAACACCATTTTTCGGGCACATTTTGAAAAGTGAAAAAAAAAATTGAAATACTTGGTTACTACTTGCAAAATACAGGGAAATATAGATAGCGGACGAGAAAGAGTGAAAGACACTATAGCTCGTTTCAAAACATATGCCCAATTTCAAAACGCTATTACTCTCTAACCGTTTGTTAAATACTTTTGAAATTTTCCAAATGTTATTAGAATGCAAAAGACCCTTTAAATGTATGTTTAACAAATATCTTGCAGCTGCAGTTTTCTTAAAGCGGCGATATTTCTTTGATGTTTGTCAAAATTGTAAATTGTGAAGCCCTAAAGAATAGAAATTACCGTAGTTGCTGGTCTACGATTAATTTTCACTAGGTAAAGGCGTGGCCGTAATGGGGAAATAACTGGATAAAACAAAACACCGGGAGAATTATTGTCTGCTCAGTTCGAGGACGGACGATAATAATATCAAGGTATACCTGTATGTCCAATTTTCATAGTTGTGTGGTCCTGAAAAGGACCGTTTGTTGAAATAATTTAAGGTAATATAGGGGCCAACATTGTGGGGGCTATATACTTTCATTCTGAATCAGACGAGTCTAAAAGATTAATAACTGTTTGGGGTTGAACATTCCACAAACCATCATTTTTCCAATTTTCCTCTTCCTGTTTTAAGACGTGGTCTTCACGTTTAGCCCAATAATCTTTGTCTATACTTAATAAAGCGAGATTAGCAAGAGTCTTTACATCGCATATTTTGAATGTTGTATTTTCATCTGCCACTTGTCCTTTTAATTTTGCCCAGATTAGTTCTATTGGATTTAAATGAGCATGGTAAGGTGGCAGCCTCAAACTTATATGACCGTGCTCTTGGATAATCTTATCTATTTGAAAAATCGTTGTCCTCTGTTTTTGCTTTACTAGAGATAGTAATTCAGGTTTTAAGTACATGTTATTAAATTGTATGTGCTCCTTTGTGAGCCATATCTTAATAGCATCTTTTGTACTGGATGACGTCGGGACTTTATCTTCAAGTGCAACAATGTTGTGGTACGCTGCATTGTCCATTATTAGGCAAGATGGTCGATCTAGTGCTGGGAGAACATAATTTTCAATCCAATGTCTAAATATGTGACCATTCATCTCAGAGTGATAATCCCGATTGTCTATGGATTTTGAAAGAAAAATGAGCTCTGCATTCTGTATTAGTCCATGTTGTCGACTACCTGCATGAGCAATTATCAAGCGCTGTCCTTTGCTGCTAGGTATTAATCTCTTAATCTTTCCATCTGATGACTGCCATTCCCTTTGGTTAGTGTGGTGAGCATTGATCCATGTTTCATCCAAGTACACAATATCATAACCTTGCTTGCGCACCTCTTTTACTTCACGTAAGTACTTGCTTCTCATGACTACTATATGTGGCTTCTCACAGATGATGTTTCGTCCATTGGAATACTTTCTGAATGTAAAGCCTGCAGCTCTCACATTCCTCCATAATTTAGACTTTGATATTTCAATACTGTTGTTCTTTTTCAGCGATACTTTTATTTTTCTTATTGTAACAGTTTCATTCATACCCAACATTTTGCGAATTTCACTTCTAATAAGTTCACTGTCGAAATTATCCAACATTTTTGCTCTTCCTTGTGATTTTGTATATTTTGAACATTGACGGTCACGTGCTTGAATCCAGCGATTAAATGACCGTTTAGATAAATCCAAAATGTGTCTTGTCCTATTCTCAGGGTTTTCTAAAGAATGAAATAATCTTCCTCGTTTAGCCTCTTTGCAAAAATAGTCATACATTTTTATTGCGATATTTTGTAAACTGCAGAATTTCATTTTAAGACTCATGATAAATGTTATTGTTCCACGTTACGCCGCTGAATTAACGGAAATGGAACACACAATGTCTCGTGTTTACTACAAGTGTCTATTTGTGTCAGAAAACTCACGCGGAAAGCGTGAAAAATCGTAAATTTCAGCGTGTATAGATTTGTAATCGCTATTTTTAACTTAAATACTGTAAACACTAAGTTTTGACTACATCAATGGGTCGTTATAAATTTATATAAATCAAATAAGCAATAATAATAACCAAATGTTTGTTTTTAATGAAATTAATTCCCTGTTGGGTTCTAATCATTATAACTATACATGCAAATTTTGAAAAAATTACAAAAAGCAGTTTAAAAGATATTGATTTTTAAAGTTGGGCACAACTTATGAAACAAGCTATAGACAACTCGATTTTGTGGTATGGTAAATAGTCAACAACAGAATTGATAAGATGCACTGTGGACAGAATTGTGGATGGACATGATTACCCATGCCAAGCGGTTTGGGTCACAATGCTGATGATAATGATAATGATGGTAATGATGCTAATGATAGCAATGATAGTAATGATGGTAATGATAGTAATGATGGTAATGATGGTAACAATATTAATGATGGTAATGATGGTGATGATAATGATAGTAATGATGGTATTGATGGTAATGATAGTTAATGATGGTAACGATGATAATTATGATAATAATGACGATGGTGATGATGACGATGGTGATGATGATGGTGGTAATGATGATAATTATGGTAATGATGATAATTATGGTAATGATGATAATGATGATAATGACGATGATGATGATGATAATGACGATGATGATGATGGTAATGATAAAAATTATGGTAATGATGATAATGACGATAATGATGATGATGACGATGAAGATGATGGTAATGATGATGTTACTATTATATTTATATAACATCTATTAAGTGATAATTATAAATACCCTGTAAGTGCGTTCTAACATTCAGTGACCTTTACAGTTCCTAAAAAAAATGTTACCTAAACGGGTTCCGGACTGACCCCGATGAAGAAGGCCCTGGTTTCCTGCCAGGAGTGAAAGAACTAACATTCTTCTTTCCTTTGGAACTCAGAGAAGTAGAATTGGAAGTAACAAGAAAATAAAGGTTAACACACTCGCTTCTCATCATAAATGTCTGGGTTTAATTCCCCAAACTGACAGATTTTGTTCGAACCGACAAGTCTTTTGGCTCACCCAGACTGTAAAAATGGGTACCACCGGATTTTTAGTGAAGAAAAGGCGGCATGGCAAAATACAGGATAAGATAAAATGGTTTGGCCTGGCGTGAAACCGGCCGCATCACCTAAAAGTGTCGTGATAATGGAAGAATATGGGCAGCCTCATATTCTCCATATACCTAGCAAGTCGCGGAGGAAACCGTTACTTGACCATGACAACAAAGAAGATCATTCAGAGAACATTTCCGGCTAATTTTACTGAATCTTCTTCTACCTTTCAGCTCCCTGTGGAGTTTAGGTCTTCAACAAACACTTTCCAAGCCGTTCTGTTTCTTGCCATTATTTTAAGATCATTCCATTTCTTCCCCATCATCTTCATCTCTGCATCCACATGTCTTCTCCAAGAATACTTTCGTATTTCCCTTTTTCTTTTTCCTCGAGGATTTCAGAAAAAAAGCATGTTATGTAATATTCTCAGTTGGCTTCCGCAGTGTGTGTCCTATCCAGCGCCATCGTCTTCGCTGTATCTCTTTATCCATAGGTATTTGACAGGCACATTTCTATAATTCTATGTTAGTGATTTTGGCCTGCCATTTCCATCCATTTATTCTGGGTAAGCATCAATTAATGAAAGTCTGTGTTTGTGAAGTTTTTCTTCTGGCACACTACAATACACCCTTCGTCTCAACTTTGTGCTACCAATGCTAGTCCTGGACGCTAGATGCAAAAACAATAAGAAAAATAACCTCTACTGAGATGAAATGTGTCAGACGAATGACAGGAAACAGTTTAAGAGATAAGACCAGAAATGAAGAACTGAGAAAAAAGCTAGGAATAGTCCCCGTCATAGAATATATAAAGAAATAGATAAAATGGTTTGGTCACGTGACAATGCAAAACACAACACAACACAACGAGCCCTCAATTAACGCTGCGAGAATACTAGACCCAACAGTAGACCACGAAAAAGATGGATCCATGGAATATTAGAAGCACTAGAATGCATAATAGCAACAGAGTCAAACAGAAGAGCTAAAGACTGCAAATTATACTTCTCCTCGACGCTGAAAAGCAAATGAGGAAGGAAAGAAGAAGATGAAGAACATATGTAAGTCATATGTGAAACATTTATGAAATAAAGCAAATGTGGTGATATATGAGCCCTTTATGAAAGAAGAGCAAATGTAAGTGATATGTGAGCCATTTATGAAAGAAAAGCAAATGTGGTGATATATGAGCCCTTTATGAAAGAAAAACAAATGTAAGTGATATGTGAACCACTTACGAAAGAAAAGCAAATGTGGTGATATATGAGCCTTTTATGAAAGAAGAACAAATGTAAGTGATATGTGGGCCATTAAAGGAAGACGAAGTGTAAGTGATATGTGAGCCATTTATGAAAGAACAACAAATGTAATGATATGTGAGCCATTTAAGGAAGAAGAACAAGTGCAAGTGATATGTGAGCCATTTATGAAAGAACAACAAATGTAGTGATATGTGGGCCATTTAAGGGAGAAGAACAAGTGTAAGTGATACGTGAGCCATTAAAGAAGAAGAACATATGTAAGTGATATGTGAGCCATTTATGTAAGAAGAACATATGTAAGTGATATGTGAGCCATTTATGTAAGAAGAACATATGTAGTGATATGTGAGTCATTTATGAAAGAAGAACAAATGTAAGTGATATGTGAGCCATTTATGAAAGAAGATTAAATGTAAGTGATATGTGAGCCTTTTATGAAAGAAGAACAAATGTAAGTGATATGTGAGCCATTTATGAAATAAGAACAAGTGCAAATGATATGTGAGCCATTTAAGGAAAAAAAATGTAAAGTAAATGGTGTATGAGCCATTAAAAATACAGAAGAACGATTTATGTGAAATATGAGCTATTTAAGAAAACAAACTGCTGAATTATTGTTCTCGGTTTATTCAACAGGAATAACGCCCAGTTAATGAACACTACAAATGTTGGTAAATAAAAGATGAAAGCAGGTAGTGAGAGTAGATTACACGCTTGATTGACCAACGGATCGGCATGAATAACTCTGACTATGTTGATTAAGCGGAAACTGAAAACGAGTAATGGAAGTCCTATTTTAAGCGGGAGAATGAAAGTTTTGTTATGGGCAGCCAGTATAATATATGATAATATTGTTATTGTTATTGGTTATGGAAGGCCTCGGTATCACTGCAAACGAATTAAAATCCATAATTGTTCAACCGCCCGTGCCAGTGGAATCATCCGAATTACTAACACATCTTCCAAACAAAGAAAGGTAACTGTAGTCCCCATCGTAGCAGTCTCAGCACACGCCAAAAGACATAAGGCGAAACCGCGCAGAAAGTGAACACAGCCAACTGTTCCCTGTCATACGATATCATCATTCATCGTAAACAAGCGGGTTATCGAAACAGGATCAAAACGGATGAGACACACAGCTCACGGTGTGCGCAGAGCACTTAACTCAGTAGCTCCTGCAACAAGCCGGACTTGGAATATGAGGAAACTGCAAGAAGGAACACTTTTCAGACATAGCCTTCAATGGTTCCTGCCGCCTATCCACCATATACCATGAAAGTTCGCGTCCTCCCGAAAAAGATGATCGTCGTAGCACTTGATGATGTTAGGCCATCATTGATGACTCCAATTCCAAACATATAGACACACAGTGGTGGTAAGTTATCATTTCCAATCCAACAGAAGCCACATGACCTGTAGTTAGTAAAACTACAGAGAGAATATGATTTTGTGACCTTCACTGATTCACTCCTGGATGTGAATGTGTAGTTTACACAAGAGGAGAAGTTTGCAGCTACAGTGATCCCATTTAAGGTAATTCTGGGATAGCAAGGCAACTCTCCTTTATAGCAACAGAACTTGATGTTCTCTGCTCCCTTCTTGTAGCTGCTGCCATACGATTCTGATGTCTCATTAACTTGGACATCATTCAAGAACAATGTCAGATTAACATTCCATAGATCTGGCTCTGCTGATGAAGTGCTTGGTGCAACAGTTGTATCAATCATACCGGAGGCTCCTGGTTTGTGGTCATTAATATCACAGACGGCACATGATGTTGTTATATTCAGTATTTCTTTCTGGGGTGTAAATATGTGGCACACACATGGAGAGTGGTTTGTGGTCACAGTAATCTCATTAAAGGCAATTCTAGGGTAGCATGGCATAGCTGTTTCAGAACAGCACAATCCTATGATGTTTTCTGTGTTCGCTATAAAGCTGCTGCTGCTACACAATCCTGACCAATTATAGGTGTGGACATTATTCACTTGCAATGACAAAACTGCTTTGTTTACATCATAAACCTCTGGAAGCGAATCATTTATGGGACTAATAGTACAATTTATTCTTCCATCGGGGATATCTTCCTTGTTCCACCCAAAAAAAGGTCTTTGGTTAAAAAGCACATATGCTTTTGAGTTAAACACAAAATGAGCCCACTTCGTAGATTCAAAATGATCCTTGCCAATGCCATCCGTTTGCATAAGTTAGGTCCTTAGCGACCAAGGTCACACGAAGCCATTAAATTAAACACTTTATCTACAGCGAAGGTTAACAAACTGTGAACAAACATTTATGTTCAAACCCTTGAATACATTTTCAGAAATCTGCCAACTCGCTGCAATAACAGATGTCGTGGTGTTAAAGTAAACATTGCTTAGTCCATGGCTAAAATATAAATAAGCTGCCATTTTGGTGCGTCCCATGACGTCATCCACATGATAATATATGGGTGTGAATCGTGGAAAATATGACAACAGACAAGAAAATCACCGGAGGTTGTACAAATGTGGTTTTACAAAAAAATGTTGAGAATGTCATGGACAGCTAAGAAGAGCGATGAAAACGATCTGAAAGAGGCCAAAGCAAAAAGCGAGCTAAATTCCAATATTAGGAAGAAACAATAATTTTTTTTGTCATGTAATGTGGAGGGAACAGCTGGAATATATTGTAATAACTGGAAAAAATCGAAGGACGAAGAGATAGAGTGATGCAAGAAGAAAAGTTATCAGACAGCTTAAGAGAATGGCTTTGAAGAAGGTCAACAATAGAAATTAGAACTATCGAGATCGAAAGTTGTGGTGAGGGATGATCACCTACGCCAGCGGGTACGGCACTTGATGATGATGATGGTGTAATGGGCAAGTGCTGGTGGAAGGCACTGAAGATCAACAGCTTTAAGAGTTGCAGTAAATCAGTGAAGATGTGCATTATTTATTTTCATAGCTGCTGCTTAAAAACAGGTGTAATTTTTTTAACAAATGTACACAAGAGTTCGAAACGTGAATAATTTATCCCTAGTTTCCTATTTCGTTATAAGGCAAGTTACATTTATTTTCAGCCAATTGCTATTGATTTACATGGCACGTTTCCTGGCACGTTTCCAATTGTCGCAATTTCCTGTCACTCGAAAAGACACAACCGTTGTAAATATTCTGCAAAATATGCTTTGATTATTTATATTGATGACTATTTTCCGTGCTAGAATGATTAGTTATTAATGTTATTTAGTTGATGAATTAATATATATTTTATCACTGTTGTGTCATTGATCATCCTTTTGAAGTCCTGTCTAATGATTCCAGCATTTGAATGAGAGAGCGAGCAAGGAATATGTGTGGTATGATTCATCATTTCTTTATAAAAGATGAATAGGAGAAATACGCTAAAGCAGTAGTTAATGCGCCAGTCTTTTGAAAAAAATGAATCGAGTTCCATTCCGATAAATGACTTCTTTGTTCTCCCAGTATTCAACTCAAACGTATTATCAACATTTATTTGCGCATATGAAAGCTGGAAAATAACAACGGGAACTGAGAAAACTAAACGTTTTTGAAGACAAATGCCATAGAAGAATACTCTATATGCGGGGGAATTAATTCAAGACTCATTTTGAAGTAAGAGAAATGTCCATGCAACCACAATCTCATCTACAATTAAGAAAAGAAGATGGACGTATATCCTATGTGTTGAGAAGAGACAATAAGAGAATTTCAAAACAGCCTCTTCTATGGGAAACATCAGGATACAGAAAAAGAGGAAGATCTGGGGATACACTGATATGAACACTTATAAGAGAAGCAGAGATGGCAGGCATAGACTAATTAGATAAGATCGAACATCTGTCCCAGAAGCGAGCCGGATGGCGAAAAACACAACCAGCTCAATGCGAAGTCTAACGGCGCGGGAAAGAACCAGATATTAACCCAGTCTTAAATGGGCATTGACTTTTTCTTGGAAGGTATCAGCAATGTTGTACTCTTCCTCTTCTACCTTTCAGATCCCAGTGGAGCATAGGTCTTCAACAAACACTTTCCAAGTTGTTCTGTTTTTTGCCATTCTTTTAAGATCATTACATTCTTCCCCATCATCTTCATCTCTGCTTCTATCTGTCTTCTCCAAGAATACTTCTTCCTTGGTCTTCCTCTTTGTTTTTTTCCCCTGGGGATTCCAGAAAAGGGCCTGTTGTGTAATACTCTCAGTTGGCTTCCGTAGTGTGTCTTATCCAGCGCCATCGTCTTCGCTGTATCTCTTTATCCACTGGTGTTTGACTGATACCTTTCCATAATTCTATGTTAGTGATTTTGTCCTGCCATTTCCATCCTTTTATCCTGCGTAAGCATCCATTAATGAAAGTCTGTGTCTTCGTGATTGTCAATTTTGTTGTTCTCCACGTTTCACAGTCATATAATAGGACCACCTTAACATTTGAGTTGAAAATGTTTATTTTTGTATTTCACCTAATTAAATGGTGTACTGTTGACCAAATAACCCAATATATATATTCCACTTTTGAAACAGAAATGTTGTCCCTGACATTATATTACCAATCTGTCAAGGTCGCGACTGGGTGATCTCTTCTCTCTTGCCTGTTCCACAAACTTCTAAATTGTCTTCTTTCTGTCTCTCGTACCACTTCGGGTTTCGAGGGAGATGCAACATTGTGAATTACGCCCTTCTAATAGCTCCAAATAATTGTCATTTGATGCTGTAGCCTTTCTTTGAAATCGGCCCATCTTACTCTGGACCTGCTTCTTGATTTTTTTCTCTTCTTTTCTTTTAATATATGTTTTGTATGATAAGGAATCACATCTTTCTGGATGGACAAAACCATTTTATTTGTTGTTTCTGTAGTCCAATGCCCTCTATTTATTTCGCTTGTGAAGTTATTGCATCATTTCTGATTCTGTCTTTTCTGGTCACTCCAAGCGCATTTCTCAGACATTTCTTCTCCGTGGTGACAAATTTGCTTTCTTTTATGTTCAGTCGCGAGTGACCATGTTTGGCTCTGACAGCACAACATGGGAATGAATAAACTATATAAAATGTTTCTTTGTGGTGATAGGTATTTAATTAATGTTGAGGTATAGGGGCTTGATGTCGCAGTATTTGGTTTGTCTTGTTGCATCGGGTGTCTCTTTCTTTATCGATTTCACCATTTTCAGAGAATGTTGTTCCAAGATAGTTAAAGTTTGTTATTTTCACACTGACTTTACTTTATTTTTTTTTACCTTTGTACCATTCTCTATGTTCTCTCTGTTCTACGCTTATATGTTATACCATCACAGTTTCATTATTTCTACCATATTAATTAGATAGACCACAAACAATAGTTCATTTCTCTTTATTGTGTTCCATATTTACTAATCTAAAATTACTCCCTTTGAGGCTTCCATCATTTGTTATTTCTTTCTGTTTGTTAACATTTCTTGAACAGCATTTCTTTCTTCATCGCCTGAAGAAAGAAATATTAAAGTGATGTAATTTGTCTTGTATCGTAGTGCTTACCGCATGCTGCACTCACTGTGACTCTGGGCTCATTATATTCGACTTCAGGGCAACTTGTCTGAGACATCATCTCTTCTCTGTCTCAGACCAATTGAATAAGAAGATATTCTGTTTGATCTTCTCTAAGATTATACAGAAAACAGTCCCACTCCATGATTAAAGCAGCACGTTGTGCTGGACCCGCCCGGAGAGAGTATAACAAGAATCGCTTTCTAAAGCCGTCATGCATAATTCGCCTTACTCTCGATGTTTATTATTGTATTATTACTATAAAATGATCAAATAAACTGTGACAATAGGGAAACAATTTTTTTTTATAACTGAGTAGAAAATGTAAAATAAAAGATAAAAAGTGTGCAATGTTTCCCAAGCTTGTACTGGAGAAGAATATTAAGAAGGTAACATGTTATAGCCACTTCTGTCAGAACGTGAAAACCAATGTTTCATTCTGGTACTACTTTATCTGTGCAATCAACATTTTTCGGGCACATCATGAGAAGAGGAAAGTTGGAATACTTGGTTACAACTGGCAAAATAAAAGGAAAGAGAGATCGCGGACGACAGAGAGAGAAAATACTGGATAGCTTGGCGTCATGACATGGAAAACAGTCAACAACAGAACTGATACGATGCACTGTAGATAGAAGATTGTGGAGGTGTAGAAGGTAACCCTTCTGCTCATTAATTGGTGATCGATCACGCCGACAACAGAAGTGTTAAGCAATACTCTGCGTACACCCTTGACCGTGGCCAGCAGACAATGCACTCTTCGTGGTCGTTGTAGTGGGTAACTTCGCGTTGATAGTCGCCGCGCTGTTGTTCTATCCCGCCCTGGGATGTTGCTTTCCCGTGGGGGTGGTTCGTTGACACTAGTTACGTGGACGTCTATAACACTGACAACAGCAACACTCTCAGAAGTCTTCTTAGAACAAAGAACACAGGTGTTTATTCGTGACCCCTGGTCCACACTGATAACAATGAAAAATGTCAGCAACAGAACTTGCAATTTACAACAATGAAAAAATACCAGCAACATACCTGGTGCTGAACTCGTGCATCTATCAAACTGTTATAATGCTGGTATAAGAAAACTCATGCCGGCCTTCCTCTCGCACTCTGTTAACCGTGTGGTATGAACTTCCTCTCGTACCCGACTAAAGTCTATCTATTTCCCTTGGACCCTGACATGGTCACTAATTATCACATTAGACAGTCTCTCCCCATGAAGACTGTGCACTCGAAAAATGTTTTCCATAAGGCAGCCAGTTAATTAACTCGAAGCATACCGACCAAGGTGTTTCTGCGCTTGGTAGGCTATGGACATCTCATCAGGTACTGAAATCTATTAACACCGACTTGGCGGCCCTCTACTTGGCAAACCAACTGTCTCTCTATTTGGCTACCTTCCGACTGACTAGATTTTCTGCCTGCTCAAATATCACTCACTTCCACCAGCCAATCAAAACTCTCCTGAATGATCCTCACACCTACACGGACTCCACTGTTTTTCTGTTTATCATTCATTCCTCTCTCTTTCCCCTGATCCCTCTCGTTTACTCATCATTACTTAATTCCGACCCACTTCTACAGAGGGACATGATCACCTACGCCGACCGGTATGCCACATGATGATGATGACTACTTTATCCTCTCGTTTAGAACGGACGAAGGGTTTGTCAATGGTCAACTCGCCATGTGATGTCTTTTTTGGGCCACAACAAAGTTTATTCCCTTACCACGTCCTTGACCTGTATTTGGTCGTGTCCTCCAGGTCTCGTCCAAACAATTAATTCGCTGTTCAGTAACAGATTGTCCTTGGTCAGTTTGTGCGTCCCCGACGTGGCAGCTCTTGTCACCGTCAGTTTGTGCGTCCCCGACGTGGCAGTTTTTGTCACTACTTCTATATATCTTCTGAAACCATCTTTTTCGTCTGATTGTGTGTACCTTCCTTCTAGACTGCTCCACTTGCGTTTTGTTTTTAAATTTGACCCAAAATGTTTAAACAATTTTTCTGTGTAAAAAAATTGCTCTTCATACATTCATTAACCTTCTGTGCGGTTTCGCCTTATGTCTTTTGGCGTGTGCTGAGACTGCTATGATGGGGACTACGGCTACCTTTCTTTGTTTGGGAGATGAGTTAGTAATTCATATGATTCCACCGGCACGGGCGTTTGAGCAATTATGGATTTCAATTCGTTTGCAGTGATACCGGGGCCTTCCATAACCAAATAACCAAATTAACGAATTGCATCTTTGCTTTGCAACTTGTGGTCCAATGCATCGGTATTCATTCAACATGAATTTGTTAGGAATGTATTTGATTCTTTTAACTTAAATTGCCTTCTTTGCAAGTCAGCAGAGATTTTTAATCAGATTTATCCCTCCAGGAAATACAATTTTACCAGAAAAAAATATACTTCCTTAAGCGAATTTATATTCAGTTGTTAATCTCTTACAATCCACAAAAGTTGTTTCTTCATATCGAAGAAACAATCATCACCATCATGCAGCATAAAAATAAACATGACAAATTTGAACAAAGTGCAACTCGTCACATACGTGTGCACAATAATAACATCGGATGGAAGATGCACCATATAAATAAAAATCAGAATATCTGAGGCCAAAATAGCATTTCAGAAAATGAAAAATATCTTATGCAACAAATCTATGTCAATAGAAATGAGAAAGAGAGTTCATCGGTGCTATATAGAAGCAATTCTGACCTATGGAAGCGAATCATGGACAGTAGACAAACAAATGAAAAGATGATTAGAGGCCACAGAGATGGGATTTCTCAGAAGAAAGTTGAAAGTTCTCTGGACAGCTAAAAAGACCAATGAGGAAGTTCCCTTGGAGGCCAACACAAAAAGGGAGCTCCTAAAAAACATCAGAAAGAAACAATCAACATTTTTCGGGCACATCATGAGAAGAGGACAGTTGGAATACTTGGTTACAGCTGGCAAAATAAAAGGAAAGAGAGATCGCGGACGACAAAGAGAGAAAATACTGGATAGCTTCGTTTCATGGCATGGAAAAGTCAACAACAGAACTGATACGATGCATTGTAGATAGAAGATTATGAAAGGACATGATCGCCTACGCCAAGCGGTATGGCACATGATGATGTTAATCTTTTGCATGGTTTTTAAGCTACGACAAATGTGCACTACTGCAATGATTTTTTAATTAAATTTTCTGCCTGAATTTTCTGCCCTTGTTTCGCAACAGTAACTGTGCTCTCGGAGAAGCCACGTGTGATATATCTTCTTCTTCTATCTATCAGCTATCTCTGGAGTGTAGCTCTTTAATAAACACATTCAGCTCCCTGAGGAGCTTAGGTCTTCAACAATACTTTCAGCTCCCTGTGGTTTGTATGTGTTCAACAAACATTTTCAGCTCCCTGTGGAGCATAGGTCTTTAACAAACACTTTCAGCTCTCTGTGGAGCATAGGTCTTCAACAATACTTTCAGCTCCTGAGATGCATAGGTCATCAACAACACTTTCAGCTCCCTGTAGAACATATGTCTTCAACAACACTTTCAGCTCCCTGTGGAATATAGGTCTTCAACAAACACTTTCAGCTCCCTGTGATAGGTCTTCAACAAACACTTTCAGCTCCCTGTGATAGGTCTTCAACAAACACTTTCAGCTCCCTGTGATAGGTCTTCAACAAACACTTTCAGCTCACTGCTGAGCATAGGTCTTCAACAAACATTTTCAGCTTTCTGTGGAGCATAGGTCTTCAACATACACTTTCCAAGCCGTTCTATTTCTTGCCATTCTTTTAAGATCATTCAATGACTTCCCCATCATCTTTATCTTTGCGTACATCTGTCTTCTCCGAGAATATTTTAGTCTTCCTCTTTGTCTTTTTCCTTGGGGATTCCAAAAAGAACCATTCGTGTAATACCTTCAGTTAGCTCCCACATTGTGTGTCCTATCCAGCACCATCGTCTTGACTGTATCTCTTTTTTCTTCTTTTATTTGACTGGTACTTTTCTATAATTCTATATTAGTGATTTTGGCCTCCCTTTGCCATTCTTTTAATCTGCGAAAACATCTATTAATGAAGGTTTTTATCTTCACGATTGTTATTTTTGTTGTTCTCAATTTTTCACAGCCATATTTCGTGCGATATACGATCCTGTGATATTCTTGATGGTGTTCTCGAATTTAGCGACCTAGGCATCCTTTGTTCGTATTTCAAAGAGAGCGGTGTTACGCGTCAAACCAGGTCATGATGTACATGTTACATTTCAGTTGTTTTATGTCCATCAGTCTGTCTCAGACAAGAAACAAATACATATTCATTACATTTACATAAATGTAACATGTTTCTTTTTTGTTATAATTTTGAAATATATTAAGTGTTAGCTTTATATATTTTCTAGTCTCTGTATATTGTCTATGTTCCCTAGAGATTGCCCTCCACGTCGGATTGTTTTATATCATTTTTTTGTCACTGCCTCTCTACCATTAATTTTGAATTGTTCTTCAACGATCTCTGTGTAAACGGAGCGAATCGACAATCACCTCGGCGACTGTGTCAGAGATTTACTTGATAACTGACTGCATCAATGATATTTTTTGCCACAATCTGTTTATAGAGATGAAGTTAATATCATTTTATTTCCTCCTGAAGATACATTTTGTTAGTAGCGGTGATTCGAGCACACAGTCGTCATGTCAGGGAAACAGGAACCAGTGATAGCTTACGTGAAATGACATAAATGTCATACTTTTAGTAATGCTTTGTTGTGTTGTGTTGTTTATGTTATGCCATGGGTCAGCTATAGGTCGGTGGTTAGTGAACTGAATACTAAGGACAAGAGGTCAGGTTCGATCCTATTGACAGCTTTAAGGCTCACTCAGCTTTAAATGGGTACCATATTGTTATAAAAAAGAAATACGGGATTGGCGTAGTACCCACCATATTCTTCTTCTTCTACCTTTCAGCTCCCTGTGGAGCATAGGTCTTCAACAAACACTTTCCAAACGGTTCGGTTACTTGCTATTCTTTTAAAATCATCCCATGTCTTCCCAATCATCTTCATCTCTGCTTCCTTTTCCGAGAATATTGTGATCATCATCTATGTCTTTTTCTTTGGGGATTCCAAAAAGTGCCTGTTGTGTAATACTCTCAGTTGGCTTCAGCAGTGTGTGTCCTATCCAGCACCATTGTCTTCGCTGTATCTCTTTTTCCACATGTATTTGACTGGTACATTTTCATAATTCTATATTAGTGATTTTATCCTGCCATTTCAATCCGTTTATTCAGCGTAAGCGTCCATTAATGAAAGTCTGTATCTTCATATTGCCATTTTTGTACCGACCACATTTTCCCAAAATAATGTTTAGTAAGGGAGCTAAAACTAAAGTCCCTTAAGCCACGTTATGGCATGTCAGGTTTTTTCTCTGTTACTCTATTTTCAGAAACAATTTACAATAGATCATAGTTTATTTGAAACATGCTTTTAACTACACTAGTCAATTCTACTGTTCATTTGTTTCTTTCGTTGCATTATTTTTCAAATCTTTTCGTAATATCTATCGATTTGACTTTCTGTGTAATCTTGTATCGATATGTATACTCGCTTACATTCTGTTTTCACTCCTGCTAATGTAACAGGTTGTGTACTGTCACTAGATTTGTACCGATTCTTGTTCTGTTTGAGTCTTCCAGCCTTAATCCTTACAGTCGCATTTGACGGCACATAAGGCTCGTAAAGTCTTCCGCCAATTATCGCTACTCTGCACGAGCTTTTTCGATTATAGCGAGTGAATATATGACTGTCAACCTTTGCCACTTCCGTTAGATTTTTTGTTCAGTGTTTCCGTACTGATCACTGACATCAATTTAACTGCATTTCAGCAGATTCGTAATCCGTGTGTCAATTATTCTGAGCAGAGGACTCAACGTTTGCTTAATGGTTGTTCATGTAGCTCATTGTAACATTTCATGCATAATCTGTCCTTTCATTCCACCTGTCTTACTTGTACCAAGCTTGATCCCTGCAATCTTATAACAACACCATTAACTGGGATTGAGAACTGGGTGGTTTAGAGGTAAGATGCCGGCTCTAGATAAGAAGGTCCCCGTTTCGATCACCACCGGCGGTGGGAACTTTTCAAAAATCGAATCTGGGTTTTTTGTCGTAGCTTTACCCTCCCCTGAACTTAAGGTATTGAGATCAGCTGTCTAGCTCTCTCTGAAGAAAAGGTGGAAAACCAGGAGATTACGTCTGCATTCGCACACGTTAAAGAACCCTTCCTCTTCTTCTACTTCTTTTCTCTTTTCACTGATACCTAAAAGGTGTCATGGTTTATATCATTTGTCGTTCTCGTGCTGCTCGAATTGTCTGAATTAGTGATTTTCCTTTGTTGTTACATGTCTCTGTCACTGATACCTAAAAGGTGTCGTGGTTTATATCATTTGTCGTTCTTGTGCTGCTCGAATTGTCTGAATTAGTGATTTTCCTTTGTTGTTACATGTCTCTGTCACTGATACCTAAAAGGTGTCATGGTTTATATCATTTGTCGTTCTTGTGCTGCTCGAATTGTCTGAATTAGTGATTTTCCTTTGTTGTTACATGTCTCTGTCACTGCATCTATCCGTCTTCTTCTGGGTCTTCCTCTTGGTCTTTTTCCATGCATTCTCGAGAAGAACGCCTTTGATGGTGATTGGTAAGGATTCATTCTGACCAGGTGGCCAAACCATTTAAGTTGTTGTTCTATATATTCTTGGCAGGGTTTTGTTCCTACTATTTTTCTTATGGTTTCATTTGGTATTCTATCTCTTCTTGTGTTATTTGTTACTTTTCTCAAGCAACGCATCTCACACGTATTGATCTTTCTTAAATGTGATTTAGAAAGGGCCCATGTTTGACTTTCATAGCACAAAGTTGGTATGAAGATGATGTTTATCATTTGTTATTTAGCTGCCATATAAATGTTTGGATGCCTTAGCAATGGTGAAAGCTGGTAAAGAACACTTGGCAGTTAAAATTTGAAAAAGTAGACCAAAAAATGGCCGCTGTCAGGGCAAACATTGTTAAGCAAATCTCCTCATCTAATACGAAGTCGGATGTGTCGAGCCGAAAGGCGCAGATATCGCGGCGTTGACGTAAACTGGCGATAAAACGTATCTACGCCTGCTTAACGTGCGAACACTAAGAAGAAGAAGATTAACTAGGATTGATTTGTCACTATTTAAAAAAATGTGGATTAGAATGACTTCCCTTTACCTTTCTTGTCTTCTTTCTCGTGCATTCATTCGACATCTACTAATGGAAATAATATCCCTCATTCGACATCTACTAATGGAAATAATATCCCTCATTCGACATCTACTAATGGAAATAATATCCCTCATTCGACATCTACTAATGGAAATTATATCCCTCATTCGACATCTACTAATGGAAATAATATCCCTCATTCGACATCTACTAATGGAAATAATATCCCTCATTCGACATCTACTAATGGAAATAATATCCCTCATTCGAAATCTACTAATGGAAATAATATCCCTCATTCGACATCTACTAATGGAAATAATATCTCTCGTTCGACATCTACTAATGGAAATAATATACCTCATTCGACATCTACTAATGGAAATAATATCCCTCATTCGACATCTACTAATGGAAATAATATCCCTAATTCGAAATCTACTAATGGAAATAATATCCATCATTCGACATCTACTAATGGAAATAATATCCCTCATTCGACATCTACTAATGGAAATAATATCCCTCATTCGACATCTACTAATGGAAATAATATCCCTCATTCGACATCTACTAATGGAAATTATATCCCTCATTCGACATCTACTAATGGAAATAATATCCCTCATTCGACATCTACTAATGGAAATAATATCCCTCATTCGACATCTACTAATGGAAATAATATCCCTCATTCGACATCTACTAATGGAAATAATATCCCTCATTCGACATCTACTAATGGAAATAATATCCCTCATTCGACATCTACTAATGGAAATAATATCCCTCATTCGACATCTACTAATGGAAATAATATCCCTCATTCGACATCTACTAATGGAAATAATATCTCTCATTCGACATCTACTAATGGAAATAATATCTCTCGTTCGACATCTACTAATGGAAATAATATCCCTCGTTATCTTCCTCTCTTAATCGGACTTTAAGTGGACGTATGTGTGGCGTGTTGTAGATTGTAGCAAGGCTGTGAAATTTGTTACTCGTGGCCCGAAACATCCGACTTCAGCATGGCTTTTTAAAGCACCGAATTGCCTTCAACTTCGATCTCTGCTCATTTAAAGTCTGGGACTAGGGGTACCGGGAAGGGGTAGAGTACGACCTGGGTAGTTTGAGTTTACTGGTCCTGGCAAAACACCAGATATGAGTCACTGACAGCTTTCATCTTTGGTGTATGAGTCACTGATCGCTTCCAGCTCTGGTGTTTGAGTCACTGAGCACTTTCAACTCTGGTGTATGAGTCATTGAGCACTTTCAGCTCTGGTGTATGAGTCACTGAGCTCTTTCAGCTCTGGCGTATGTGACTCTGACCGCTTTCAGCTCTGGTGTATGAGTCACTGATCTCTTTCAGATCTGGTGTATGAGTCACTGATCTCTTTCAGCTCTGGTGTATGAGTCACTGAGCACTTCAGCTCTGGTGTATGAGTCACTGACCGCTTTCAGCTCTGGTGTATGTGTAACAGAGTAAGCTAATGAATGCATGGGGCAGGTAAACTAACCGGTACCCGTTTATTAATAGACTATAGCAGTAGGACAGAATACAAGTTTAGGAAATTTCCAGGCAGAATAATAATTTAGGGGATAACGTAAAGTTCATAGAGGGTAGGGATATCCACCAAGGAATTATACCCGGACATAACAAGTTAAGGGAATAGAAGTTCATAGGGGTAGACACAGAAAGTGCGAAGATAGGAAGGTCCAGAATACTGCTGGACATGATAATGAGTTTTGGGAGAATGGAAATTCCCATGCAGGTTGGGAAGATGACAATAGCGCATGATTTGACCGCATGAGCATGACTTTACTGTCCGGTAAGCAACTACATGTACCAGGACAGGTCAAAGTCATGAGGTAGTCATTATTTTAAAAGAAGTTATAGAGAAGTCACGAAAACAAAGTATTATTGTCAAGTCTTGGGCAGTTGAACTTTGAGTCACAGTTCTGAGATGGAAACGTGGTGGTGAAATTGTAATTTTGAGACATAGGTCAAATTTTGGCCAGAAGGATGAGAGTTGATGGACTCGCTGAGTGATCGGAGAGGTTGCAAGTTGTCACTTTGCGACAATTTCATTGACGACAGATATTCCACGCGTAGAAGTGGAGTGGAGTATTTAAACTTCAACACAATAGGTTCATGACAATTAGAAGAGGAACTAGAACTAGAGGAACTACAACTACAACTAGATCTATAACGAGAAGTAAGATTAGAATTTGAGCCAGTTAGTTAGGCTCGGAAGATTAGAAGTTTAGAAACAACAAGTCAGACAAGCAATGTAATCATAGAAAGTTAGGACCAGGACAGAAGTTTAGTCAAGAAAGTTTAGTGAGGAAGAGTAGTTAGTAATCTTCAAGTAAAGTTAGAATTCTCCAAGTAGTAGACACAAGATTCAAGTGGTTAAGAATCTTTAAGTTAGTTGACAAATGTTATCAGTGACTTAAGCAATGAATTGAGCCATCGTGAAAGGTTTTAAGTAAATAATTTAACAATATGAATTTAGTTGTTGTGAAATTGTGATTCAAGATTCCAAGAACTGTGCTTCATATTTCTTATTGTTAGTAAGTTGATAAAGAGATTGAATGTTGAATGTAAGATATGCACTTTTGAACAGACCATATCCCCTGGCGATTGCCTCAGAGACGTCCAATAATTAAAGAACATTTAATTATAAAAGAAGTGCAACCACTATAGTAGATAAATCACGTGCCAAGAATTAATAGAAGTAAATAAACTTGATTATGGTTTATGTATTCAGAAAAAGAGTCTGAGTAACGTTGTGACCAATGTAATGCGCTGTCAATGAACAGTAATATCAAGACAAATAAATAAGATAACATAATTACAACTCGTTAACATATGAGTCACTGACCGCTTTCAGCTCTGGTGTATGAGTCACTGACCGCTTTCAGCTCTGGTGTATGAGTCACTGACCGCTTTCAGTTCTGGTGTATGAGTCACTGATCGCTTCCAGCTCTGGTGTATGAGTCACTGACCGCTTTCAGCTCTGGTGTATGAGTCACTGATCGCTTTCAGCTCTGGTGTATGAGTCACTGACCGCTTTCAGCTCTGGTGTATGAGTCACTGACCGCTTTCAACTCTGGCGTATGAGTAACTGACCGCTTTCAGATCTGGCGTATGAGTAACTGACCGCTTTCAGCTCTGGTGTATGAGTCACTGACCGCTTTCAACTCTGGCGTATGAGTAACTGACCGCTTTCAGCTCTGGTGTATGAGTCACTGACCTCTTTCAGCTCTGGTGCTGATTGCGTCTTTGTGTCCCCGTCCCCACTCACCCCCACCCTCGCCCGGCCCATACACTCCTCATATTTCCTGTCAAGCTACAACGATCTGACAACTATGAACCACTAAATCAAATCAATCACATTCACCGCTGTCTCGCCACAAAAAAAGGTATATTCAATCAACTTCTTGAAGAGTCTGAAATTTCTAATGTTTTACTATTTTCATGACAACAAAGAAATCCATTTGGGCCCTATTGAGTATGTATTGCAAAGTGGGTGTATTTAAAGAATATACAATATCAAAGAGAGTAAACGTAAAGTAAAGGGCCCCGTCACGCCAAGTGGTGTATAGGGAATATGATGTTGGTAACCATCATTTTTACAGAGCTTCGGCACATGATTTTTTGGAGTAATGTGGTCGATATTACTTATTACTCCCGTGTCGCTTTAATTTCCCAGAAAAAAAATCCGGTACCCATTAAAGGCTGGATGAACCTGGAAGAAGTCGATCAGGATCGAAACCCGACCTCTTATCCTTAGTAGTCCAGTACACTAACCACTGAGCTACCAAAGTATCAAACATAGTCAGGATATTTCCGTTTTGTGGATAAGAAAAAAGTTATGAAAAAAAGTTGTTTCTTCAACAACAAACAATTCTAATTATGCACGGCTGTTTGTTTTAATCTCAAAGTGGCATTTTGGTTCTGATCTCGAATATTTGGTATCGTTTATGGACGAAGAAGCCTCATTCCAGTACATTCCACGCATTCTTAAAACTGATATTTTATGAAAGTGATGTTATGTGACACTGCACACACAAGTCAAATTTTTAGCGAAATGAATTATTTATGTGTGAACTTTAATGAGTTATTTGTGAGTTATCATCATAACACTTTGAACATGTCCATAGGTGTTTAGATCCCCTTCTCAGCATGTCCCGCAGCGTCCAGCAACTGACGACTTCAAATGTGTGTTGGTTGACATGTTCTCATGAAAGATAATTTAAGATGAGTACGAAAAATATTTTAGTAGTGGATGCTTCTAGCAATCTATAATAGAATGATGCGTATGTTATCTTTGGGGAAAAACACAGAAGAGAAAGTATTCATGACAAACAACTGTGGCGCGATACGGGATTTATTATATTTCTGAGGTCTGCAGTCGAAACTATAAAGCAGAAATAAAGGCCGCATTCATTTTACATCTATCAGATTCGGTTACACATGAATAACATTATGTAAAATTGTGAACTTTAAATCTCTATAACAATTGCTAAATACGTTTTTAAATGTGCTTTCGTTGGTCTCGAGACAGAGAGGTTATGAGTTCGAATCCTGGCTCCATCAGTTGGGATTTTTATTTGTGATTTTCCTTTGCGGCAACCACCGCTGGTCTCAGCAGCGAGGCCCGGCTTAAAACGTCAATTACTCATCGACGGAAAATAATTATGAGTACCTTCATAGACAGGATTGTTTGTCTCTGCGGCGAGGGACCCCTGTACAAACGGCTGTCAGGGAAAAACGGATTAACATGCAAAATTCAACTCCTAGTCTCGCCAGAGGTGAAAGCTGGCGAACGGAAAATAATATATTTTTTTTAATGCACTTACCATTTGTCTAGTCTTCGCATTAACAAACAACCTAAAAGATAAACCAACAGATAATAAATAAACAGATAATAAACTAACAGATAATAAACTAACAGATAATAAACTAATAGATAATAAACAAGGGAGCCGCCATAGCCCAGTGGTTAGTGAACTGGACTACAAAGGACAAGAGGTTGGGTTAAGATCCCAACCGATGGCTTCCGGTTTCATCCAGCCTTTAATGGGTACCAGATTTCTTCTGGGAAAGTAAAACGGCACGGGCGTAATACCGCCCACATTACCCCAAAAATTATGTGCTGAAGGTCTGTACATTTTATGGTTGCTAACACCATATTCCATATACGCCACTTGGCGTGACGTGGACACTTTACTTTGTTTTTACTAATTAAAAAAAAACAGATAATAAACTAACAGATAATTGCTAACAATTACCATGCAACTTACTTCAATGGCTTTGATAGGAATGTACCAACGGTCAGTAGGTTCAACACAATCCCGACAAGACACACGATGGGACTTGTTATCACCTCCAGCAGGTTAAATCCATCATCATTTATCATCCGTGTGCTGCCAGAGCTGAAGTTGCTGCTGTTCGTGCTGTTATAGTTACCATTCAGGACAGCTACAAGAATCTCTGTAGCAGCTGCAGTGTTTGATGTAGTCATTATCAATGTTTCACAGCCGTCTGTGAAGTTGTTGATGTTATGTAATGATGATTATTAGTAATGATGTTTTTTTGATGGAGTTATAGCATTTGTCAGTAGGCCTGATAAGTAGTCTACACTGTGAACACACGAAATATAAATAAGAGTTTCATTATAGCTTTAATCCGATATTTAAAACATTAGTTCTCTACACAAACAAAACTGTTATTATAGCTTTAATCCGATAGTTAACATTAGTTCTCTACACTGTGAACACACGAAATATAAATAAGAGTTTCATTATAGCTTTAATCCGATATTTAAAACATTAGTTCTCTACACAAACAAAACTGTTATTATAGCTTTAATCCGATAGTTAACATTAGTTCTCTACACTGTGAACACACGAAATATAAATAAGAGTTTCATTATAGCTTTAATCCGATATTTAAAACATTAGTTCTCTACACAAACAAAACTGTTATTATAGCTTTAATCCGATAGTTAACATTAGTTCTCTACACTGTGAACACACGAAATATAAATAAGAGTTTCATTATAGCTTTAATCCGATATTTAAAACATTAGTTCTCTACACAAACAAAACTGTTATTATAGCTTTAATCCGATAGTTAACATTAGTTCTCTACACTGTGAACACACGAAATATAAATAAGAGTTTCATTATAGCTTTAATCCGATATTTAAAACATTAGTTCTCTACACAAACAAAACTGTTATTATAGCTTTAATCCGATAGTTAACATTAGTTCTCTACACTGTGAACACACGAAATATAAATAAGAGTTTCATTATAGCTTTAATCCGATATTTAAAACATTAGTTCTCTACACAAACAAAACTGTTATTATAGCTTTAATCCGATATTTAAAGCATTAGTTCTCTACAAAAACATAACTGTTATTATAGCTTTAATCCGATAGTTAACATTAGTTCACTGCATAAAGAAAACTTTTATTATAGCTCTATTCTGATAGTCAACATTAGTTCACTACATAATGAAGACTTTTGTAATAGCTTAATTCCGATTGTTAACAGTGGCTCTCTACACAAACAAGTCCTTTATTATAGCTTGATTCCGATTGTTAATATTAGTTCACTACACACCCGAAACATATTATAGCTTCATTCCGATGGTCAACATTAGTTCACTGCATAAAGAAGAGAGAGTTTCATTATAACTTTAATCCAATTGTCAACATTAGTTAAGTTAAAGCAACAGTTCTGAATTTAACATTGCCAAAATATCTCATTTTTAATAGAATATATTTATCCAAAAACTGAATAAATCTTAGTGACTTATTCTTCTTTTTCTTCTACCTTTTTAGCTCCCAGTGGAGCATAGGGCTTCAAAAAACACTTTCCAAGTCGTTCTGTTTTTTGCCATTCTTTTAAGATCATTCCATGTCTTCCCTATCATCTTCATCTCTGATTCTGACTGTCTTCTCCAAGAATTCATTGATCTTTCTCTCTGACTTTTCCCTTGGGGATTCCAAAAAAAGGGCCTGTTGTGTAATACTCTCAGTTCGCAACCGCAGTGTGTGTCCTATTCAGCGCCATCGTCTTCGTTGTCTCTCTTTATCCACTGGTATTTGACTGGTGCATTTCCATAATTCCATATTAGTGATTTTGTCCTGCTATTTCCATCCTTTTATTCTGCGTAAACATCCATTAATGAAAGTGTTAGCGACATATGTCAACATGTTTCTAACTCTCTGTTACATAACATTCCTTGTACATGAAGGAGCACTGAATGCATACTTTAGTGAATTAATCTTGCTCTTGTGTTCGGATTAACATGGGGATATGCAGTTTAAGATGATGAATGAAGAACAATGAAGGTATTTTTTTTTGGTGTTCTTTGTTGTCAGAATCGTCATCACTGCACACCGCACGAACCCATAGGTGCTACGATATCCGCCTGGAGAATTTCGTGCACGAATTCCGAAGCACGTTCTGGGATCCTCGGTGAGAGGAAGTTACTCCTGACCATTTTGCCTCGGTAGCAGCCAAATTTATGATTTACTCTTCTAGATGTTATCTGCAAACGGTTATTTAACGTGCGCGATGGCACACGGGACCTCATGTTTATTGCCGTTATTTGAGAGGACGATGCATCGGATCGCACTATCAAAGAGATCAGGAGAGGGTAACGTTAGAAAGAAACTATGGATTTTGTTTTCCCATTTTTGAATTTTTGAATAATCACCACCCGTTCTGATGGGCCTTGAAACCGAGTCTTTCCTGTTAATCTCATTTAAGTCGAAACTTTGGTTTGCTTAGCCTTGTCTTATCAGCATCGCTGAAAAAAACCTAGTTGTAGTTATTTTATTATATCTTAAATAAAACTCGCCTTGTTTCTCTTTTCTATACAATTAGGGTCTTCAAATGACACATAGGGGACTGGTTGGTCTCGAGGCAAGACGCGCGGGCCTAGAGACAGAGGGGTTGTGTGTTCAAATACCGGTTGAACCAGTTTTGATTGTTATTTATTTTTTTTTTCTGTGGCAACCACCCCTGGTCTCAGCAGCGAGGCCCGAATTGTAATATCAATTACTCATCGACTAAAAAAATATGAGTATCTCCGATGACGGAGTTATCTGCCTGTGCGGCGAGGGACCCTTGTGCACACGGTTGCCAGGGAAAAATTGATTAACACGCAAAATTCAATTCCAAGTCTCTAGGAACTTCGCCAGATGAAAGCTGGCGAACGCAAAATAAATAAATAAATAACAAATTAATACATTAGAGAACCATCGAGTAAAATGTAGTGTTACTCAAGAGGACATTACTCTTCCGAAAATGTGCTTAAAGTAGGGTTTTGCTTTACCAACATTGTTGGTGTATGTCAACGGAAGAAAGTTTTGTAAATACATTGTTAACAGTGGGTAAAATAGAAGAAAAAAAGTGTTTGAGGAAAACTAACCAGTTTAAAAGTCTTGCCTGAAATAGATAAATAGTAGAACTTATAAATAACTTTAAAAAAACAAACAGATGTAGATAGAAGAGCATGACTGCATACCGTCATGTGTATTGTGTCTGATGGTGAAGATAATGGTGACGATGATAGCTTCCTATGCCTGTTAACTAGGCTAATTACAAGGTTGCAACATACACTATTTATTGTGAAACGGGTCTGGGTGCATGGTAATCGTAAAAGCCTAGCGTTGAGGTCACGCCTAACAAATCACTTAATGAAGAGATAAATATCCGAATCGGAAAGGCAGCTTCAACATTTGGTAAACTTAAACATAGAGCACGGGCCAACACTAAACTAACACTTAGGACTAGGGTTCGAACTAACCAAAGTTGTGTGCTTATTACACTTCTATACAGATAAGAACATTTAATTACCTATGCAGTGAAGGAGAAAAAGTTAAACAATGTCATGTGCGTTCCCTTCGCAAAATAATGAACATCAAATAGCAGAATAGAGTATGTGGGGTAAAGGTAAAGTACGAGACTTTAATCGGCGTCCTAGCACACGAGTTTATATCCCATATGTGCACGGCCGCCTATCCGGAAGTGTTCGAAGACTTCTGGATAGTATCGCTTCAAGCATCGAAATAGAATAGAGTAATCAAATCGAATGTCATGCAACAAGCCAAACTCCCATCAATCATGGCAACACTTAGGAGTCGGAGACTACGGTGGGTAGGTCACGTATGAATAAAGTGCCCAGTCACGCCAAGTGACATATAGGGAATATGGTGCCAGTGACCATAATTTTTACAGACCTTCGGCACATGATTTTTGGGGTAATGTGATCGGTGTTACGCCCGTGCCACTTTACTTTCCAAGAAAAAATCCGGTAACCATTTAAGGCTGGGTGAACCCGGAAGCCGTAGATCAGGATCAAACTCGACCTCTTATGTTTTGTAGTCAAGTTAACTAACCACTGAACTATTGCGGCTCCCAAAATAATCGTGTTCCCAATCAAATATTGTATGGCGAACTGAGGGACGGAAAGAGATCAAGGGACAGACCCGTGCTGAGATATAAGGGCGTTTGCAGGGCTTCCTTGAGTGAATTCTCTATTATTGAAAGAAATTTGGAACGTTTGGAATCAGATTGTTGCACACGTACAACAGAAATATTTTTTTTTAAAAAGGGGCACATCAACATTCGCAGAAACATTGATCTCAAATTTATAAAACAAAAGGCGTAGAAGAAATGAGATGACCACATACATTACAAATACATCTTCTTCATTCTGCGATAGAATCTGTCTATCCAATATTGGCAGATTCAACCACGAGAGAAACTGTTCAGTAAAGCAGCTTCCAGCAAAAGACACTAATATTTTACCAAACAACTGACTAATCATATTAGCTTACTACCAACTGTCTGCCAAGACGCAAAAGGCAGTACATCACGCAATTCAACTATCATTTACTCTGTCATTTTCCGTTCCTCTGATCTGGCCATGGCGGTTAGATATTTGGATGCAAGATGCTATTTTACTCATTTTTCACTCAGACCTATATTTTAGGAACACCAAAATAACAAAAATAGAATGAGTGTCAGTTTTGTGAATAAAACATAACTAAACAAGCAAACGTTTCGACTGTACAATAAGGTGTTAAACGGAGGACAAAATAAAACCAGCCTACAAATCTAAAAAAAAAACATTCAAATGGAGGAAATAATCTAAAACTAAACCGGTTGACAACTTCTATGAGTGGACAGGTTTAACCTTCCAGGAAACAGCTTCAGGTAACAGCTCTTGATCGTGAAGACTGGAGAACAATTGTGAAGAGATCGTGAAGAGCGCATTCAGCGACCGTAAAAATTGCGGGAATAATGATAAATCCAGATCAATGTATCACTTTTCAAATACGCAGAATATTAGATTCCATGGATAGCTATGATATGATAACGAATGGTGAAAAACAATGGGTATATAAAAGCTGTCATTATCGTCTCAATGAAATGTTAAGATAGGAAAAATTAAGTGTCACTGGATAAAAGAATGAAAAAGAAGATTAATTACTGTCTGATTTACAGATTTAAATCGTGCTATGATGCGGTTCCCAGAGGCGAATCGACTACGTTCATCCAAAGAATAAATGACAATGACAGATTTTTTAAAATTCTGCGTGTTCTTTTAAATTGCCAGTCTTAATACGTTCGAAGAAAGCACTGACCACCTCAAAGATGGCGACATCTCTATACAGCTTGTCCAAGTATGGAACAGATATCCACATGAGCCTTCTTTATTCACCACATGTTGGGCACGTTTATAGAAGGATGTTCAGCGGACATTTTACCAATGTCACATCAAGTCTTAATAAAATTATAAATTGTATCATATTGCCACAGTAACAGTCACAATGAAATATAAATTGTATGACAGTGCCACAGTCATAGTCACAATAAGATATACTTTATAATACAGTGCCACAGTCATAGTCACAATGAAATATAAATTATATCACAGTCACAGTCACAATAAAATATAAATTATAATACAGTGCCACAGTCATAGTCGAGAGAGCCGCTATAGCTCATTGGTTAGTGAAGTGGACTACCACGGACAAGGGGTAGGGTTCGATCCCAACCGACGGCTTCCGGGTTCGCCCAGCCTTAAATGGGTACCGGATTTTTTTCTGGGAAAGTAAAGCAGCACGGGCGTAATACTGACCACATTACCCCAAAAATCATGTGCTGAAGGTCTGTAAAATATAGGGTCACTAACACCATATTTCCCTATACGCCACTTGGCGTGACGAGGGTACTTTACTTTTACTTACAGTCATAGTCACAATAAAATATAAATTGTATCACAGTCATAGTCACAGTAAAATATAAATTATAATACAGTGCCACAGTCATACTCACAATAAATATAAATTGTATCACAGTGCCACAGACACAGTCACCATGAAATATAAATTGTATCACAGTGCCACAGTCACAATAAAAATAAATTGTATCATTGTGTCACAACTTGATAATTGTTGTGATAATCAAGTAGAGAAGAAACAATGTTCAGTAAAAGTATGAACTATCTGACAAGTTCGAAAGTAAATTACGCAACAAGCGCATTCTCAAATCTTAACTAATAACACTTGTCTGTCTGTTCTGTCTGTCTGGTCTGTCTGTCTGTCTGATCTATCTATCTGTAAGGTCTGTCTATCTGGTATGTTTGTCTGGTCTGTCTGCCTGTCTGTCTGTTGGTCTGTCTGGCCTGTCTGTCTTCTGTCGGTATGTCTGTTTGTCTGGTCTGTTTGTCTGGTCAGTCTGTCCTGTCTGTCTGTCCTGTCTGTCTGTCTGTCTGTCTGTCTGGTCTGGCCTGTTATGTCTGTCTGCCTGTTTATCTATTTATCTATCTATCTACCTCGCTCTCTCTCTCTCTCTCTCTCTCTCTCTCTCTCTCTCTCTCTCTCTCTCTCTCTTACCCCTTATCTCGCTATTCCTTCCTCTCTATCTCCAACTATCTATCCTCTCCCTCCATCCCTTCTATCCCACTCTCTATTTCATTCCCTCCTCTTTCACCCCCAATCTCTCCCTTTCGCTCACTCGCTCTATACTCCTCTCTCTTCATCTTCTTCTCTCTCAATCTCTCTATCCTCAGTCCCTCACTCCCTCACCCACTCTTTCTCTCATCCATCCTCCTTTGCCACCCTCTCTTCTTTATCTCCCTCTATCATCTTTCCCCCTTTTTCTCATCTTCTCTCTCCTTCTATCCTCACTCTCCCCCGCACTCTCTTTTTACCTCTCACTCTCTTTCTACCTCCATCCCCCTCCTATTACCCAGATCTCCTGCATAGCAATCCTGCTAGTTTGTCTGAAAGCTAAAAGCCTCTACAAAGTGTATCCACTGAGAATACAACACGATACTTTTAGTACTGAATATTTACAAAAAGCCATTTAAAACGCCCTGTTGTATAAATCTCTATTCCAAAACTAAACACACGACACTGTATTCAAGCTTAATTTTGCATTGCGCAATTCCACAAAGTAATGGATTACAAAAACAGAATAAATAACTAATTAAGTAATCTCTCATTAAACAAAGATCAAGATCTCGAATATTTCATTACAAATTTTGAGAAATCTTGAAAACAAAAATAAAGATAACAGATTGATTTTTGAAATACACAAGAATTATTTTTCTGACAAAAAAAAATTATTTCATAAATCAGGATAAGATTAAAAATTTCAGTGGAAAAATATTGTTTATGAAATATCTAACATCGTTAACAGTGGATAATATTGATGATGATAACGGCAAGTTAGCTTTGGTTTTGTTCATTGACAAATGGATTCTGTGAATCTTCCAAATTACTTCTCTCGTGTATTGTAAAGTAGTAAAGTACCCCCGTCACGCCAAGTGGCGTATAGGGAAATATGGTGTTAGTGACCCTATATTTTACAGACCTTCAGCACATGATTTTTGGGGTAATGTGGTCAGTATTACGCCCGTGCTGCTTTACTTTCCCAGAAATAAATCTGGTACCCATTTAAGTGTGGTTGAACCCGGACCCGTCGGTTGGGATCGAACCCTACCCCTTGTCCGTGGTAGTCCAGTTCACTAACCACTGAGCTATCGCGGCTCCCTCTCGTGTATTGTCGTTCGTTTAATTCTTTTTCCTGTGTTTTCCTAGTCTTGGTTGTAGATCAGCAAGGTCGTCAGAGAACGAAGAGTCTGTTAAAGGTAAAGTACCAGCTTGAATCGGCCTTTAGGCCACGCGAGTTTTCACCCATATGTGCTTGGCCGCCTATCCAGAAGTGTTCGGAGACTTCTGGATAGTGTCGCTTCAAGCATCGAAACTCACGATGCGAGACGGTAATCCTCACCTTCCCAGAGTACTAACCTGGTATTTTTTTCTGCCAGCGGCTGGGTCGACCGCGGGGTTATTTCTTTTTCCAACCAGGAGAACAATTTACACTGCCTCCAGCGGGAATCGAGCATGGGTTGTCCGAACCTCGGTAACCCAGTAGGGTGGTTTTCCCAACTAGGCTACCGAGGCCCCCCGTAAGCGTGTGGTATCTATCTTATGTCCTTTCGAGCCGAAGATGGTATTTAGGGCATACATTCTAAACTTGTGTCCGACGATTGTTGTTATCAAGCCTCCGATCTTTCACAGGAACCGCATTGTATATCGCCATACGTTCCTGCTCTGAGCGAGTTGCTCAATCTCGGCGAGGGTGCTCATGCATGCTGTTGTTGCCTATAACCACAGTGCTCTTTATAGTGTTTCTCTAGGTTCTACTTACTCTTTTACCCTCTGATTCCCATTTAAGTGCATGGCTTGAGATTCACTTGTTACCTCGTCGCATCACGTGGCCAACATATGACCACCTTGTTCTTTTGATGATAGATGGTATTTGTTTAATGCCCAGCCATTTCTCTTGTTTTTGCACTAGTCATGAATTCATTAGTTTGGCATAGTAGCAACAAAATCATCCCCTTACCCCTTTCATTTCGTCATACCTGTCCTATTTCTTGCCCTCAGATACACTGTCACAATTTCATATTGAATAATTTTGATCTTGATTGCAAAAAAAAAAAAAATGGATAATATATAAATTACAGTTGCTAATTTCTGATTGACAGCTTTTGTAGTCAAGTACTCAACAGAGGCATTTCCAAGAAACATCTCTTAATGTCTTAGTGTGCACACCATGAGCTGTGCGTTTCTTCTATTTTAATCGTGTTTCCATATTCCGATTGTTCACAATGAATATCGCATGATGGGGAAGAGATGGTTGTGTTCACTTTCTGTGCGGTTTCGCCTTATGTCTTTTGGCCCGTGCTGAGACTGCTATGATGGGGACTGCAGCAATATTTCTTTGTTTTGGAGATGTGATATTAATTCGGATGATTCCACTGGCATGAGCGGTTGAGCAATTATGGATTTTAATTCGTTTGCAGTTATACCTGAGCCTTCCACAACCATAACCATCTTGTAATGACGTCATACTTGTCGGATATTAGTCTATCTCTATTCCATTTCAACTGCCCTTATACTGAATGTGTTTTTTATATGAGGAAATGTCTTTAAATTTTCTATCCCCCGGATCTGGATACAAGAAGTACAATCAAATTAATATCCGGCGTACGTTAGCAATTGTCCTCTAATTCAAGATACTGTAGTCAAGGCAGAGTTTATCAAACTTGTTGCACACAACCACCATACCTTGCATGTCGATGTCTCCTTCTGTAATTTTGTCTCTTATCACGATTGGTTAAATTTGTACTGTTTCCACATCCACAGTTGGCGTCCATGGAGCACCATTTCATGTTTTCTCTTACCTCGATGGCGCACTCTCTTATAGGTTATCAAAACCATCTCTTGATGTTTTCAGTCCATCTTAGTCTGTGTCCCTCTAACTCGTTTACCTTGCATTTTTCCTTCCAAAACAACTTTCAGGAAGTTATTGTCTCGCTATATGTCAATTCTATTTGGGAACTTTGTTAACCTCAGGCGGAAGATGTACAAAAAAGGTGAGATGCAGAATGGCTCAGGCAAAAGCAGCTTTCCAAAGAATGAGGAAGATACTATGCAATCCATTTTTGACAATAAAAACAAGAAAAAGAGTTCTTAAATGTTATGTAGAGCCAGTCTTAACATATGGATGCGAATCATGGACAATAGGACAACATACAAGAAAGTTACTGGAGTCTGTAGAAATGTGGTTTTACAGAAGAATGTTGAGAGTACCATGGACAGCTAAGAAGAGTAATGAAGATGTTCTGGGAGAGGTCAAAGCAAAAAGAGAGCTAATTTCCAATATCAGAAAGAAACAATCATCATTTTTTGGTCAGGTAATGAGAAGAGAACTGGAATATATTTTTAACAACTGGAAAAATTGAGGGATGAAGAGATAGAAGAAAGTAAAGAGAAAAAAATAACAGACAGCTTAAGAGAATGGCTTGGCAGAAGGTCAACAACAGAAATGATAAATAGCTGCCGAGATCGAAAATTGTGGAGAGACATGATCACCTACGCCAGTTGGCACGGTACTTGATGATGATGATGATGTGTCAATTCAAACAACTTAGGTTACGTTGTGGCTTAGCCACGTACACCGCATGTCGCATACCAAAGGATATCCTTTCTGGAAAACTAGCAGATGGCAAAAGACCTAGAGTGCGCCCAAAACCCCGTTTTATAGCCATGCGTAAAAATGACATGAGGATTGAATATAAACCCTGCAGTTTGAGAAGGGATTGCTGCAGATATAAATCTGTGAAAACACACCAATTCCACACTAAAACTCCAACTAAAACAAGAAGCAGACAGATTCATAAAAAAAGTGAATACATCGCGAAGATATAGAAAAAAATAACATTTCCTAGAGGCGCTGCAAAATCCGTAGTTAACTATAACTGAAGGAGGCTAGTGTGTGACTACTTATGTCAACATATTTCTTTAGTTATATTCGAACTGCTAAACATATATAACTGTAATAAATTGTAATAACTTTCAATTGTGATCAACATTTGATTCTGCCTAGAGACATATATATCAGGGATTGTCATGTTCTCTTATGTGACGCACGTATATAAGAAATTACATTGTTCTCTCATGTGACGCACGTATATCAGAAATTACCTTGTTCTCTTATGCGACAAACGTATATCAGAGATTGCCTTGTTCTCTTATGTGACGCACGTATATAAGAAATTACATTGTTCTCTCATATGACGCACGTATCTCAGATATTGCCTTCTTCTCTCATATCAAGCAAGTATATCAGATATTGCCTTATTCTCTCATATCACGCAAGTATATCAGATATTGCCTTCTTCTCTCATATCACGCAAGTATATCAGATATTGCCTTCTTCTCTCATATCACGCAAGTATATCAGATATTGCCTTATTCTCTCATGTGACGCATGTATATCAGATATTGCCTTATTCTCTCATATGACGCACGTATATCAGATTTTGCCTTATTCTCTCATGTGACGCACGAATATCAGAGAATGATTTTAACTTCACCGTTTCCGAGCTATAAATAAATGTTATAGCTCGTTTCAAATCATGTGCCCAACTTTTAAAATCGATATATTTTAAATCTCTTTTTGTAATTTTTTCAAAATTTGCATGTAAAGTTATAATGATTAGAACCCAACAGGGAATTAATTTCATAAAAAAAACATTTGGTTATTATTGTTGCTTATTTGATTTATATAAATTTATAACGACCCATTGATGTAGTCAAAACTTAATGTTTACAGTATTTTAAGTTAAAAATAGCGATTAAAAATCCATACACCGTACAATTGACGTGTTTGCACGCATTCCACGTGGGCTTTCTGACACAATTAGACACTTGTAGAAAACACGAGGCATTGTGTGTTCCATTTCCGTTCATTCAGCGGCGAAGCCGTCCTCGAACTGAGCAGACAATAATTCTCCTGGTGTTTTGTCTTATTAGGTTATTTCCCCATTACAGCTTACCTAGTGAAAATTAATCATAGACCAGCAACTACGGTAATTTCTATTCTTTAGGGCTTCACAATTTACAATTTTGACAAACATCAAAGAAATATCGCCGCTTTAAGAAAACTGCAGCTGCAATATATTTGTTAAATATACATTTAAAGGGTCTTTTGCATTCTAATAACATTTGGAAAATTTCAAAAGTTTTTAACAAACGGTTAGAGAGTAATAGCGTTTTGAAGTTGGGCAAGTGATTTGAAACGAGCTATAGTTCTCTCTACCTTTACACCCTACAGAGAGTGTCGCTGTTTGCTGCTAACATTGAGTGATCTACATGACTTCCAGCACGTCCATTTTGGTTATTTATGTTTTAGTTTGAGAGTTTTTAAGAATGCGTGCTGAAGGGACTACATTCGTATTCATTTTATTTTTTTTTCATCTTCTTCTTCTGCTCCTTTATTTCTTCATCTTCTACTTCTTCCACGACACTTCTTTAACCTCTTCTTCTTTAAGTTCTTCTTATTTAACTTCCTGGTTTTGTCTTTCTCATTCTCCTCCTACTCCTTCTTTTCTTTTTTTTTTCTTCTTCCTCTTCTTGATCTCCTACAACTTCTTCGACGTATTTTTCTTATCCTCTATCTTCTTCGTCTTCTGCTACAACTACTTCTTTTCTTCGTGTATGCATCCTCCCTTTTCCTTCACTTTTTCTCTTTTCAGCTTTTTCTTCTTCTTCTCCTCACCGCCCTCCTTTCTCCATGTCCTTGTTTTTCTTCATCTTCTTCAATTTATTTTTCTTCTTCTCACCCTCCTCAATTTTCTACCTTTCCTTCCCCTTTTCCTTTTACTTCTTTAACTTCTTCATGTTCTTCTTCCTGTGCTTTCCCCGGCAACTTCTCCTATTTGTTTTCCGAACTCACAACAATTTTAAGTGGGTTCTAATCCGTTGGGTTTTGGTTTACTACAAGTTGTGCATTTTGGGCCAGCACGCCCATCCGACTTCACTCCGGCAGTTTTGGGTACCAGGTAACCTTTCCACTTCGGCTCATACATGGTCGGGCCGATTAGAATGTTACCAGGCTCATCGCGGCGAGGAGGAGCAGAATATTGGTTATAGTTATAGTTATGGTTATAGGAGGCCCCGGTATCACTGCAAACGAATTAAAATCCATAATTCCTCAACCGCCCGTGCCAGTGGAATCATCCGAATTAATATCGCATCACCCAAACAGAGAAAGGTATCTGTAGTCCCCATTCAAGCAGTCTCAGCACACGCCAAAAGACATAAGGCGAAACTGCACAGAAAGTGAACACAGCCGTCTGTTCCCCGTCATACGATACCATCATTCATCGTAATCAATCGGAATATCGAAACACGAATCGGGTGAAACGCACAGCTTACGGTGTGCACAGAGCACTAAACTCGGTAGCTCCTGCAGCAAGCCGGACTTGGAATATGAGAAAACTGCAACAAGGAACACATTTCAGACCACGGCCTATAATGGTTCATGCAGCATATCCACCATATTGACCAGAAATTCACGTCCTCCTGAAAATGTTGATCGTCATATTTTTTTAATGTATAGCTCTTGATGATGTTAGGACATCGTTTTTGTCTCCAAATCCGAACATATGAAACGACACAGTCGTCGGATTAGCTTCATCGTATCTCGAACAACAGTCAGTAAGCGCTAAGATCTTCCCTTCAATGTGAATTTGTGAAATGATAAACCAGTCCACAAGTCTACCCTCGATCTCACAGTTGCCATTTTGAATCTAGACAACATCGTAGTTAATTTAGTTTGCTGATATTGACGGAAACAGTCAACTGGAAGTCACTGGCAGCTTCCGGTATAGGTTCTGCTCGACCACCATCTTAATTATATCACAGAGTGGTATCACTTTGTCTCCATTTCCAATTACTACGCCCGTTTCTCATTTCCATAATCACGATTTCTGTGTAGTGTAATTTCACTTTACCATTAATTCAATGGCTACAAATTAGGTAATGGTTTGGGAATGTTTCCTTTTGCTTTGATTTTGTGAATAGAATTAATAATGTGTGTCTACTGTAATTCTTTGTTGGATCTAAATGTATTGTGGTGATTTTATTTTTTTGCGTTTTTCATTCTCCAACCTGCCTTGTCAGTCATTCTGAAACTCTGAACGTTCTGTGTGGGATCCATTTTGTTTTACCGCTCTTTCTTTTTTTGTGATTCCTCGTCTCAGTCTTTTGGCAAGACCTCATTTGTTCGGCAAAAGGAATGGTCAAATATGACGTCATTGTGATATTTATAGCCGAAGGAGTTTCCACTTAGACACAACAGGTCAAAGTTGAAAAGATAAACACTAGCAAGTTCTCCACGATCAGGTTAGGTCTCATCACATTTTAGATATAAATTGGACGAGCTCTAAAGCAAAGTTATGACATTCTTCGAATCACTCTAGGGACAATCTACCTTATATCCTTAAGCGCTACTGGAATACCTCAGCCTACTGCTGTACAGGGTGAACCAAAAGTAGGCGGACAGTAAATTACAAGATTTATTTCTTGATAACATATATAGTTATATTGACTTAAACAATTAAATTGTATCTTATACACTAATACAATACAAAAGCAGTCAAAAGGAAAAAAAATATTACATTTAAATACATTTATTTAATTAACTTAATATAATATAGCGCAAACACCATACACTATGGGAGCCGCGATAGTTCAGCGGTTAGTGAACTGGACTGCAAATGACAAGAGGTAGGGTTCGATCCCAACCGACGGCTACCGGGTTCACCCAGTTATTAATCAGTACCTGCTTTTTTCTGGGAAAGTAAAGCAGCACGGGCGTAATACCGACCACATTACCCCAAAAATCATGTGCCGAAGGTCTGTAAAATGTATAGTCACTAACACCATATTCCCTATCCGCCACTTGCCGGGACGGGGGTACTCTACTCTCTTTTTTATTCTGCCTAGCGGTACTGTAAAACTAGGTATTCTATATCAGTAAATGCCAACACTATTGAGAACACGGCGATCTTAAGTGATGTTGACCGTTGTGATTTACTCGCAGGCTGTTTCAAGGGAGACGAACTAGAAGCTCGAGACTGGGGTTTGCTCAACTGATGGGGTCGTCGACCCTGGTGTTGGGATCACAGATCGGACGCACTTCAACTCCCCTTCAGTATATATATGCGTGTGTGTGCGTACGTGCGTACGGGCAGGCATAGGTGTATGTATATATGTATGTATATGTATGTATGTATGTATGTATGTATGTATGTATGTATGTATGTATGTATGTATGTATGTATGTATGTATGTATGTATGTATGTATGTATGTATGTATGTATGTATGTATGTATGTATGTGTATGTATGTATGTATGTATGTATGTATGTATGTATGTATGTATGTATGTGTGTGTGTATGTATGTATGTAGTATGTATGTATGTATGTATGTATGTATGTATGTATGTATGTATGTATGTATGTATGTATGTATGTATGTATGTATGTATGTATGTATGTATGTATGTATGTATGTATGTATGTATGTATGTATGTATGTATGTATGTATGTATGTATGTATGTATGTATGTATGTATGTATGTATGTATGTATGTATGTATGTATGTATGTATGTATGTATGTATGTATGTATGTATGTATGTATATGCATATTTATGTATGTATGTATATGTTTGTAAGACGACACCAGAGAAGTGCATGGGCATTTACAGCACGCTCGGCAGGCAGAATAGTCAAAGAAGACAGTGGTGCATACGTCATGACCACGAGTAGCATGACAATGGAGGCGATGGCAGTGACCAAGGCATTCAAATGGTTAGAGTCACAAGACTACACCCACGCATATCTACTGAGTGATTCGATGAGCATGATAAAAAAGCGGAGGCAGGCTCTGTACGCATGCAATGGGTGGAGTCATTGCAGAAGTCCAAAATACGTAAGGTCACCTTTGTCTATGTCCCTGGACATGCGGGAGTACGGGAAATGAAAGAGCGGACAGGTTGGCTAGCTGCGCTGTCATTGAGGACGGGCAACCAATGGATCGTGCGGACATCATCAATGCCCTCCGAGATGTGGGAAGAGCACAGGACTTCGACAAACACAGATCCACGTCACTTCTTCGAATGATGGCAATGGGAGTTAAGATGGGCACAGCCAGAAATGAGAAACTTAGTGGCCGTGTAAGAAGACTTATCAACCAACATAGAACTGGAGTCGTCAGTCGCTGGACACTGAGGGAATTGCAGAGGAGGGGATCTAAGCACCTATGGGCATGTTCGGAGTGCAATGATGATGACCCGCAAATAACTCAATAACTCAATGTATGTATGTTTTTATGTATGTGTATGTGTCTGTGAATGTATGTATGTGCGTGCGTGCGTAAAGTAAAGGTAAAATACGAGACTTGAACCGGCGTCTTAGCACGCGAGTTTACACCCATATGTGCTCGGCCGCCTATCCAGAAATGTTCGGAGATTTCTGTATAGTGTCGCCTCAAGCATCGAAACTCACGATGCGAGGCAACATTCCTCACCTTCCCAGGGTAATACCCTGGTACCCATTTCTGCCAACGGCTGGGTCGACCGTGGGGGTATTTTTTGTTGTCAAACCACGAGTACAACTCACACTGCTCCCAGCGGGATTCGAACACGGGTTGTCCGAACGTAGGTAGTCCAGTCGGTTGGTTTTCCGCAACTCGGCTACCGAGGCCCCCGCGTGCGTGCGTGTATTTATGTATGTATGTATGTACTGGGGTATAGGGGTATAAGAGTTCCGGTGTCATGGCGGCTTCGTGTAGTCGTTTTTTTTTTTTTTATAGTTCGGCAATTGCTGATACATTTAAATGATTTACGCCACAGTCTAGTTATGAAATTACGTGTTGCTATTCCCCGTTTGGTGTATGTTTTACTTCTGACGTGTGGATGAACTGTGATTACCGATATTTAAGTGGGATGTGATTTATTATTCTTTGTGTCTTGTGCTCGCGGTTCAATAGGCAAGCACATGGTTCGTGAAAAATGTCGCCGGGCGGCAACCGGGTGTGGTCAACCCATATGTGAGAAGTCTGTGACGGTGGACGGGGCGGATGAATCAGAAATGATCAACGGCCCAGAAAGCGAAAACCACAAAGTACACATGAGGCATATTCAGAACACGAAAGACGAATATGGCTGACCACTTTGAAAGAGATTGGAGCCTCATCACGGATTAGTCCAGAGGAAGCCCATGAGAGGAATTCGAACTTATGTCGGAGGAAAGATCTTAAAATAAGTACTCTGGAATGTTAGGACTCTATATCAAGAAGGGAAATTGGAAAATCTGTTTCAAGAAGCAGAACGAATAAATATAGATATTTTAGGCATATCAGATACAAGATAGAAATAATGTGGGTACATAGAGGGCGAAAAATATACATTTATTTACTCAGGAAACACAACAGAACATCAAATAGGGGTAGGAATACTGATAAAAAGAGAGCTACAAAAATATATAAGTACCCACTGGACATACAATGATAGGATTATACAACTCAAGTTGAAAGCAAAACCATTCAACATAGCAATAATACAGACATATGCACCTACTCAAGACTACACAGATGAACAAATAGAGGCATACTATGAAGACCTAAATAAAGTTATGAAGCAAGTGAAATCTTCAGACATCTTGATTGTAATGGATGACATGAACGCTAAAGTAGGAAAAGGTAAGACTATTATAGGAAATCGTGGTTTATGAAAAATAAATAACAGAGGAGACAGATTAATGCAATTCTGTGAAGAAAACAGGCTGATAATATGTAACGCCTACTTTGAGGAAGAGAAAAGGAAACTATACACATGGAAAAGCCCTGGAAATAAGAAGAGGAATCAAATAGATTACATAATGATAAAAGAAAGGTTCCGTAACAGCGTAAAGAAGGCCAAAACCTACCCAGGAGCAGATATTAATTTAGACAAGTAAAAGTCTAATTCATCTACAAATCCACTAGATACAACAGCTTTAAATCAAAAAGATATTAAAGATTCCTATACAATACAAGTAAAGAACACATACCAGAAGCTGCTAGAAGAAGGAATTGAACAATACAGAAGAGAAAATCCTGATGAAAAAGTAACAACCAGATGGCAATGCATAAAGAAAAGCATACTAGAAACCTGCGGCACCTTACCCCAAAAGGGAAAAGAACAAAAAACAAAAATGGATAACTAAGACCATCTTAGAAACAATGGAAGAAAGGAGACAAGCGAAGAACACTGCCCAATACATTAAAATAGATAATGAGACATGCAACATGTTCAAAAAGGCAAAAGAAGACTATCTATCTATTGACCTTTCGAGCCGTAACCGGCCCATAGGGCGTAGACCAAGATACACCTTCTCCTATATGAATTTTTGTTCTAGCAGTTTTCTTTTAAAGATATTTTATCAAATCTCGCCATCTGTCTCTGTTCTGTGCAAGCAGTTCTATCTCATTGAGGGAGCCGACTCCTGCTGCTCTTGCCTCTCTCATCAATGTTCTTCTCAGTGTCTCCCTGGGTCTTCCTCTTTTTCTTTTACCTGTTGTTTCCTATATGAGGGCTTGCTTTGCTATTCGATTATTATCTCTTCTCATCACATGTCCAACGTATGACCATCGTCTTTTCTTTATTACTGAAGATATTAGTGGTTGATTGGCAAAAGAAGACTGGCTCAGCCAAAAATGTATAGAAATTGAAACTATGGAGAGCAAACAAGACTTAAGAGAAATGCACACAGAAATAAAGAGAATGACTAATAAAAATAAAACAGCCACAGAAGGTGGATGCATTGCAGATGGAAAACTGCTAACAGACAATGAAGATATTATAGACAGATGGCAGGAATATATAACAGAACTATTTCATGATGAAAGAGACAAGAAACCAGTTATAAAATGTACATCAGGCTATAAAATCTTAAAATCTGAGGTGGAAAAAACTATAAAAGCAATGAAAATGGGAAAAGCAGCAGGACGTGACAGCATACAGATATAGATGATAGAGTCACTAGAAGATTTTGACATTGAAGTGATTACAGACATATGCAACGACATATACCATACACGATACATACCAAATGAACTAAAAACATCAACTTTCATTGCATTGCCTAAAAAGAATGGTGCAGTTGAATGCAATGACTTTAGAACAATAAGCCTAATGAGCCATGTTACAAAAATCTTGCTAAAAGTTATACAAGTAAGGATTCAGAATAAAATCAATACTGAATTAAATGGCCTGCAATTTGGATTTAGGAAAAATAGCGGGACAAAAGAAGCCATATTCTGCATGAGAACATTAATCGAAGAATCCACAGAAGTAAACGAACCAATATATGCCTGCTTCATAGACTACACCAAAGCTTTTGATAGAGTACACCACAAACAACTTATAGAATGCCTAAAAGATGTACATCTAGATGCCATGGACATACGACTAATATGTAATCTATACTGGGAGTAATCAGCAATAATAAAATATAACAAAGAGAACTCTACACCAACGAATATAAAAAGAGGAGTAAGACAGGGATGCATCCTATCACCAAGCTTGTTCAATCTATACACTGAGCAAATCTTTAAAAACATCATAGAGATGCCAGGCCTACAAAGTAATGGAAAAATAATCAATAACCTAAGATATGCTGACGATACTGTACTACTAGCAGAAAATCCTAAAGATCTACAACAATTGCTTAATGAAATAAACAAGACAAGCAAAACATATGGACTAGATATGAATATCAAAAAGACTAAAACTATGATCATAAACAAAGAAAATACTCAAAACCCACAAATGGATATCAAAATTGAAGGAATAGACCTGGAGACAGTTCAGAACTACAACTACCTTGGACATACTATATCCAGTGATGGAAAATGTACAACTGAAATAAACAAAAGAATAGGAATGGCAAAAAGTAATTTTAATGTCATGAAGAACATACTAGCATCAAAACAAATAACACCAGGGCTAAAACTAAGAATAGCAAAATGTTACATCTTCTCAATATTCCTATATGGTGCAGAAACATGAAAATTAGAAAAGAAAACAGAACAGAGAATTGAAGCCTTTGAAATGTGGATATATAGAAGAATAGGTAGAATTGGATGGAAGGAAAAGAAAACAAACGATGAAATCTTAAAACAACTAAAAATGAAAAGAGAACTACTAAGCACAATTCAAACAAGACAAATGCACTTTTGGGCCATGTTAAAAGACACAACAGCCTACTGAAAGTAATCCTGGAGAGGAAAATACAAGGTAAAAGATGCAGACCAAAACTAACATGGACAAGAAACATCAAAAGATGGACAAAACAGCCTATGACAAACTGCGCCATCAAAGCAAAAGACAGAGCAGAATGGCGCTCCATGGTAGCCAACCTTCGTTGCGGAAACGGCACTCGATGATGATGATGATGTATGTATGTATGTAAATTTTTCTTATATATATATATATATATATATATATATATATAATCTTTTTTTGCTTAAAAAATTTAAAAAGTAAGCCAACACTTCAAATCATTAACTTGTGTACATCATTTTATCTCAACTGTGACGGGCAGCACAAAAGTTTGAGACAAGTAATCGTAAACAGTACTGTTAAATATATGTTCCCAGCTAACCCTTTTACTATTAGCAGACACTCATAGCTCTATATTTTTATTAAAACTTAACATAACCTCACAACCGGATAATGTAACCGTAAAGCGAAGTAATTATGTAGCAGATGATGACAATATTGATTACATTCGCTGTCCAAAAATACGACTACAGTCGTACTTATTTTATGTCATTTGGCAAAGATCAAAGCGATGTAACCTTGAGCACACTTGCCAGTTGGAATTACGTTTATGCACACACAAATGTTACACAAAGTCGTTAATCATGTCCTATATATAAGAAAATGTGATCGATGATCTCAGGTCCATAGAGACTGGCAAGTAATAAGATTTTTTTCTACATAAAATATGTTCTTTCCACATAACAGCTCTTATTATTCTTTAAATCAATTTTAATTTATTACTAATAAGAACATATCATAAGAGGTGTTATTTTTGGGGTGATATGTAGGGACAATCCTCATCATCATGTGTTATGCCGGTTGGCGTAGGCGATCATGTCTTTTCACAATTTTCTAACAACATTGCATGGTATGGATTTTGTTGTTGACTGTTCTCCATACCATAACACCAAGCTACCTAATATCTTCTCTCTTCGTCGTTCGCGATTTCTCTTTCCCTGCATATGGCTGTTAAAATCAAGTATTCCAACTTTCCTTTTCTCATGATGTGTCCGAAAAACGTTGATTATTTATTTGTAACATTTTTATGAGCACTCTCCTTGTAGGGACAAAGGGAAGCAGGAAAAGTGTACAAAACAGCACGTAAACAGTCAACCTTATACACTGTTTACGTGAACCCTCAACCTAGTCTCAAGGAGAATGTTGTTTAGTATATAACACGAGCGGTGACTATAGCAAACACGAGACCACAATCAGCATTAATTAACTCAAAAGTAACAACTAATGTTATATGTTGGTAGACGGAGTCTAGAAACAGGATTCTGTATGTGAATGTAAATAGACGACACGCTCTTGTGGTCCCCATGGAACACTCTCGGCTGACCGTCTCAACATCCAGTCTACAAAATTGAACACTAGACACACTCTATATTATACTTCAACTATAACAAATGTGATACCGTACTCATCCTGCTAAGTTCGCCCTAGGTTAACAGGTTTAGCTTAGTTCAAACTGGAGGTCCATCACCGACTTCTTCTAGTGCAGTCACCACATGTATACGGTCAGTTTATGTTTTATTATTTTAGGCCATTACATTTTTTGCTACTTTCATGATCTCATTTATCTTCTTAGACCACATTTTTTTTCGCCTTTTTTTTAACACAGCATTTGTCAAATTTAACAATGAATTTAAATCACTTTTGTCATACAACCCACAAATCGTAATTAAAACACACGGTCATATGCAAAATGGAAATATACGCAATCAAAACAAGTACAGAAAAGCAACATTAAAAAGTTAGAAATAGTGGATATCGCTATGGACATTTAAAAAAAAATGAAAATAAAGATAGACTGCAAACAAATAAAGCCGATGGATACATTCAACTACATGGGAAGTCTAGAGGCAAGTAACTACACATAAAAGCACAAGTAGACTCGATATGCAATAAAGCATGACAATAATTGAACAAATATAATCATTAATGATTATAATAAATACAATCCTAGAGGCAAAACGGGCACTCTACAACCCCATCTTTATTTCAATGTTTTGCTGCCAATACCAGTCCTGGACTCTGGATCAGTGGTCGTCAAACTGTGCTCCATAAAAATGTCGGTGCTCCGCCCGCGCCAGCTGGGGGCCTTCGCGGACATAACCATCATCAAGTTACATGCCCGGTGTACGTGAGTTTTCACCACAAACCTCTATCCACAGTACAACTCATCAACTCCGCCACTGTTGTACCACAATGTTAAGCTCTCTAATTTTATTTCTCTTTGTCGTCCGAGATCTCTATTTCCCTCACTTTGTTAACAGTTGACAAACATTTTTTATTCATTGTAAGTCGTGTGTGTATGTGGTTGCGATATAATTTGCGGTCTTTTGCTCTTCTGTTCGTGTCTGCTGCTGTTATATTTCCTAGTGCTTTTAATATTCCATCGATCCACCTTTTTCGTAGTCGACTCTTGGGTCTGGTGTTCTCACAACGGTTGCTGAAGGCTCGTTGTGTTGTGTTTTTTATCTTTCTGCCTTGTCACGTGGCCAAACCATTTTATCTGTTGTTTCCTTATATATTATATGGCGGGGGCTATTCCTAGCTTTTTTCTCATTTCTTTATTTATGATCTATTTGAACAACTAAATTAATTAAATATGACCTTGCAAGTTACACACATACTGCAAAAAAAAGCAGAAAGATTCCGCCTTCATTAGAACATTATTTTTGTGGGGAAAAAAAGTTGGACTAAAAAGATTTTAGTTAAAGCTTCCCAAAACTGCATGCGCTTTTATTTGATTTTTATCAGAGTTTAATTGAAGACCTGACAGGTGAGTTTGTAGGCCATTTAACACAGCTCATTGCTTACTTTGACAGGTGAGTTTGTATGACATTTAACATAGCTCATTGCTTACTTTAACAGGTGAGTTTGTAGGACATTTAACACAGCTCATTGCTTACTTTGACAGGTGAGTTTGTAGGCCATTTAACACAGTTCATTGCTTACTTTGACAGGTGAGTTTGTAGGACATTTAACACAGCTCATTGCTTACTTTGACAGGTGAGTTTGTAGGCCATTTAACACAGCTCATTGCATACATTGAAAGGTGAGTGTGTAGGCCATTTACCACAGCTCACTGCTTACTTTGACAGGTGAGTTGTAGGCCATTTAACACTGCTCATTGCTTACACTGAAAGGTGAGTGTGTAGGCTATTTACCACAGCTCAATGCTTACTTTGACAGGTGAGTTGTAGGCCATTTAACACAGCTCATTGCTTACTTTGACAGGTGAGTTTGTAGAACATTTAACACAGCTCATTGCTTACATTGAAAGGTGAGTGTGTAGGCCATTTACCACAGCTCAATGCTTACATTGACAGGTGAGTTGTAGGCCATTTACCACAGCTCATTCCTTACTTTGACAGGTGAGTTTGTAGACCATTTAACACAACTCATTGCTTACTTTGACAAGTATTTGTCAGGAGAGGCAGATCTGTATAATTAGATTAAAAACCCATTTAGATCTGCATTACTCTGATCTCTAAAGAACAGAAGCAATTAATTGATATCTCCAGACTTAACTTTGAAAGGAAGATTAGCTTCCCCATCATTAAACAGAATTTTAGAGCTTTGGTAGAATAAGAATACCCAGAAGTAGACAAGAATCCTGAACCTACGAGTTTTATTTCCTTTTGCGACTACCAACATTTGTGAGACTGGGTTTTCAGCAATGGCAGCCATCAAAACCAAATATAAATTCCATTTGGGTGCCGAGAAAGAGATTAGAAAATCAATTTCCAAACTTGTTCCCAGATTTGAAGACCTAATGATGATGAAAGAAGCTCATTCTTGGCATTGACTTTGTTGCAGGATAAAAACATCACAATGTAAGTGGATTCATTTATATCTGTTTATTTCAATCACCAAAATGATGCTGATTTATTCAACTTATGTCTAAAACGTTAGTTTATCTACATCCGCAATCAATATAACATGTTAATTATGCCAATATGTCATTTATGCCGATAAGGCATTTGATAGTTTAGGCAGAAGAATGCTTTGGAATTTGCTGAGTCATTACGGAATCCACATAAAGTTTATTAACCTGATAAAAACAATGTATGAAGGAATGAAATGTAGTGTGGTGCATGAAGGACAGCTTACAGAAGCATTTAAAATAACAACAGGAGTAATGCAAGGATGCCTTCTGTCTCCATTTCTCTTTCTACTGACCATAGATTGGATTATGAAAATAACTCAAAACAACAGAAATGGGATCCACTAGTCACTGACCAAGCAACTTGAGGATTTAGACTTTGCTGATGACATAGCTCTCCTGTCACACAGCCATCAACAACTGCAGGATAAAATGAGCATACTTGATGAGAGATCACAACAGCTAGGACTGAGAATTAATAGAGATAACACCAACATTATGAGAATTAATGCAGTTGGCAATAACCAAATAAAACTAGGAGAAATACCTCTACTAGACGTACAATCTTACATATATCTGGGTAGTAATATAGATAATGAGGGTGGAACAGAAAATGATACCAAAATAAGGATATCAAAAGCAAGAGGAGCTTTTGTTGCACTGGGAACCATATGGAAGTCTAAAGAAATTAGATTAAATACAATAATAAAAATTGTCAACTCCAATGTTAAGTCAGTCCTATTATATGGCTGTAAAACATGGAGAACAACAAAATTGGCAATCATGGAGATACAGACTTTCATTAATGCCAGCTTACACAGAATAAAAAAATGGAAATGGCAGGACAAAATCACTAACATAGAATTATAGAAATGTACCAGCCACATACCAGTGGATAAAGAGATACAGCGAAGACGACGGCGCTGGATAGGACACACACTGCGGAAGCCAACTGACAGTATTACACAACAGGCCCATTTTTGGAATCGCCAGGGGAAAAGACAAAGTGGAAGGCCAAGGAATTCTTGGAGAAGACAGATAGAAGCAGAGATGAATATGATGAGGAAGACATGGAATGATCTTAAAAGAATGGTAAGAAACAGAACAACTTGGTAAGTGTTTGTTGAAGGCCTATCCTCCACAGGGAGCTGAAATGTAGAAGAAGAATTATGCCATTGAAATGCCATTAAACTAGATTTATATTATTTATATTATTGATATAAGGTACTTCCGCTGCGGTCTGTCGTTAACAATTAGGTTTCCGGCGACTGAAAAAGTTTCACGACCGTAGCTGATCTAGATCCAAGAACAGTCAGAAAAAAGAAAAAATATATGTATATATACATATATACATATATATATATATATATATATATATATATATATATATATATATATATATATCATCAAGTAACGGGCCTAATAGCGTAGGTGATCATGTCTCTCCACAACTTTCGATCTCGGCAGCTATTAATAATTTCTGTCGTCAACCTTCTGTCAAGCCATTCTCTTAAGCTGTCTGTTATTTTTTCTCTTTGCTTCCCTCTATCTCTTCGTCCCTCAATTTTTCCAGTTGTTACAATATATTCCAGTTGTTTTCTTCTCATTACATGGCCAAAAAATGATGTTTGTTTCTTCCTAATATTGGAAATTAGCTCTCTTTTTTCTTTGACCTCTCTCAGAACATCTTCATTACTATTCTTAGCTGTCCATGGTACTCTCAACATTCTTCCGTAAAACCACATTTCTACAGGCTCCTGAGATTTTATTGTCTGTTGTCCTATTGTCCATGATTCGCATCTATATGTTAAGACTGACTCTTCATAACATTTAAGAACTCTTTTTCTTGTTTCTATTGTCAAGAATGGATTGAATAGTATCTTGCTCATTTTTTTGGAAAGCTGCCTTTGCCTGAGCCATTCTGCATCTCACCTCTTTTGTACATCTTCCGTCTGTGGTTAACAAAGTTCCCAAATATTTAAATTCATTTACCTGTTTTAATATTGTTCCACTTGTCTTTATTTTGCACTGAGGTGATGTCTATTTCTTTGTTGTTACCATTACCTCTGTCTTTTTGCTATTAAGGCTGAATCCTTTATTTTTTTTTCTTTCACTATAATGTCCAACATTTCTTGTAACTCATTTTCACTCTTAGCGATTAAGACTGTATCATCAGCATACCTTAGATTATTTATATTATGCCCTCCAATTGTTATTCCAGGCATGTCCCTTATGGATCTTAAAATAATCTATCTATAAATATTAAACAAATCTGGTGACAGCACACAACCTTGTCTAACACCCAGTTTTATTTGTTGAAACATTCCCAATTGGTTTCCCGTTCGTTTGGTCGCTGTTTTTTGCCAGTACATTTTCTTTATTATTCTTAGATCTTTGCTGTCTACGTTTATGCTTCCTAAAATTTTGATTATTTCTTGGTGCTTTACTTTGTCAAATGCCTTGGCGTAATCTATGAAACATAATACGTAGTTATAGATCTTTTTTCACCTCTATGGCTCTTTATACTAAAGATCTTATGATATAAATGGCATTGCTTGTTTCTTTATCTCTAGCAAAATTATCTCTTCTCCATTATCCTTTATATTTACTTCTGTTCGTTCATCATTATAAAGATCTTTAATGTATTCTGTCCATCGTCCCTTTATGTTTTCTTGATCAATCAACAGTTCTCCTTCCTTTGATCTTAGACATCCATTTTTTTACTGATTTTGTCTTCCTGTTAATCCCTCAATTTGTTTGCATATATCTTTAGCATTTCATGTATATATATATATTTCATATTTGCGCGAAGATCAGAATAAATACAGTAAAGATATCATAATCTAGGCTGTGGTATAGGAGAGAGATGCGGTGACATAATCATATTTATATCAAGCAATAATCCTTGAATGAGCGATAATTATCCCGAGGTAATTTGAAGAATAGAAACATGGGGTGTCCATGACACATAAACTTAAAGCTTGCTTGCGTTCGACAGAAGACTGAAGGAGATAACCATTTCGTCATCCGCCCTTAATAGGATGTTAAATTTGCGTGTCTGCGTTGTGCTGTCGTTTGCAGTATAACTGTGATATTTGCGACCTTCGGCCCAACACATCCGACTTCAGCACGACATTTTTGAGTATCGGGTTGTTTTCTCTCTTCGATCCCTACTCGCTTGACCAGACTAGACAGGTTAGTCTGTTACTGGTGGCACCACGGAGAGGTGGAGCAGGGTCTGGATGGTTCTGGTTCACCGATCCAAGCGCAAGCAATTAGCTGCGGATCGCTGACAACTACCAGCTCTTCTGCTGTGAGGGGTGCCTTCGCCTCCACTTAAAGCTAGTATGAAAAGAAGCCCCGGAAGGGGTGTAATCAAAGCAAAAACAAATCCCATAACGAATTTCACAATTTATCACATTTAACAGGCAAGAAATAAACTCAAAATAATGGTTATATCGAACATTTGGCACAGTCGTGTGTATGGGGGGGGGGAGAAAAGAGAAGGGAGGGGAGTAATTACAGTGCAATTCACGTGAACCTCAAGTACTTAAGTGGGTTATGAAAGCAGTTGGTCAATTACGCAATTCGTCTCTCTGCGAAATGTCCCTGAAATAATGAGTGTCATATTTGAGGTTGTACGTCATAATCCTCTAGAAGTGGGATATGTTGATATAGAAGGTTTAAAACCGCGCTCTCAAAGAGCAGGGCCGATAAATCTGCTGAAATCAGCCATGGCAGTCAGTAGTCTACGAGGATTTCTTGCTGTCGCAGACATAATCCCACAATATTAAAAAATAACAACAAAAGCAGCAGCAAAAACTGCACAAATAAATTAAAAACATCGATAAGATTAACAACAGCAGCAACAGCAAATATAAAAATGATGGTAGAAACAATAACAATAATAATAGTATCTACAACAATGGCGCTGTTATTATGCTTCCAGCGACTTGTCAGTTGTCGCTCTTTGGCCCAAAGCCGTGTAATGATGTAATATCTGCAGGTATTTTAGAGTTACTTTGTAGTTACGTACAAGGTACTCCATTTATCTGGTCTATGAAGGAATTAGGACAAGAGGTATGGTTCGATCCCAACCGACGGCTTCCGGGTTCACCCAGCCTTAAATGGGTACCGGATTTTTTTCTGGGAAAGTAAAGCAGCACGAGCGTAATACCGACCACATTACCCGAAAAATCATGTTCTGATGGTCTGTAAAATATAGGGTCACTAACACCATATTCCTTATACGCCACTTTGCGTGACGGGGGTACTTTACTTTTACTTACTTACAACATCAACAATAACAAGAGCAACGACAACAATGTGCACACACAACAGAAACAGCACAATAAACGTTAACAACAACAACGGTCAAAGCAATCACATCAGCGACAACATTAATAACAACCCTCGAAAAAAAATCCTCTTTAACATCCTCAATCGGAATTAGAACAGTAAAAGGCAGAAACAAGAACAAGTGATGAGATCGGCTTGTTAATACCGCACGCCAAAACCTCGCTGCAGCATGCATCAACATTATCAGTTGATAACAGGAAGATTCCTTGCTGAAGAATATCCGATTTATGTTTCGGCATGCTCTGTAATAAATCATCTCTATATAGGCGTTGAGAATACACGAATATTCTCCCTAGCTTGTATAAAAACAAAGTCTATCTCAACGTCAGCAAAGACTGAGGAACATTAATTATATCAGCTTTCGTGACACAATCACAGCCAAGCCTCAATAAGCTCTCAAAATACGCTGAAGATATGAGTAGATTAAATATATATAGACTACAATCCTTCATGGATTTGCTTGAGATAGCATGAAGATTCCTCGTTATATAAAGGGATTTAAAGCTCTAAATGATTTGTACGCACAAGAGCCTTTTGTAAAAAGTCTATAGACTTATTGCAGAGAAGCGATAAAATGCAAGAGAGATACATGATAGATGGCAGCTTAAACGAATGGCATGGTAGGAATACAACAGTAGAAAGGAGCACTAAATATGTAGAAAAATTGTAAGAGATGAAGGTTTCAAGGCAAAAAAAAATATTGCCTACATAATATAATTCTAGACTACATACAGAAACATGGAGCCGCGATAGCTCAGTGGTTAGTGTACTAGACTACAAACGACAAGGGTTAGGGTTCGATCCCAATCGACGGCTTCCGGGTTCACCCAGCCTTAAATAGGTACTGGATTTTTTTTCTGGGAAAGTAAAGCGGCACGGGCGTAATACCGACAACATCACCCAAAAATCATGTGCCGAAGGTCTGTAAAATTTATGGTCACCATCATGTTCCCTATACACCATATGGCGTGACGGGGGCTCTTTACTTTACATACAGAAACATGAAATAAACTGGTGTGGTATATGTAAAAAGGGGGCGGGGGGAGGGAGCAAATATGCCTGTATGACCTTCAAGAGTAATTATGTAGTAAAACTTGGACGGTCAAGTTTGATATAGGTCAAGTACGACGGAACTTTGACTCATAGTTCGAAAAGAGAAATAAATAGCAGCTGGACCCCTGTGAAATAAGGGTAAAAAAATTAAACTATCTTTACGACACATAGTACCATTGCTGGTGTATGTCGCGGAGCAACGATAGAACCCGAGGGATAAAGGCCGCTTGGTCAAGCAGTCGCCACGACGTGTGAGACTCAGGATCTTTATTTCACCCCGGATAGAAAAAATCCTTTCTGTCTACAGCGGGCTTCGAACACCGTACGCCGGCTTTTCAGCCAGTGGAACAGTGGGTTTAGGCAAAATAATTTGTTTAGACGAAATAAGGGTAAAGGGGTCAAATAATAATAATAAATGAATATTATAATAGAGGGAAACTTTCGAGGCGATAATTAGCGAATTAATTCCCAGGATGAGGTATGATCACAGCACTCGGAAAAAATGACAAATAATCAACAACAGAAAGAAAAAACAAAGAACACTATATGGGCCGAAGACAATGTCTTTCACGCAGGTGTTCTCATGACTATAGCATAATGCTGCTATCACAGCTCAGAAATACATCGTCTATCTGTATTTTTCCTATTAAGACAAGTATCTCCCGGATAGGATAGGGCTGGATATTTGCGTTGCAGACGAAATATTTAGGATGAAACAGCACGAATAGTAAAAGGGAGACAAATCTACAGGTACCGAAATGAACAATGGGATAATAGCTAGATCCCTCTAAGGCATTTGTAGATAACAAAACCATGAGTCAGGGGGGCCAGTGGTGAGGAGTGTAGAACACTCCAATGTATGAAGACAGCTTCACAAGGGAGGAACACAACACAATATTGGCGTTTCGGCCTGAGGCCTTTTTCAGAGTACAAGGATAACGAAAACAAGCGGTGAAACACAATTATCTATAATTACATGATCAGAAGAAGAGGATAGACAAGAAAAAAGTAGGATGATGAAAAAATGAAAAAAGAAGAGAGCTAAGATAAGAATATAGAAAGAATAGGACAATATATGTATATATCAAATATAAAATATAGAATCACTTAGCTTAAACGACTGGTTAATCTGCCGGGAACCCAACGAAAGAATGACTACAGGAAGGACCTCCCGAGGCGGGAGAATGGAAACGAAGCAATGCCTGACCAGAGTTCGTACACCTGAAGAAAGAACTAGAAACCCAAACAACAGCTACTACAGCTAATATCGTACAAGAAAAAGGGGTGGATATAAGGTAACAAGAAATAACGGGGCCTAACAAGAAAGGGGGTGGGAAGAGAAATTAAAAGGACTGAGAGAGTTCGGATTTGGGAATATGAGGCGAGGTGGGGAAAGAAAGAAGGAACGAAAGAAGTAGGGCTCAGCGAGGAAAAGAAGTAGGGAACGGAGAGACTGAGGAGGATACTAGGAATATATATACAAAGAGGAGTATGCAACGAGGAGGACAGGTAAAAGATAGGATGAGAAGCGGAGGGAATACACAGAGAATAATACGCTAGCAGGAGTGCCTAGAGAGGAAATGAAGAGACGAAACGGAGAAAGCGATGAGAAGCAGAAGGATAAAAAGGAATAGGAATAGTAGCCAGGAATAGTACTTCTCGCAGCTCCTAGTTGTCTGCAGGAGCTGACGGAGCAGTAATGACTTCACCAGACCAGGTCGAAGCTGACTGCGATTCGATGATGGATGTTAGTAGATAACAGACATACGTATGTACTTGTAGTAATAGGATAGCAATAACAGACATACGTATGTACTTGTAGTAATAGGATAGCAATAACAGACATACGTATGTACTTGTAGTAATAGGATAGCAATAACAGACATATGTATGTACTTGTAGTAATAGGATAGCAATAACAGACATACGTATGCACTTGTAGTAATAGGATAGCAATAACAGACATACGTATGTACTTGTAGTAATAGGATAGCAATAACAGAACTACGTATGTACTTGTAGTAATAGGATAGCAATAACAGACATACGTATGTACTTGTAGTAATAGGATAGCAATAACAGACATACGTATGTACTTGTAGTAATAGGATAGCAACGGTCTCACAAACAATACCATAGCTGAAATACTGGCTTCTTCTTAAAATTGCGACACACACACAACAGATCAGCGATCTGTTTTGTAAATATAAATCTGGTTCCGGTTTGCATATTGTCCAGATTAGCTCAGTTCAGTTCAGTATAGTTCAGTCCTGTCCAGGCCAGTTAAATTTGGTTCAGTTCGGTTCTGTTCGGTTCTGTTTAGTTTAGTTTAGTTTTGCTTTGCATTGTTTAGTTTAGTTTATTTGACAGGTTATTTTCATTACATATCATACAAATCCATAAGTGGTGCGATCACCAGATGCATATACCTCGACTTGTAGTGATTAACGACACTTGTGTATGTTTAGTAAAGTAAAAGTACCCCCGTCACGCCAAGTGGCGTAGAGGGAATATGGTGTTAGTGATCATAAATTGTACAGACCTTCAGCACATGATTTTTGGGGTAGTGTGGTCGGTACTACGCCCGCGCCGCTTTACATTCCCAGAAATAAATCCGGTACCCATTAAAGGCTGGGTGAATCGGAAGCCGTCGATTGGGATCGAACCCTACCTCTTGTCCATTGTAGTCCAGTTCACTAACCACTGAGCTGTCGAGGCTCCCCTAACACTTGTGTTATGCTAATTGATAAATCTCAGGTTTCCTGCGGAGCGCTCTAGTCTGGCATCCATCACTATGTCAGGATATTCGCGCAGTCTGTTGATAGTTGTGAATTAATAATTATTTTTTAAAATTATAATCTTTTTAAAATTTTCATACAGCACCCTTGAGGGCACTCAGAATGTCGTCTTTGTCCATTGCTCTTCCGCACTTAACCTTAGCTAAACTGGCAGGCCTGTCAGCACGCTCATTACATCTTATAATCTCCATGCTCTGACACGAAAATATATGGGAATTTTGTTAGAGCAGAATACGCTAATCGAAGACTCTATTTAGACTATTGTCTGATTCACACACACACACCACACACACACACACACACACACACACACACACACACACACACAATAGATTAACGGCTTGTTATTTAAATAAAAATCTCGATCTGATTGTGTAAAATTGTCCAATTCACATTCACAAAAAAAGCAGGAATTTAATGCAGAAACATAATTGATATTTCCGATCAACCCTAAAAGAAAAAATTGCAAAAGTTGAAAGAAAACGGCACATACATCATCCCTGCTTCATTTCCCGACATCTACTATATGTTGGTTTTTTATCTTCATTTAATTGATCGGAAAACATAAACAAAAAACAAGTGTAATTGTTTTGATGGCGACTAACTGGTTATTCAATATTAAAGGAGGTCATAAATATGGCGATCAAAGTTATGGCTTTGTTATTGATATGAATTGTCACAATAAATGACAACCTCGTCGTGTTGCGCTGTACATAAGGAAATAAACGATATTTATTGTATTTAATTAAAAAACCGACATCCTGCATTATAACTAATGGTTCTCCCCAATGAAATGTGTTATTAGCTAGGTAACCACGCAATGATACGTGTTCTTAGATAGGCAACTATGCAAAGATATGTGTTGTTAGGTAGGTAACAACGCAATGATACGTGTTCTTTGATAGGCAACTATGCAAAGATATGTGTTCTTAGATAGGCAACTATGCAAAGATATGTGTTATTAGCTAGATAACCACTCAATGATACGTGTTCTTAGATAAGCAACTATGCAAAGATGTGTGTTATTAGATAGGCAACTATGCAAAGATATGTGTTGTTAGCTAGGTAACTGCGCAATGATACGTGTTCTTAGATAGGCAACTACGTAAAGATATGTGTTCTTAGATAGGCAACTACGCAAAGATATGTGTTATTAGCATAGGTAACTGCGCAATGTTACGTGTTAGTAGCATAGGTAACTACGCAATGATATGTGTTCTAAGATCGGCAACTACGCAATGTTACGTGTTATTAGCATAGGTAACTACGCAATGATATGTGTTATTAGCATAGGTAACTACGCAATGATATGTGTTATTAGCATAGGTAACTACGCAATGATATGTGTTATTAGCATAGGTAACTACGCAATGATATGTGTTATTAGCATAGGCAACTACGCAATGATATGTGTTATTAGCATAGGTAACTACGCAATGATATGTGTTATTAGCATAGGTAACTACGCAATGATATGTGTTATTAGCATAGGTAACTACGCAATGATATGTGTTATTAGCATAGGTAACTACGCAATGATATGTGTTATTAGCATAGGCAACTACGCAATGATATGTGTTATTAGCATAGGCAACTACGCAATGTTACGTGTTAGTAGCATAGGTAACTACACAGTGAATATGTGTTATTAGGTAACTAATAAACGATATGTGTTATTAGCTAGATAACTAAGCAATTTTATATATATAAATAGGCAGCCGCGATAGCTCAGTGGTTAGTAAACTGGACTACAAAGGTCAAGAGGTAGGGTTGGATCCCAACCGACTGCTCCGGGTTCACCCAGCCTTAAATGGGTACCGAATTTTTTTCTGGGAAAGTAAAGGGGCACGAGCACATTACCCAAAAATCATGTGTTGAAGGTTTTTAAAATGTATGGTCACTAACACCATATTCCATAAACGCAACTTGGCGTGACGGGGGCTCTTTACTTTATTTATATATATATATATATATATATATATATATATATATATATATATATATATATATATATATATATATATAATTATATTACATCAAGGTAGCTTCTGATGGTTATACTACATCCAAAAGTAATTCCCTCCATGTGGTATATCTATGGCATAGCAATTTCCACGAAGGCATGCATTGCAATTTTCTTTCATTGCGGCATTATGTCAATTTCTAGGGTCCTTCGGGGTTGGTTTGGGGGATTATAGGATCGGAGAATAAAGGCCGCTTGTCCAGTGCAGTTACCATGAGATATGTATTCTTGTTCTTCTTTTCCCTTTTCACTGATACCTAAAAGGTGTGGTTTATATTATTTGTCGTTCTTGAGCTGCTCGAACTGTCTGAATTAGTTATTTTCCTTTGTTGTTACATGTCTCTGTCACTGAATCTATCCATCTTCTTCTGGGTCTTCCTCTTGGTCTTTTTCCATGCATTCTCGAAAAGAACGCCCTTATATGCAGTATTAGTTTTTATTTCACTTTCGATAAAAAAAAAAGAAGATTCGAACATATGTTCTCCTTGTTTGGAACTCAACAGGTTTTCGACTCAGCCACCCGTTCCTGTTTGCATTACAATCAAGGTACAAACCATCCAACCAATCGCTGTTGATTACAGTCAATGCGATGTATTACAATCAATGTAGTTCCTTCATTCTATACATTAGAACCAAGTTAATTTCCATGACAGGTTTTAGCGGTTGTACCTGTTAAATATCAGTGGATAAAGAGATACATCGAAGACGATTGAGCTGGATAGGACATACACAGAGGAAGCCAACTAAGAGTACTACACAACAGGTCGATTTTTTTTTGGAATCCTCAATGAAAAATACAAAGAGTAAGACCAAAATATTCTTGGTGAAGACAGATGGAAGCAGAGATGAAGCTGATGGGAAAACAAGGGATGATCTTAACAGAATGACAAGAAACAGAACAGCTTAGAAAGTGTTTGTTGAAGACCTATGTTCCACAGGGAGCTGTGAGTATTTGTTGAAGACCTATACTCCACATGAATCTGAAAGTGTTTGCTGAAGACCTATGCTCCACAGGGAGCTGCAAGTGTTTGTTGAAGACATATTCTCCACAGGGAGCTGAAAGTGTTTGTTGAAGACCTATCCATCACAGGGAGCTGAAAGTGTTTGTTGAAGACCTATTCTCCACAGGGAGCTGAAAGTATTTGTTGAAGACCTATTCTCCACAGGGAGCTGAAAGTGTTTGTTGAAGACCTATTCTCCACAGGGAGCTGAAAGTGTTTGTTGAAGACCTATTCTCCACAGGGAGCTGAAAGTGTTTGTTGAAGACCTATTCTCCACAGGGAGCTGAAAGTGTTTGTTGAAGACCTATGCTCCACAGGGAGCTGAAAGGTAGAAGAATATGTTTTACACTAAAACAATGAATGTAAACAATATATTTATATTTTAATCATACTTAAAAGCGTTAAATTATTACTTCAGTGCAACCGTCTGTTTCCACCTTGACTTTAAACTCAAGAATTATAAGAAAATTAATATCGACCGAGATAAAATGTCTTAAGCAGTGATAGGAAACAGCATGAGAGATAAGATCAGAAATGAAGAACTGAGATTTTTAAAAATATACAATTAACTCCATCCGTAGAATACATAAAGAAACATCAGATAAAAAGGTTTGAGCACATAAGACAGAAAGACCAAAACACAAAGAGCCATTAATAAACGTTGCGAAAACACCAGACTCAAAGGCCGACACCGAATAAATATGGATTGATGAAATATTAGAAACACTAGGAAACATAACAGCAGAAGAGACCAACGTAAGAACAAACGAGCGCAATTTATATATCCCCTCGAAGCTGAAAGAGAATTAGGAAGGAAAGAAGCAGAAGAAGAAATCGCTTTGAACATTGAATGTCTGCACGCACTCATTTCACTATCGACTGAGAATAGAACGACTGGTGGAGAGGTAGTTTTCTTGTTACAATAAGAGCATTTCATGTACCAGCGGGTCGTTGCAAATCGTTATGTATTTTCAGAAAGAAATCAAAATGGAGCTGATAAAGCAGGGTAGTCACAGTGTAGTCACATGGTAGTCACAGGGTAGTCACAGTGTAGTCACATGGTAGTCATAAAAGGTAGTCGCGGGACATATTCAGTCATGGTGAGGTAGGAAGTCGGGCGGGGAAAGGGGGGGGGTATAAAGGTTCATTGGTAGTGAGTACATTCACAGTCACATACAGAAACAACAAGGGAAGCGGGTTCGGGTACGGGTTCATCTGGTTGGAACAGAAAGAGATTCCAAACGATACAAAACATATATTAAAAGTTGAGATAGAAGAAGAGCTGGTGGTAGTAAACAAATAAAGTAAAGTACCCCCGTCACGCCAAGTGGCGTAGAGGGAATATGGTGTTAGTGACCATACATTTTACAGACCTTCGGCACATGATGTTTGGGGTAATGGGGTCGGTATTACGCCCGTGCCGCTTTAATTTCCCTGAAAAAAAATCCGGTACCCATTAAAGGCTGGGTTAACCCGGAAGCAGTCGGTTGGGATCGAACCCTTCCTCTTGTCCTTTGTAGCCCAGTTAACTAACGACTGAGCTATGGCGGCTCCCAGCTGGTGGTAGGCCCAGAGAAAAATGGACTGCGAACACCCGAGAAATGATACATCGTCATTAGACAATGGTTGAGGTTGCGGGGAGGGCAAGAACTTTGAATCCGCCTATTCTATTCTATTCTATTCTATTCTATTCTATTCTATTCTATTCTATGCATGGAATTTGTTTCATTGCAGTCAAGGCATCCCAATGCCCCATTCACCGCCCGTCCCAGCATAAAAGCGTATGCAGACTGTTTGTTCCTGTAAGGTGTTGATTGTAGATACATCTGCTTTACATCTTCATAGACACGCGAAGAGAGAGAGAGAGAGAGAGAGAGAGAGTGAATAATAGGCCACAACACTTGGTGGCTTGAAGGCCATTCCTCTTCCACACTCTCGCTACACCCTCCCCAGTGTCTGGGTCATGTATAAATTTCTTTATCTACTAGGGTCAGCTGGAGAAGGTCAAGTTACATTTGAATTCTTGTTTCTAAGAAAGTTAGTATCGCCAAGCCATCGCATTATCACTACGCCCTTGACCCTCTACAAGGGATTAAAAAGTAACGAACAAATATTACGCAAAGAAGTGCATGACAGTCTGGTGAACTACCATTATAAGGGAAGATAAACGGAATCCCGAAATGAAAGATTGATTAAAGTGCTGCAACTTCGACTAAAGGCAGTCCTAATTATTTTGGAGAAAGGTCAAGACCAAATGAAGTTTTAGGAGACTAGTCCCGAACAAATGTGCTGAAAACGTATGTACTGAACTGTAATATGCTTAATAAAGTGCAACATATGCCACAAATAAAAGAAATTAGAAGGAAAAGGAGTAGTTAAATTTACAGAGCCCGCAGATAATATCGATACCATTTGTACAATAATAGAAAGTTGTAGGGAGACATGATTGTCTTCGTCAACAAACACTATATTTGATGATAAATGTGTAAACAGCAAAGAAGAAAAATGATGGGAATTAGGAGCACAGGTAAACGAGTGCTGTTACAGATTTGAAGAAACGAAACACATTTTCAGTTGTGTGTACGCACACACACTGTAGCAGACAATGCGCACTTCCGTTCATGCATTGTCTGCTACGAAACTACCGACCAGACAGAATAAATTACAAGTTAGGACTAAAAAAAATGTCATGATGGACGCCATACACACTAAGTAAATAACATAAATTAAATTGCACCGAAAAATCATAGAAAATATATTGAGTTATTGTGTTATTTGCCGGTCAGCATCACTGCACTCCGAAATTGTCCTTGGGTTTATGATCCCCTCCTCAGCAAATTCCGCAGTGTCTAGGGACTAACGACTCCAGTTCATAAGACATTAAACTCGCATGAAACGGAAAAAAAAACATACAAATTGCTTGACTTTCTTAAGATGTGAGATGAAGTGATGATTATTATAAAAAAAAATGGTGAAATTAGATTTTCTAAATTTCCAGACTTTATATATTACAGAACAGGTCAAACTGGTTTCTTGTTGATGAATCAGACTGAGTAAAGATCCAATATAAATGCTAAATAGAGAGAATGATCGAGAAGATTGGAGGAACCAATAAGACAGGACCAGAGTTAAATCTCGGTTGGGTCGAAAATCTGACATGCGAAATATGCACTTTTACGTGTTTAATTAAAAAGAATGTAACCTCTCAAATAAAGATCACAGCATTTCTAAGAAACGAAACAAAAATAAAAGTTTAACTTTCGGTGTCCGTGAGATACAGAGGTAAGACGTTGGCCTATGGGCAGGAAGTTTCCGGGTTTAAATAGCAGTTTCCGGGTTTAAATAGAAGTTTCCGGGTTTAAATAGAAGTTTCCGGGTTTAAATAGACGTTTCCGGATTTAAATCGAAGTCTCCGGGTTGAAATCGAAGTCTCCGGGTTTAAATCGAAGTTACCGGGTTTAAATCGAAGTTTCCGGGTTTAAATGAAAGTTTCCGGCTTTAAAAAGAAGTTTCCGGGTTTAAATAGATGTTTCCGGGTTTAAATAGAAGTTTCCGGGTTTAAATCCTATCAGAAGCATAACAAGCTGTAGAAATTTTAAATCAAAAATGGAATGCGTGGTGTCTTCATGGTGGTACCTTCGCCTGGTCGCTGAGTAGTGAGATCAGATGTCTAGCCCACTTGGATAAGTGCGATAAACACAATGCCCAGGGTACACTCTAGCACGTTACAAAGCCCTTTACTGTTAAAAATCGAAACGAATAGACCAAAAATTACCCCTGCCACAGAATAAATTTAGCAATAAGTATAGACATCCATTCCGTGTTACGGAGCTCGTGCACCTGAGTCACGGTTCTTTTCGGAGTTTCCTCGATAATTGGAGTTGACATTAGGAGCACCTGTCTGTTCATTCGATGTGCAGTGATGTTACTCCTGATATAACTTACCATAACTCTAACTCGCTTATTAAAGTATCTAGACTGTAATATAGCAGTCTGTAATGTAAAAGCCTGTAACATAGCAGCTTGGAACATAACAGCCTGTAACATAGCAGACTGTAACATAACAGCCTGTAACATAGCAGCCTGTAACATAGCAGCCTGTGACATAGCAGCCAGAAACATAACAGCCTGTAACATAGCAGCTTGTAACATAGCAGTCTGTAACATAATAGCCTGTAAGATAGCAGCCTGTAACATAGCAGCCTGTAACATAGCAGCTTGTAACATAGCAGTCTGTAAAATAATAGCCTGTAACATAGCAACTTGTAACATAGCAGTCTGTAACATAATAGCCTGTAACATAGCAGCCTGTAACATAGCAGCTTGTAACATAGCAGTCTGTAACATAGCAGCCTGTAACATAGCAGCCTGTAACATAGCAGCTTATAACATAGCAGTCTGTAACATAGCAGCCTGTAACATAGCAGCCTGTAACATAGCAGCTTGTAACGTAGCAGCTTGTAACATAGCAGCCTGTAACATAGCGGCCTGTAACATAGCAGCCTGTAACATTATAGCCTGTAACATAGCAGCTTATAACATAACAGTCTGTAACATAGCAGCCTGTAACATAATAGCCTGTAACATAGCAGCTTGTAACATAGCAGTCTGTAACATAGCAGCTTGTAACATAGCAGCTTGTAACATAGCAGTCTGTAACATAGCAGCCTGTAACATACTAGCCTGTAGCATAGCAGCTTATAACATAGTAGTCTGTAACATAGCAGGCTGTAACATAATAGCCTGTAACATAGCAGCTTGTAACATAGCCGTCTGTAACATAGCAGCCTGTTACATAATAGCCTGTAACATAGCAGCTTGTAACATAGCAGTCTGTAACATAGCAGCCTGTAACATAATAGCCTGTAACATAGCAGCTTGTAACATAGCAGCTTGTAACATATCTGTCTGCAACGTAGCAGCTTGTAACATAGCAGCTTGTAACATAGCAGCTTGTAATATAGCAGCTTGTAACATAGCAGCCTGTAATATAGCAGCTAGAAACATAACAGCCTGTAACAACAGCCTGTAACATAGCAGCTTGTAACATAGCAGCCTGTAACATAGCAGCCTGTAACATAACTGCCTGTAACATAGCAGCCTTTAACATAACAGCCTGTAACATTGCAGCCTTTAACATAACAGCCTTTTAACATAGCAGCTTGTAACATAACAACCTGTAACATAGCAGCCTGTAACATAACAGTCTGTAACATTGCAGCCTGAAACATAACAGCCTGTAAAATAACAGCCTGTAACATAACAGCATGTAACATAGCAGCATGTATCATAGTAGCATGTAACATAACAGCCTTTAAAATTCCATATTATAATCTGATAAATAATAACATGGACATAATTATAACGGATAATCACACAGCAACCTAGGTAATTTACGAGTTTAGGTATATACATTATTTTGCTTATCGTCCTCTGGTTTGTAATCTGTCATTAGTAGACCCTTAATTATAGGGTTAAGATTGGTAACCCTAAACCCTTGTTGCAAAAACACAATTAAAAAAAAAAATTATAAATTTCGTAAAAAAAATATAATACATTTCATAACAAAAAGATAATAGATTTTATAACCAAAAGATGATAGATTTAGTAACAAAAATATAATACATTTCGTAACAAAAAGATCATGGATTTCATACCAAAGGTAAATAAATGTATACATCTGGAAGTTTGGAGGGAATACATTATTACATTTCTAACACAAGTTTTAGATTTTAATATACAGCTTCTTCTAATCAATTTGATTGTAAAATAGAAGATGTATGTGCATTCGATCTTCATGGAAACGTAAACATGAGCAAATGAACTAAAGTGTCATTGACAAACAACTGTGTGGAAATAATTTATGATAACTTCTATTTTTTTAAAAATAATAATATTATTTTTTTAATAATAAATTACCATAACTTGTACTCTGTCCTAACAACGAATGTGATCGTTTCGAATAAAGTCTCACATCGATAGCGTCAATCATGCGGTTTTAATATCCAGCCCTTCGGTAAATCTATCTATCGACCTATCGAGCCGTAGTCGGGCCTTAGGGCACATAGACTCAAATACTCTTTCCCTGTTTAATAATTATCTTTCTAGCAGTCTCAGTCCTTGCAAAGATCTTTTATTAAATCTCGCCATTTGTCTCTGATTTGTGAAAGAATCTCGATCTCATTGAGGAAGACGATTCCTGCATCTTTTGACTCTCTGATCTATGTTCTTCTCAGGGTTTCTCTGTTCTCTTTTCCTTCTACCTGTTGTTTCCCACTTGAGGACTTGCTTTACTACTCGGTTATTATCTCTTCTCGGTGCTCCTGTGTCGGCCTCTTTTCCTTCTACCTGTTGTTTCCCACTTGAGGACTTGATTTACTATTCGATTATTATATATTTTCATCACATCCTCAGTAAATACCAAACCCCTAAAATTAACCTCCGTGTTTCCTCTTTCCCCGAAGAGAACAATGACGTAGTACATTGTCTCTTCCTTTTTATTTATCAACAAATACATGAATTCAAGTTGATTATGGGATGATAATTTGACCGTTTGCACTCCCGACTGCCCTGCAGGTTTTAACATCCCACAATAGATCCTTATGATTATACATTGTAATTGTTCATATTACTCTTTAGATTGACACGATAAAAAGTAAGTAAAGTACCCCCATCACGCCAAGTGGCGTATAGGGAAATATGGCGTTAGTGACCCTATATTTTACAGACCTTCAGCACATGATTTTTGGGGTAATGTGGTCGGTATTACTTCCGTGCCGCTTTACTTTCCCAGAAAAAAATCCGGTACCCATTTAAGGCTGGGTGAACCCGGAACCCGTCGGTTTTGATCGAACCCTACCTCTTGTCCTTTGTAGTCCAGTTCACTAACCACTGAGCTATCGCGGCTCCTCCACAGGTAGTGGAAATGTTGAATGAATCCGCGGTTTCATTTTTGTGGTGTTAACCTCTCCTGGTCCCTGTGTAACGAGATTCGATGTTTAGCTCATTTGGAAAACGGCGAAAAACAGGAGATCTGGAGTGCACTCGCGCACGTTAATAATAGGCAGTTAACAATCGGAAGTAGTAGAACACAAATGGCCGCTACTCGGGAAAGAAAATTGCTGCAAACCTATCCATAAGGAAATATTGCGCCTATGTCGTAAAACTAGCGACACAATGAACCTACGCCCACTTAATGCATAATTTGGTGTTTGGCTTAAAATCAATCAACCTATTGTCCTTTCGAGCCGAAGACGGGATATAGAGCAGAAATTATAGTCTCTTTGTGTTCGATAATCTTTGTTATCAAGAATGAGGTCTTGCACAGGAACCACATTATAAGTCGTATGTGTCGGGCCTAAAGGAACAAATATCGCAGCACAGAAATACTGTCTGAAATATTGGTGCGTTTTCACAATGTAATAAATTTTAGACATTAACCAAAAAAATATGGAACTTTCTAGATTAGTCCAATTTAAAACGAGGGCAGTGACATTAAATGAGAAAGATAGTTATGCTTAGAACAAAAAGGTCAAAATAGAATGAGAACCCAGAAGTTATTTCACAGAAAAAAATACAGAGTACGTTGATTACTTGAGATAATAATTTAATTGTCTTTAAGTTTTTTCTAAGGGAAATAAGGAACTTTAATATACACAAGAGGCGATAATAACAATTAAATAGGCGTTAATAGGATAATCCCTACCAGCCACGCTTCAGACGTTAGGTGATTCTTTCTTCACTCTGACTTCTTTTTGGCAATTTCTTATTTATCCATGGAAAATCTCACTCGCAGTCAATTTGACTAATGTTGCTTCTTACTTGTTTCCATCTCGTCTTTCGATTTGGCCTTTCCTCAATTTGATCACATCCGCATTTTCTTCTTACAAATGACTTGATTATTTTTACCCTACACTTTCGTAAGTCTTGGTACAATATATTCTCCTCGCTATAGAGCATCTCACTCTTCTTTTTGATTACATTGCACTGACCATTGCATAAAATGTGACATTCTCCCTTATCAATAAGCGTTACATTATTTGATTCTCTCTATTTGAGATAGGATGGTTGATTTGATAAAGCCCGTTTTTCGGTTAAAAAAAAATAATTTGCATCTTCGTGTTTGTATTTTTGCCACAAATAAGCTGACTCATCGGGTTTTGTGTCCTTTACAAACAAAATTATTTTCATCACAGAGTGTCTGAAAGAATCTCATTCTCTAGCCAGACCTACCACTTATTCGGTTGTCATGTTCAAGGTCTCCTTGATATCTTGAAAGTACCTTCGTTTTGAAACCACCTTCAAGCCATTCTCTTAAGTCGTCTGGTATCTCTTCTCATTACTTCTCTCTATCTCTTCGTCCCACAATTTTCCCAGTTGTCACAATATATTCCAGCTTTTCCCTTCTCATTACATGGCCAAGAAATGATGATTGTTTCTTCGCAATATTGGAAATTAGCTCGCTATATTGGAAATTAGCTAGCTCCACGTTGTGATAGAGCACTAAAATGTCAGCCCTATAGAAATAAAAACTGATGTATGTTTATAATATTTGAAGATATTATAAATATTTGAATAACCCCGCAGCACTCGACGGTGAGGGGAGAAAAGTGCTCTGTTACCTACCACACATGTCGTAAGAAGCGGCCAAGGAGGTTTGTAATTGTCACCTGTGCGGAGGAGAAGGATGCTCACAGAGCGACCTTATCAGCGGAATTTATGCGTAAATGCTTAACGATGCATAGAAATGTGAAGCTGCTGTAAAGCTGGTGATAAACATTTTTAAAAAGGCAAAAGTGGTATAGTAACAGCTTTACGTTAATGAGCAATAAAACACAAGTAGAACAACGTTTCGGACAAGAAGTCTCTCAGCTAGAACAAGAAACAACAACACACAAATATGTACAGATTTATACATAAATCTAACTAAATAACGATAATATATGCTAGACTCTCAAAAAAGTCAAATAGACCATTTCCCTGTGGTCCCGAGCTTGGTCAGGCACTGACATACACATACAATATATATGTATTTCTAGATAATTGAACACGGTATTAGATTTCACCAATACTAAGATGATACAAGACCTATAAAAAGAATATGGTTTAATGGCGGTTCTCATCCTGGCAGATATGACGAAGTCGTAAGAACTGAGAAAATGGACAATGGAATTTACCAATGCATTTTGGAACATGCTATGATAAGTGTTTGAGCCGATATGGGAATTCCTGGCTGCAATGAAACTGGTTCCATGTATAGAGTAGAATATTTGAAAAAATTATAGGTTATGTGAAGATAAATTTAATCCGCCCTTTGTCCTTTTTATTTTCCACCATAATGTCTATAAATATGAAGATATGACTTGTTTTTTTTCCCATCAAATTGATTGTACTATTGAATAATATATATAATGGTTGAGATGATAGTGCGCTTGACACTAACCAAAACGTTCAAAATTCTGTTTCCAAACATGGCTAAAATTAAATTTAATAGACATGACTTCACCATCTTCTCAATATGAGTACCATGGAATTTTGCATAAAAGTAGAGCTGTCTGGCCAAATCTCACGTAAAATACATAGAAGGTCATTGTAAATGTTGACACAAATACTATATGATCATGAGAATTGATGTGATTAGCGACAGACCAAGAGGAATTACTTGGAGTCTCACCGGCCATCTTGGAGTTACCGACTTCGCAGACGATGTTGGATAGCTTGATCGCTGTCAACAGGACATATACGAGAAAACAGACAGAGCAGATCAGTTTGCTAACACGGTACCACTGAAAATAAATGCAGAGAAAGCTAAAATTATGAGGATAAATGTCAAAAGTACAAAGGAAGATGTATGAGAGAAATAGAACTAGAAGAAGTGGATGACTTTAAATATCTGAGAAGCTATATGTCATGAAAAGACGATTAGAGGCCACAGAGATGGGATTTCTCAGAAGAATGTTGAAAGTTCCCTGGACAGATAAAAAGACCAATGAGGAAGTTCTCAAAGAGGCCAACACGAAAAAGGAGCTCTTAAAAAACATCACAAAGAAGCAATCAACATTTTTCTGGCACATCATGAGAAGAGGAAAATTGGAATACTTGGTTACAACTGGCAAAAAAAAAGGAAAGAGAGATCGTGGACGACAAAGAGAGAAAATACTGGATAGCCTGGTGTCATGGCATGGAAAACATTCGGCAACAGAACTGATACGATGCACTGTGGATAGAAGATTGTGGAGGGACATGATCGCCTACGCCAACCGGCAGGGTACATGATGATGATGATATTTCATGCAATAGCGACATCGAGAAAGAGACGTCTTAAAGAATACGCATGTCAGCCCAGACATCCAATAGACTTAGAAAGATTTGGCGTTCAACCAGTCTCCATCTCAGCACCAAGCTTAGAATTGACAAGTCAAACGTGTCATCCATACTCTTGCATTGCAGCGGAAATGTGGCGAATGAACTATAACATAGAAAGTCGACTAGGATGATTTGAAGATCTCCGTTTTAAGAAGATTCTAAACATCCGTTGGGATCAACACATTACGAAAAAGAAGTCGCCAGAAGATCAAGTCAATAGCTACTGGGAAATTCTCAACACAACTATAAAGCAGAAACTGAAGCCCTTGAAGATGCTACAAAACTGGCTATCCAACACAACAATAAGGTGCACAAGAAATTGGTGATACTGACTGATGCACTGTCAGCCCTAACAGCTCTAAAAACCCCTAGGAACAGTGAGATATATGATTTGAGAACAACCCTAGTCCAACTATGCAATAGCTTCCAGAGATTGGCCATCCAGTGGATGTCACACTGTAATATACACAGACACGAACGCGAAGACAAATTATATAAGGAGGGAAGGAGATTACCACAAGAGAACCATTTGGTCAGATATGATGAAGCCAAATCCATCATTAAAGGTTAGTACCATGAAAAATGGAAACAAGAACACACACATTATAATGAGGGGGGCGTATACCTCCTACTATCAAGGAGGTATTAAGTCATCATACTTCGCCTACACACTGGCCACAACAGAATGAGAAACTACATGTTCACCAAACTCAAAATAAGAACTACCGTCCAATGCCACTGTACCCAGGATAACATGACAATAAAACATGTTCTACAGGATTGCCCCAAGTACACAAACCTGAGGAGGACAATGTGGCCCACACCCACCTCCCTGGAATAAAACTATACGGGGCAACCAAATCACTTAAACAGACAGCTGGCTTCATAATAGAGTCAGGAGTCTTAGTCTGAATGAGCCATGATCGCAGAAGAAGAAGAAGGAGAAGAAGGATCAACACATTACGATCAAAGAAGTATCCAGAAGATCTGGCATTACATCAATCAAGATGTGGAAACAAGGCTTTAGAAATGGCTAGGCCACGTTCCATGCATCCGCACCTGTCATTAACATTGACACAATCTGGCAAAAGAAGTGGTCGACCTTTGAGGACATGGGGACAAACGATAAGTAATAAAATGAATAAAACTGACAGATCCTGGAGAGAGATGTCCATGTTTGCACCAGACCGGATGGGGTGGTGATCTCTTGTGGGTGCCCTATGGTCCGACGGGAGTTAAGAGGATTAAGAAGATCAATTAGAAGAATAATTTATGCAACATAAATTTCCCCAAAGCGGGTGAAAGTAGTTCTTACTTATTACTTACTTACTGAGTCTAGAATAGATGCACAGTGCCTGGATTATATACCAATGTAAGCAAAATATGTAATTCAATGCAATACTATTCTTTCAATATAATCACTTTCATCACGGTCGAGAATCTTCCATATTAGCTCCATCACTTGATTATAGCAACTCCCAAAACCCGCCGGTAAATTCTGTTACAACCCTATTCGACTGCACTATCGATGATTCCAAACGTCCTCCATAGAAAATTCAGTATATGCACAATCACTTTCACTCTAAAGTTCTTGCGGAAAAAAAAAAAACACACAGAAAACAAAGCAACCGAAACGGCATAAACAACGTTGCCATTCTCTAAAAAACGTGACGGTAGCTTCGACGATCATTGTCGTTTTTATTGTTATCATGGTGGAACTCCGTAATAGTCATACTCTACTGCATAGGCGATAATTTCAACCGACATCACTGAAAAGAGAGTACTTACAGTCAGTTCATGACTACAGTGCACACAAACAGTAAAATGAACATGCAACAGAAACTGTCAAAACAAATAGCGGTACCAGTGACAGCACTATCCACAAACAACAGTACTTAGTGACTGCACTCTCCACAAGCAACAGTACTTAGTGACAGCACTATCCACAAACAAAAGTACTTAGTGATTGCACTCTCCAAAAGTAAAAGTATTTAGTGATTGCACTCTCCACAAACTGCGGTACTTAGTGATGCACTCTCCACAAGCAACAATACTTAGTGATTGCATTCTCCACAAACAACAGTACTTAGTGATTGCACTCTCTACAATCAACGGTACTAGTGACTCCACTCTCTACAATCAAAGGTACTAGTTACTCCACTCTCTACAATCAATGGTACTAGTTACTACACTTTCAACAATCAACGGTACTAGTACCTACACTTTCTACAATCAAAGGTACTAGTGACTCCACTCTATACAATCAAATGTACTAGTGACTCCACTCCCTACACACAACTGTACTAATGACTCCACTCTCTACAAACAACGCTCCTAATGACTCCACTCTCCACAATCAAGGGTACTAGTGACTCCACTCTCTACATCAACGGTACTAGTGACTTCACTCCCTACACACAACTGTACTAGTGACTCCACTCTCTGCAATCAACGGTACTAGTGACTCCACTCTCCACAATCAAGGGCACTAGTGACTCCACTCTCATCTCTCTAAGGCCATGGCCTCCAGTTATTTTGTACTTAGCTGTTCCTACCTTTGCATTGAAATACCCAAATATAATAGTTATTTCTTGGGGTTTACACTGTTCCATGGTCGCCTCTAGCTCGTTGTAAAATGTGTCAATGTTTTCCTCAGTACTACTTGTTGGTGCATACACTTGAATTATGTTGATATACATTGGTCTACCTCTCCAAAAGAAAAAAAAAACAGTAAAGAGAGATCGCGGACGACAAAGAGAGAAAATACTGGATAGCTTGGTATCATGGCATGGAAAACAGTCAACAAAAGAACTGATACGATGCACTGTAGATGGAAGATTGTGGAAGGACATGACCGCCTACGCCAACCGGTATGGCACATGATGATGTTGATGAGTACATCTACGAGTATTGTGGTCAGCTCTACGGTAGCTCGTTATTCTTATCCAGGAAACTACTACGGAGTATTTTTTTTTAAGTTTTGGCCAACCTTGAAGCCTGTCGGTCAGTGGACGTAACCTGGCCTCTTGTTTTTCAGGGAAATTTTTCCAACATTCCGTTACAAACTTTACACCGCCTATTTGAGGCAAGTTTAGTTAGTGGTATACATTTTAAACATAGTTACTTTAATAGAAATACTTTCCGTTTCGCCGATACAAAAGACGAATCAATTCTACTGTTACTATTAGGATGTTTTGGCGGTAATTTGACATTAATTGTTCATTCTTCTTCTTCTTCTATCCTTCCTCCATAGTCGTTGGCGTGGAGGGGAGATACAATCTGCGATTCTGTGCTCTACTGTTGGCCTCTTCTGGTGACTCTAGTATTCCCTTTATCCATCTCTTTCTCGGTCTTCCTCTTAATCTGGCGTTTTCGTAGCGTTTTTTATGGCTCTTTGAGTCATTGTTAGTTCTTTTTGTCTTGTTATGTGGTCAAACCAATTTATCTGATGTTTCTTTATGTATTTGATAGCTGGTTCCATTTCGAGTTTCTTCCTCAGGTCATTGTTTCTTATTCTGTCCCTTAAGCTGTTTCCTGTCATTCTTCTGACACATTTCATTTCGGTGGTCGTTATCTTTCTTATTGTTCTAGAGTCCAGCGTCCAATTCTGGCACTGATAGCACAGAGTTGGTAGAAAAATTGATTTGTATATTGCCCTTTTTGCATCCGTAGTTTTTGCTTTGTTTTTCAATAGTGTTGATACTTGGCCTATAAACTTGCCATGCTTTGTTACACCTTATGTCTATCTCTGTCTCTTGGTTATTATCTTGTGTTAACGTGCTACCCAGATATTTAAAATTGTCTCCTATCAAATTGTTCATTATTAATTGATAATTGTAAATTTATATATTTTAAAATTACCTTGAACAAATGACGATTTTTTTTCTTCAGAATTTTCTACTCCTGAAAGAGAAACTTTACAGTCAACTGTGGATAGTTATTTAGTCAATTAGTGAGTTAGTGAGTTAATTAAGTTAGTTAAATTAGTTTAGTTTGTTAAATTATTTTGCGAAGTTAGGTATTTAAGTAGTTATTTAGTTTAGTTAGTTAACTTAGTTAACTTAGTTAGCTAAATTAGTTACCTTGCTAGCGTGCACTTGCTAACTACGTCAGTTAGTAAATTAGTTATATAATTAGTTATACAGTTAGTTACATAGTCAGTCAGTTGATGGGCTGGCTGGTTGATTGGCTGACTGGCTGGCTGATTGTTTGGTTGCCTAGCTGATTAATTCGATGGTTTGGTTAGCTGTCTGGCTGGCAGGTTTGTTGGTTGGCTGGCTGGCTGGTTCTTTGGCTGGCTGGCTGGTTGATTCTTTAGTTGGTTGGCTGGCTGATTGATTGATCGCTTAGCTGGTTGGTTGGTTGACTGGTTGATTGCCTGGCTGGTTGGTTGTTTGGCTTTTTATTGGGCCGGCTGGTAGATTGGTTGGTTGGCCGATTACCTGACTAGCAGAATGACTGGTTTATTATTTAATTATATTAGTTAACCGTCCGATTTGCTCAGATCCCAACAGTAAATCCCTTAGCGCGAAACATGTGTCAAATAAAACAATGCTGGTTCACACGTTTTGTCCCCTGTAGATCTATTCAGGTTAGACACAAATGAGACATTCAAATCAAGTAGAACAGAACGCAGAATAAAAGATGAGAAAGGAAATTGCGAAAAGCGTAATAAAATCCGTGTCTCCTTCATTACATTCTGCGAGTATTTTCCTATGTTTATGTTTATAAAGCGTTCGACGTTCGTATTATCATTGGTACATCATGTTTATCAAGTTCTCCTTTAATTTCCTATACACAAAAATGGGAAGTCTAGAGGTATAAAATCGAGACTATCCGCAAGTTAATTGAAGCTTTAAAAACGTGTAATAAAGCAGAAAAATAAATAAAGAAAGATATGCTAAAAAAGCAATAACTAACATTGCGGAAAGAGACAAAGAGTGAGAGAGAGATTGCCTCTGGTATTTGAAACCAATATTGATTTGCAATAAGCCGATGGCTTATTTATGATTTAAGTATTTGATAGATTGGTTTAGATAGAATGCTAGAACCGCTAGGAAATGTGATAGCTTAGAAAGTAAACTAAATATCAAGGAACCGCAAATTGTCTCTCCCTTCGAAGATGAGTGGCAAGTTAGGAAGAAAGTAAATATAGAAAAAAGTGATCTTCTTGGTCTTCTTCTTCTTCCTCCTCTAGTAATCTTGAATATCTCTGGGGCACTACTGACTGAGGGAACCGCGATAGCTCAGTGGTTAGTGAAGTGGACTACAAAGGACAAGAGGTAAGGTTCGATCCCAACCGACGGCCTCCGGTTCACCAAGCCTTTAGTGGGTACCAGATTTATTTCTGGGAAAGTAAAGCAGCACGGGCGTAATACCGACCACATTACCCCAAAAATCATGTGCCGAGGATCTGTAAAATGTATGGTCACTAACACTATATTCCCAATACGCCACTTGGCGTGACGGGGGTACTTTACATTTTTGTTCACTACTGACTGACTTCGCTAACCTTCTTCATGTATCTCAATATTTAGTAATTGTTTGGGACTTAGGGAAGTCGAGGCATATCTATTCTTGGATGTTAACTTCCGATCTATTTCTTTTCTGCTTCTCCTTCTTCCCCCCATTTATAGGTCTGTCACGTGTTATGTAGCAGGCTGAGATAACCCAGCTGCACCCAGCACTCTTCAGGAAGGCAGAAACTGTAGATCGGAGTCATTGTCTCTACACATGTGATCATGCTATATACTGGAATCAGTCAATCAATCAATCAATCAGTCAATGTATCTACCTGTCCGTCTGTGTATCCGTCCGTCCGTCCGTCCGTCCGTCCGTCCGTCCGTCCGTCTGTCCGTCCGTCCGTCCGTCTGTCCGTCTGTCTGTCTATCTACCTATCTGTCTACGTTTCCTATGAACACTTTCCAAACTGTCTTATTTCCAGCCATTCTCTTAATATCGTTCCATATCTTTAATTTTTTTCTCATCTCTACTTTCACGTGTCTTTTCCAAGTGTGACTATACTTCGGCCTTCCTCTTTGTCTTCTCCCCTGTAGATTCCAAAAAGAATTCTGTCGTGTAATGCTCTCAGTTTGTTTCAGCAGTATGTGTCCTATCCAGCGTCATCGTCCTAGTCATATCTCTGACATTGGAAAGTCTTAGGTCTGCCCCTTGTTGTTTAACCCAGGCATTCCCGTGATGTCTTTATAGCTCTTCTCGATGTATATAGATTGTACAGACATGGCAGTAAAAAGCAGCTCTGTCTGATTCCTCTCTTTATATCAATAGGTGCACAGCTACTTCTTGTATATGTCACTGATGTCTGTTCCCAGTATAAATACACATCAATCATATGTCTGCACTATCAAGATGTACATTTTGTTGATATTCTACAAACTGTTTATGTTGTACTCTTTTACCACCGCTGTTTTTTATGAACCCAAATTGTTGTTTGATAGTGCAGGTTGTCATAGAGTGACTAGTACATCTTTTAATGTTACTCGTCTTTCTTAGTCTTGATCTGCCTCTACCTTTTTTATCTGGTATTTTCCTTTTCAAGATTACTCGTAGTAGGCTGATGTTCCATTTAGCATGCCCCAAAAATCAATTTAATATGAGATTATTGCTATACATTAATACATAACTGTATATACTTGACGGATAATTAATTATCCCTTTTTTATGGCGAATTCGTGTTGTTCTATAAGAGAGACAATCCGATCAAATTACCTACGAGAAACAATATTACCATAGTGTAGCACTATCTATTATAAATTACCTACGAGAAACAGTATTAATAGTGTAGCACTATCTATTACAAATTACCTACGAGAAACAGTATTACCATAGTGTAGCACTATCTATTATATTATAAAGTTCTACATTGTATAATGAATACGTAACTTGGCAATGGCCGGGATCAATACAGGGATCCACGATTTGCAGTATTATCACCTTCATGCATATTCTGAGTTATTGTAGTGTTGAGGGCAACGACAAAGCAGACAAACTGGCCGGCTCGACAATATTTCCTGATGTACAGTCAATGGATCAGGCAGATATCACTAACAATATACGAGAGATGGGTAGAATGAATGACTTTGACGGAAGCAGAAGTGCATGGCAAGGTGGACTAAATGAACTGGGAATGACAACCAGTGTTGCCAGGAAGAGTTCTGGACGAATGAAGGGAATATCAACCAACACCGAACAGAACTGTCACTGTGTGCAGGTGACCATTTTCAGACGATAAGAGCACATATGGATGTATCCAAGAGCCGCGATAGCTCAGGACAAGATCCGGTTCACCCAGCCCTAAATGGGTACCGGATTTTTTTTTCTGGGAAAGTAAAGTGGCAAGGGCGTAATACCGACAACATTACCCAAAAATCATGTGCTGAAGGTCTGTAAAAATTATGGTCACTAACACCATATTCCCTATACGTCATTTTGCGTGACGGGTTCTCTTTACTTCTTTTTACTATAGATGTATCCTGACTCCTGTGATGATGATTTTTATTTAACATAACTTAACATAACTAACCATAACATAACACTATCGTTGTTTTTAGTTCACTCCATTAAACCTAATTATATGGAGACTGATTGTCTAGCCTACCCCTATAACACAAATGTTAAACATAAACCCCGTGTTTAATGTAAGCACGTACAAGAACTCAAATCATTTGGAAGGGTTGCATGCCCTTGGGAGCATTTTATTCAGATCAGCAAATAATAATTCCCCAGTTATCTTTCCCGAGATAATATAAACGCTCATAACATAAATCCTCTGTTGTTTGAGTAAAGACAACCTGTCATTGGCTGGGAATACAAAAGCTCATCAGTAGCAATTTGCATTGTGTAAACTTTTATTCACGATATTTTGTCCCATTTCCAGGGTTTTGTCTGGCAGTATTTATTAGGGCTGGGGAATGAACCTCAGAAATACAATTACAGTCGGCCCATGATGCTAAGATCAAAACCTTTAATATTTCGCTCAAAAAATAAAAAAGCACCTATTGTGTTTTATTATTGATTATTAACGACATAGACTGATTGTTATCTCCCAGCCCACCTGTTAACACAATTTGTATTGTGACAACGCGAAAGAAGCATTGAAAACAGTGTCAAACAGCAGGGGAAAATAAATATAATTTAAATTACGGATAATTTATCATCATTATCAACATCATCATCATCATCATTATTTTCCTCTCAGACAGAAGACAACACATAGGACAGAAGACAACACATAGGACAGATGACAACACAGGACAGAAGACAACACATAGGACAGAAGACAACACATAAGGCAGAAGACAACACATAGGACAGAAGACAACACATAGGACAGAAGACAACACATAAGGCAGAAGACAACACATAGGACAGAAGTCAACACATAGGGCAGAAGACAACACATAGGACAGAAGACAACACATAGGACAGAAGACAACACATAGGACAGAAGACAACACATAGGAGAGAAGTCATAGTTCACCACGATTGATGATTTGGTTCTAATTCTCGTTAAGTCTTGTTTGTTTCTTAGACCCACGCTTGAGCATTCTCTAGCAATTGTTCTGTGGAGCGATTCTATTGATCTTCATTGCTTTCTTTTACAAAATGGCTTCCACGTGAATACCTGAAGGAGAAGTCTTTTTTCTTTCAATCTCAGCACATGACCGATGCATTTCAACGTCTTCTTCTTACAAAGCAGATTTCTACAAATCCACACTTTGAAGTCTTCAGTCCTGTTTTGCTTCCATGTCTTTTTGCTCTCCATAATTATCTTCGTCGGGCCATTATGTCGTTATACATGACCACATGATTATATATACATATATCATCATAAGGTCGCATGACCTTTGCAGAACGTTGTATTCACCACATCCTTCTGAAATTATATATCTCTAGCCAGATCCACCACTTCCTCGATTGTCATGTTCACGGTCTCCTTGATGTCTTGAAACCACCTTCTTCATGGTCTGCCCCTGATTCTTCGCCCAGGAACTATGCCTTTCCATCATTGTTCTCCTCAGTCTTCTGTGTTTATTGACGGAGACATATATATTATATCTAACGTTTTTTCTTTAATCTGTTTTTTTCCCTGTATACAACGTGAATAATACACCAATCAGAATTCTCTGAATCTGTTTATTACTAACCTTTGAACTCAGTTATTGACCTATTTGAGACCGCCCAAAAATAAATTTCACATTTGAATGCGAAAAACCGCATTATTGTCTCCGCAAAAAAAAAAAAAAAAAAAAAAAAAAAGCTACTATCACACATTTTCCATATCACATTAATGATTTTTACATTAATTGTAATACTATCACAAGTCCTTCTGTCCATCGCTTGATGTTCTCAGTCATCTGTAGTCTCTGTCTGCCTTTCTTGTCTACCGGATATTTTTCTTCAAAGTTAACTGTCACTAAGCTATTGTGCCTTCTTATGTGTCAACAGATATAATTTGTCCTGTTGGAATTTGTGTTCAATACTTTTATTCTTCGGGACCCGCGATAATTCAGTGGTTAGTGAACTGGACTACAAAGGACAAGAGGTACGGTTCGATCCCAACCGACGGCTTCCGTTTCACCCAGCCATTAATGGGTACCGGATTATTTTTTTGGGACAGTAAAGCGGCACTGGCGTAATAACGACCACATTACCCAAAAAAATCATGCGCCGAAGGTCTGTACAATTTATGGTCACTAACACCATATTCCCCATACGCCACTTGACGTGACGGGGGTACTTTACTTTTTTTTAACTTTTATTCTTCACTTTCTTTTCAATATTCTACTATTGTTTTCTTGTCAATAATTTCATGTCTATAAATCTACATTTTAGTTCAATAAATCTACATTTCAGTTCTAAAAATCTACATTTCACTTCTAGAAATCTACAATTCAGTTCCAGAAATCTACATTTCAGTTATAGATATCTACATTTCAATGTCTTAAAATGTGTTTAAATTTTTATTATTAATTTGGAGCTTATGTATCTGCACCATATATGACCGTTGAATATATATATATATATATATATATATATATATATATATATATCACTTCATCAGTATTAATTCTGATGTTATTTGCTTTTCTATAAGGATATACTTATCAGTTTTAATACTGATGTCATCACTTTGAAGAGGGATATACTTATCAGTTTTAATACCGATGTTAACACTTTGAAGAGGGATATACTTATCAGTTTTAATACCGATGTTAACACTTTGAAGAGGGATATACTTATCAGTTTTAATACCGATGTTAACACTTTGAAGAGGGATATACTTATCAGTTTTAATACCGATGTTAACACTTTGAAGAGGGATATACTTATCAGTTTTAATACCGATGTTAACACTTTGAAGAGGGATATACTTATCAGTTTTAATACCGATGTTAACACTTTGAAGAGAGATATACTTATCAGTTTTAATACTGATGTTATCACTTTGAAGAGGGATATACTTCATATTCTTGCAACGCTTTATTGATTTTTTATTCCCTTTTACCTTCATCATCAGCTTTACAGCAGCTATTCATATGTATGTATCTCTGTGCATTGTTATGCCTCTGCTTCTCACTAATTACATACCGCTGCTATTCAATGTCTGTGCTACGTCTAATTTGTTAATATTATAATAATTATGTAGTGTTAAGTTTTATTGCTTACAATTTTGTTTGTGTGTGCATGTGTGTACGTGCGGTGTCCATTGTTTCCCACTGAAAGCATTTTTTTAACCGAAACGTCGTTCGCTTGTGTTGTTCTTTGCTTTCATAAAGCTGTAACCATAAACACCAGGACAGGGAGCATGAGGGAGACTAAGGTAGAGATTGATAGATGGAATGAAAGACATATGCAAGAACAAAAACATTTCTCTTTTAGCAGCGTCCAGATGCGTCCAAGAAAACACACTACATCTAAAATGGAAGCCACCAAAACACCGCGTAATGCAGCTTCTACACACAGATTATATATATATATATTTTTTTTTGGTTCGCCAGCTTTTACCTTTGCCGAATTCCCTAGAGACTAGGAACTGAATTTTGCGTGTTAATCCACGTTTCCCTAGCAACCGTGTGCACAGTGATCCTTAGCCACACAGGCAGATAACTCCGACTTCGGATGTACTCATATATTTTCAATCGATGAGTAATTGTCGTTTCAAGCCGGGCCTCGCTGCTGTGACCAGGGGTGATTGCCGCAGAGAGAAATCATTTAAAAAATCGGGATTTGAACACACAACCTCTCTGTCTCGAGGCTGACGTCTTGCCTCGAGAACAACCAGTCCCCCATACAGATTATATTATCTATTCTTTATTCCTCTTGCGACACACCAAAACAACATCAGATGAACAAGAGAAAAAAGATAAGTGGTTTTCTCTAATGTTACGTTCTTACAATACGCATCATTAGTTTCCGGGCAATTCAATAAAAAAACGGAGTTTGCCGATCCTTATCTTTTTAATAGTGACCATACCAGCTGGTAAGCTGTCATTGTAAAAAGTATTGTTATGGAAACAGAGCCGTAGATTTTAGAAGCAGTGGTAGCAAAGCAAGCTCTCATATGGGAAACAACAGGTAAGAGAAAAAGAGGAAGACCCAGGAAGACACTGAGAAGAACATTGATGAGAGAGCAAGAGCAGCAGGATTCGGCTCCCTCAATGAGATAGAGCTGCTTGCACAGAACAGAGACAGATGGCGAAATTTGATAAAATATCTTTAAAAGAAAACTGCTAGAACAAAAATTCAGATAGGGGAAGGTGTACCTTGGTCTACGCCCTATGGGCCGGCTACGGCTCGAAAGGTCAATAGATAGATAGATAGATCTCTGCAATATGTGCCATTTTGGCATGCAAGGTTTCTGTTTGTGAGATTATGGTTCTGCCCTATGTGCTGTCTTCGGCTCGAAAGGACAATAGATAGATAGATACCAGCTGGTGATAGTAGGTCGTCTCTTGATCTCATTTGAGATTTTCTACCTACCATTGTGGATTAGTTACCATAAACAGCAAAAGCTTCCCCGTAGCTCCACCCACAACCTGCTCACACGACGTGACGTGGTGGACGATCGGAAAGGGCGTGGGGTGGGGGGGAGGGAGAAGGGTGTGGACAAAATGGGTACCCCACCTTGTCCACGGATGCATCGTAGACTAGAATAGGTAAGGAGGCGTCTTACTTCTTTTGTGATAGCCTTCCCGACTACCCAACAAATTACATATAATCCAGCATGAGAAAAATTAGCTGAATATAAATTAGCATGGGAGAAATTAGCAAAAGATAAATTACCTTAAAATAAATTAACATGAGATACATTAGCGAAAGATAAATTTGCTTCAGATAAATTAGCATGGGTGAAATTAGCAAAAGATAAATTATCGTGGAAGAAATTAGCAAAAGATACATTAGCATAAAATGAATTAGCATAAGATAAACAAGTATAAGATAAATTAGCATAAGATAAATTAGCATAATATAAATTAGCATGAGATAAATTAGCATTAGATAAATTAGTATAAGATTAACTAGCATCAGATATATTAGCATAAAAAAAATTATCATAAGATAAACTAGCATAAGATAAATTAACATAAGATAAATTAGCATGAGATAAATTAGATTAAGATAAATTAGCATAAGATAAACTAGCATAAGATAAATTAGCATGAGATAAATTAGCATAAGATAAATTAGCATAAGATAAATAAGCATAGATAAATTAGCATAAGATAAACTAGCATAAGATAAATTAGCATACGATAAATTAGCATAAGATAAACTATATAAGATAACTAGCTTAAGATAAATTAGCAGAGATAAATTAGCATAAGATAAATTAGCATTAAAAATTAGCATAAGAAAAATTAGCATAAGATACATTAGCGTGAGATAAATTACCATAAGATAAATAAGCATGAGATAAATTAGCATAAGATAAATTAGCAGTAGATAATTAGTATAAGATAAATTAGCATAAGATACATTAGCGTGAGATAAATTAGCATAAGATAAATAAGCATGAGATAAATTAGCATAAGATAAATTAGCATAAGATAAATTAGCATGAGATAAATTAGCATAAGATAAATTAGCATAAGATAAATAAGCATGAGATAAATTAGCATAAGATAAATTAGCATAAGATAATTAGCATGAGATAAATTAGCATAAGATAAATTAGCATAAGATAGATTACCATGACATAAATTAACATAAGATAAATTAGCATAAGATACATTAGCGTGAGATAAATTAGCATAAAATAAATTAGCATGAGATAAATTAGCATAAGATAAATTAGCATAAGATAAATTACCATGGCATAAATTAGCATAAGATAAATTAGCATAAGATACATTAGCCATTACATAAAATAACAGCGTGAGATAAATTAGTAAAAAAAAAGTAAGTACTTACGCCAGTGGCGTATAGGGAAATATGGTGTTAGTGACTATATTTACAGACCTTGCACAATTTTGGGTATGTGGTCATTAGCCCGTGCTGATTTCCAGAAAAAAAATTAGGCATAAGATCGAACCCTATGTCCGTATAGATTCAACCATGGCTATAAATTTTTAAATTAGTAAACCAGCATAAGATACATTAGCCGTGAGATAAATTATCATTGCGCTAAATACACCGTGAGATAAATTAGCATAAGATAAATAAGCATCAGATAAATTAGCATATGATAAATTAGCATAAGATAAATTAGCATGAGATAAATTAGCATAAGATAAATTAGCATAAGATGAAATAGCATGACATAAATTAACCTAAGCTAAATTAGCATAAGATAGATTACCATGACATAAATTAACCTAAGATAAATTAGCATATCTCGAGTACTTCGCACAAGTAGCGAGTTACCTGCTGACAATCTACGAACGTTATCAGTTCATGAATTATATTCCATTACATTATGCATGGGTGTGGGGGCGGAGGTTGGGGGGGGGGGACAGGTCAAAGCAGCACATCTTCAACGTACAAGACGATCGCTCATTATTATAATGAACCCGTTATTGATTCATTCAATAATTACCTCTATACTGCTCAGTGCTTACACAATGATGCAGATGATGATTTATTGAAATCGGTGAGCTACAGGTGTACGTATCACCTGATTGTGCTTTACAACGTAGCTACTTTAAATACAGATCAGATTGTGTTAGGCAAGGTTGTGTGCTGTCACCAGATTTATTTAATATATACAGTGAGATTATTTTAAGACCCATTAGGGGCATGCCTGGAATAACAATTGGAGGTCACAATATAAATAATCTAAGGTATGCTGATGATATAGTTTTAATCGCTAAGAGTGAAAATGAGTTACAAGAAATGTTAGACATTATAGTGAAGGAAAGCAAAAATAAAGGAATCAGTTTTAATAGTAAAAAGACAGAAGTAATGGTAGCAACAAAGAAAAAGACGTCTCCGCAATGCACAACAAAGACAAGTGGAACAATATTAGAACAGGAAAATGAATTTAATTATCTGGGTACATTGTTATGCTTAGATGGTAGATGTACAATAGAAGTGAGATGCAGAATGGCTCAGGCAAAAGTAACTTTCTAACTGTGCAATCCATTTTTGACAATTGAAACCAAAAAAGAGTTCTTAAGTGTTATGTAGAGCTAGTCTTTAAACATGGATGGGAATCATAGACAATGGGACAAGAGTCAAGAAAATCACTGGGGTCTGTAGAAATGTGGTTTTACAGAAGAATATTGAGAATAACACGGACAGCTAAGAAGAGTAATGAAAACGTTCTGAAAGAGAACTTTCTTTGCCAAAACAAAAAAAATACCTAATTTCTAATATTAGGAAGAAACAATCATCACTTTTTGGCCATGCAATGAGAAGGAAGGGAACAGCTAGAATATATTGTGACAACTGGGAAAGTTGAGGGACGAAGAGATAGAGGGAAGCAAAGAGAAAAGATACCAGACAGCTTAGCAGAAGGTCAACAACAGCAATGATAAATAGCTGTCGAGATCGAGATCAGGTTGTGTAGAGACATGATCACTTACGCCAGCAGGCATGGTACTTGATGATGGCGATGACTTTAATTCCATTTTAATTGTTTCGATACCCGACTAGCATAGGCACTGTCTACCTCCGCCGCCAGGTTATCTCAGCCCGTTAGATACAAATGACAGACAAATTCGCTGATCCCATACCGGATCGATCTGAGCCCGCGTTGACACATAACTAGATAAAACACGTTGTGATTATGGCATATAGATCAATACTGAAAATAAAATTGAAGACTAATAGCCCTGGGGTCAACGTCACAAAAATCAAAATAAACGGAAATGAAGCAGTTGATAAATTGAAACACTTTGTGATCAATTGCCAGCGGTCAACACCTGAAATATCAGCTAAATAACAATACTGCTGTTGCAAGTATGAAACCTAATTGGAAAGTTAAGATCATCACTCTTAGCTCTAAAATCAGGCTGACGTGCACTTTTGTTATGTAATATTTTTTTTCCTTTACGTTTGTGAAAACAGGAAAATATGAGAGCAGCCACAGAATAAAATAAGGGGGTATGGAAATGAAGTTTTATTCAGGTTTTTGGTATCTCTTACTTCAATCGTATCAGAAATGAATATGTATTTTTTTTCCATAACGTGTACCGTTGAAATGCTGTACCAATGGCTAGCTATAGTTCAATGCTGTACCAATGGCTAGCTATAGTTCAATGCTGTACCAATGGCTACCAGTAGCTCAAAGTTTTACCAATAGCAAACAATAGTTCAATGTTGTACCAATAGCTAACAACAGTTTAATGATATACAAATAGCTATCAATAGTTTAATGATATACCAATGGCTAACGATAGTTTAATGATGTACCAATGGCTAACGATAGTTTAATGATGTACCAATGGCTAACGATAGTTTAATGATGTACCAATAGCTATCAATAGTTTAATGATGTACCAATGGCTAACGATAGTTTAATGATGTACCAATGGCTAACGATAGTTTAATGATGTACCAATGGCTAACGATAGTTTAATGATGTACCAATAGCTAACGATAGTTTAATGATATACCAATAGCTAACGATAGTTTAATGATGTACCAATAGCTAACGATAGTTTAATGATGTACCAATAGCTAACGATAGTTTAATGATGTACTAATGGCTAACGATAGTTTAATGATGTATGAATGGCTAACGATAGTTTAATGATGTACCAATGGCTAACGATAGTTTAATGATGTACCAATAGCTGGCAATAGTTTAATGATGTACCAATAGCTATCAATAGTTTAATGATGTACCAATAGCTAACGATAGTTTAATGATATACCAATAGCTAACGATAGTTTAATGATATACAAATAGCTATCAATAGTTTAATGATGTACCAATAGCTATCAATAGTTTAATGATGTACCAATAGCTAACGATAGTTTAATGATGTACCAATAGCTAACGATAGTTTAATGATGTACCAATAGCTAACGATAGTTTAATGATGTACAAATAGCTGGCAATAGTTTAATGATGTACCAATGGCTAACGATAGTTTAATGATGTACCAATGGCTAACGATAGTTTAATGATGTACAAATAGCTGGCAATAGTTTAATGATGTACAAATAGCTGGCAATAGTTTAATGATGTACCAATGGCTAACGATAGTTTAATGATGTACAAATAGCTGGCAATAGTTTAGACCTGGTTAGACTTATATGAACATGACAGTTATTTCAAATTAACGCAGCAGTGTCGTTTAGTCAAGAAGTCAACATTCGTTCTATCGGTCACTCCCACAATTATATAGGCACCATCATATACCGCGTGACATTCCAAATTCAACCTTATCATTGTTCACTATACCTCCCACTATATATCCCACTATACTTCCCACTATACTTCTCACAATCAATTGGTAGTTTGTCCTCTTCCCCTCCCTCCTCACTCTTGATTCTCCCGAACAATTATTATATAATCTCACTCCATGGTCTAAACATCCTGCAGGTATAATTTAGTTAAGTACAGTTATCGACTATTTAGATGCGTAAAAAATACCCACATGACGAAAACATCTGGTCATACAAATAGTAGCGTCCCCTAGCTTCAATTATATGTGTCGGCGTTAATAGTGCAATAATGAGGGCAGTAGTCTTTTCAAATCACACAATTGATAACACGAATTTCAGGACATACTCGTCACAACGTTGACACATTGTTAACAAACTACGTAAAATGTTAAAACTTGTGATTCTTGTAATTTGATTTTTACTCGCACTTAGTACTTTGATGTACTTTTAATGCACTCTTGATCTATTTTACTCGGCTGTTCATTTTTGCCGTGTCGACAAAATATAAAAATGTGTTATCAAGTGGGAGATTGTGTGTCGAGCATGTTGAGAAAAGGCAACAAAATAAATTCAAAACGGGATCGTGTGTGGGAAACATCGAGACACAGAATGAGACCTAAGATAAGAGCTAGACCTAGAGAGACACTAAAAAGAATACTGATAAGAGAAGCAAAGTTGATAGTAACAGGCTCATTTGAGAGATGGAACAACTTCCCAAAATAGAGAAAAATGACGAAGAGCAGTACGAGCTGAGCCTATGTTACGTCTAGCGGTGCCGAAAGGATTAAGATTATCAAACGGTATCTCTGCTGGCGTTAATCACCATGTCCCTCCACAACTTTGTATATAAATTCTTATTTATCATTTCTGCATTTGACTTCCTAGACCTTAGTAAACATAGAATAGAACGCAGGACCGCACTCTTTAGACACACCTTTTTAAGCACAATTTTTTGCACATAACAGTTTCAAGAAATTTAGCAATATATGCGCTATTTGCCATTGTTTGTTTAAGTAGCATATATAAACATGTTCAGGAAAAGCTGATCTATTTATTTACAATAGAAAAAACACATTTTAAAAGTGCTATGAAGTAAGCAAATACAAAAAAAAACACAAAATACAAACTAAACTTCCACTAAAATATTTCTAATCAAAAGTAGCATCAAATCTACTTACTTATTATAGTATATCCAAATATCATCATCATCAAGTACCGGGCCTGCTGGCATAGGTGATCATGTCTCTCCACAATTTTCTATCTTGAAGGTTATTTATCATTTCTGTTGTCGACCTTCTGCCAAGCCATTCTCTTAAGCTGTCTGGTATTTTTTCTCTTGGGTTTCCTCTATCTCTTCGTCCCTCAAATTTCCCTGTTATTACAATGTATTCCAGTTGTTCTATTCTCATTACATAGCAAAAAAATTATGATTGTTTCTTCCTAATATTGGAGATTAGCTCTCTTTTTGCTTTGGCCTCTTTCAGAACATCTTCATTACTCTTCTTAGCTGTCCATGGTATTCTCAACATTCTTCTGTAAAACCTCATTTCTACCGACTCCAGTGATTTTCTTGTCTGTTGTCCTATTGTCCATGATTCACATGCATATGTTAAGACTGGCTCTATATAACATTTAAGAACGCTTTTTCTTGTTTCTATTGTCAAAAATGGATTGCATAGTATCTTCCTCATTTTCTGGAAAGCTGCTTTTGCCTGAGCCATTCTGCATCTCACCTCTGTTGTACATCTTCCGTCTGAGTTTAACAAAGTTCCTATATATTTAAATTCATTTACCTGTTTTAATATTGTTACACGTGTCTTTATTTTGAGCTGAGGTGATGTCTTTCTCTTTGTTGTTACCATTACTTCAGTCTTTCTGCTATTAAGGCCGAGTCCTTTATTTTTGCTTTCTTTCACTATATTGTCTAACATTTCTTGTAGCTCATTTTCACTCTTAGCGATTAAGACTACCGTAAAACTACATTTCTACAGACTTCAGTGATATCCAAATATAGACATCATTATATTAACGTCCACTAAGGGTTAAAGGAGTGTCGTTGTGAAGAGGTAAGACATCTGCCTGTCAACAGTCAAGTCTGGGTTCAAATACCGCCACCACCGATGATAGTTTTCGCATGTAATAGTTGATATCCTCGTGGCGTTACTTCCCCCATCGTCCCAGGGAAGTGGGGTCCAATGTCTCGGGAAACGGCGAAAAAACAAGAAGTGCACTCGCGCACGATAGAAACCTCTTGCACGTTAAAAGTGGAAAATAATAGGCCAAGATGGCTGTTGGCTGGGAAAATAGTAAAACCTACCCATGACGATGCCGGGTGTGTTGGGGCGAAAGGCGCAGAAATCAGGACTTTGACGTAAACCAGCGACACGCTTTCACGTCCACTTATTTGGTGAAGGTTAAAAAAATAAATAAAACTTCTTTGAAAATCCTTCTTTAAACTGTCTAGTGTCCTTTTCTCTCTGCTTCGTTTTGTCTCATTTCCCCCCTAATTTTTCTAGCTATTACAGTATATCCCAGCTTCTTCTCGTTACATGATCAGCATTATAAAATGATGATTATTCTTCCTTCTGGCTCCAGTAAGGATGTTTTTTTTCTTTTCCCTCTGGCTTCTAATATAACATTCTTGTTATTCGCTTCAGCTGTAAGGAAAATTATCTTCCCACACAAAAATCGATCATCGAAATATGAAACGTCACACAAATCAGGGTGCAAGAAGCAAACCATAACGTCCAGTCTAGAGCACTCATTTCTCTCAACAAAGCTCACGGAGACTGCGAACAATAAAGCAATTGCTCAGTCTTAATAGAAACGAGCATGACTAATGGTTTGTGGGGATTTCAGAACTGGTCCCTTACCAATCGTTGTTGGCAACCTTTAATAACCAATCATTAGAAGATTTGTAAGATTGGACAAAAGGGACTAGAATTTCTGCTCCGTGAGCTGTCTGCGGCTCGATAGAATAATAATATATTATATAGGCAGACAGACGATGGACAGAGGACGGATGAAAGGACGGACGAAAGGATGGGCATACAGACAGACAGACAGACGGATAGAGGACGGATAAAAGGAAGGACAAAAGGGTGAACGAAAGGACGAATGAAAGGATGGACGGACAGGCGGATAGACGGTTAGATGGATAAATTGATAGATGGATAGATAGACAGACAGACAGACACCCAGATAGATAGATAGACAGACATCCAGATAGATAGATAGACAGGCAGGACAGGCAGGCAGGCAGGCAGGCAGGCAGGCAGGCAGGCAGGCAGGCAGGCAGGCAGGCAGGCAGGCAGGCAGGCAGGCAGGCAGGCAGGCAGGCAGGCAGGCAGGCAGGCAGGCAGGCAGGCAGGCAGGCAGGCAGGCAGGCAGGCAGGCAGGCAGGCAGGCAGCAGGCAGGCAGGCAGGCAGACAGACAGACAGACAGACAGACAGACAGACAGACAGACAGACAGACAGACAGACAGACAGACAGACAGACAGATAGATAGATAGACAGACAGACAGATAGATAGATAGATAGATAGACAGATAGATAGATAGATAGATAGATAGATAGATAGATAGACAGATAGATAGATAGATAGATAGATAGATAGATAGATAGATAGATAGATAGATAGATAGATAGATAGATAGATAGATAGATAGATAGATAGATAGATAGATAGATAGATAGATAGATAGATAGATAGATAGATAGATAGATAGATAGATAGGGCGGACGATAGATGCACCTTCGTAATAGCTGTTGCCATGCCATTTTTCTTTCTTTTAATTAAATTCTCATTATTATCATCAACTTTATAGCAATTTAGCATTTCTGTGCAGCTTGATACCAATACCCTTGTCGCTGACTACAGTCTCCAAAAATGTGCTACGGACTAGAAAAACATCGGTACCAACACAAATTAACTATGAACACAATCTGAGAATGGAAATTATAATCTGCATCTGCTATTTGTTAAAAGATCATAATTCCCGCTTAGTGAGAACGCATACGAGTAACATAAAAAAGATGGATAAATCAACCGATGACAATCTGCAACATCAAAGCAAGAGACAGAGCGGAACGGCGCTCCGTGGTAGGCAACATTCGATGCGGAGACGGCACTCGATGATGATGGTTTATGTTATTTAAACAAAAACAAAAAAGAAAGTAAAGAGCCCCCGTCACGCCAAGTGGCGTATAGGGAATATGGTGTTAGTGACCATAAAATATACAGACCTTCCTCACATGATTGTTGGGGTAATGTGGTCGGTATTACGCCCGTGCCGCTTTACTTTACCAGAAAAAAAAAATCCGGTACCCGTTAAAGGCTGGGTGAACCGGAGCCGTCGATTGGGACCGAACCCTACCTCTTGTCCTTTGTAGTCCAGTTCACTAACCACTGAGCTATCGCGGCTCCCATTTATGTTATTTAAGTTACCAATAATTCATTTGATAAAAACGTTGTCTCCTCGGCATTCCAGTTATCAATAATTTATTACAAGACACCAAATTTGTTTCCCAATATTTGAGTTATTTCAACGATCAATTATTTCAAAGATGAAAGGGGAAACTAATTTTATGAGCACTCGAACCAGGAACACACACAATCTGTACGTAACTGATAATTATTTATGATTCCCCGAGAACGAATAAATGGTTCCTGTATTTACGTATACAGACTGTATTCAAGCAAGACATATGCACAAATACGTGTTCTTTGATGTGGCTCGCTTATTCAATAGTAAGACTGATTATGATGTATGTACTGTAGCCGCCAATAGCAATTGAGAATTAATCTTCTAAAGGCTTCAAATTTATCTTGATTCCGTAACATTGGCTAAGTTTCCTTAATTCGGATTCTATTTTTCGTATAATTACTTTCTTAGTTATTTGCGTTGTCTAACCCCTTATATTAAACCCTCGCATTTAGCCCACTATATTTAACCTCCTGTATTTGATCCCCTATATTTGACCCCTGTATTTAACACTTGTATTTAATCCTCTGTATTGGACCCCCCTCCCCCCTGTATTTAATCCATGTATTTGACGCCCTGTATTTCATCCCCTGTATTTAGCCCCCTGTATTTGACCCCCTGCATCTGACCCCCTACATTTGACGCCCTGTATTTAAACCCATGTATTTAATCCCCTGTATTTAGCCCCCTGTATTTGACCCCATAAACTTAGGCTATTCAAATCAAATGTACTATCAACCCTTACGTATGCGTGTGAAAGCTGGAAAACAACAAGAGATATAGAAACAAAGTTGAACGCATTCGAAAATAAATGTCTAAGGAAAATACTTGGTATAGAATGGAACGAATTCAAAACAAACGAGGAAATTAGAGAAATCGCCAATCAACCACTAATATCTTCAGTAATAAAGAAAAGACGATGGTCATACGTTGGACATGTGATGAGGAGAGATAATAATCGAATAGCAAAGCAAGCCCTCATATGGGAAACAACAGGTAAAAGAAAAAGAGGAAGACCCAGGGAGACACTGAGAAGAACATTGATGAGAGAGGCAAGAGCAGCAGGAATCGGCTCCCTCAATGAGATAGAACTGCTTGCACAGAACAGAGACAGATGGCGAGATTTGATAAAATATCTTTAAAAGAAAACTGCTAGAACAAAAATTCATATAGGAGAAGGTGTATCTTCGTCTACGCCCTATGGGCCGGTTACGGCTCGAAAGGTCAATAGATAGATTTGACCCCCTGCATCTGACCCCCTATATTTGACCCCTCTATATTAAACCACCTGAGTGGTTAGGGCGTTAAGATTTCTGATCAGATGGGCCCGGGTTCGATTTTCAGAAGTGGCAGACATTTTTTTGCAGATCTACAAACTCTGATATTCACCTGTCCTCTAAAAATAGGGATCAGATATCATTATGGGAGGTAAAGGCTGATTTGTGTACTACCGACCATATCAATCAAACTTCTGAAGTCGTGATGGGAAAATATTTGTGCAAGAACATCAACAAAAGATCATTAACAAAATTTGATACTCAGGACAGGTATCTTATACCTGGAAGGAGATCTCTACATACCATACCTTGACCCAGAAAATTGACAAAACGGCTCGCAAGAATCACAGGTCCATCAGCCTCCACCGTTTGTGGGAAACCTGATGGAGAAAATTATCTATAGAAGGTTTATCTTGAAGATGAAAACCAACTCACTCCAAAACATCTGGTTACAGACAAAACAGCTGTTCAGATGACACATCTTACGCAAAATATAGAGTGAGACTGGTCTTAGTGATGGTGATCTCGTTATTCTGCAGCAATCAAAGCAAGAGACTGCAAACTCTCTCGACATCAAAATATCGATTGCCGTGGCATGTTGACAATACAAATTGCATTCGCTCGACACCAATAACAACATCACAAAGGTTTTCACATGACGTCAGCGACATTACAGCCTAGTGTGCCGACATCTTGATAGGATCACACCATCGCAAAGGTGTGTCACCGACTATATAACCTAATGTGTCGACATTCTCGATAGAACACACCACCACAAAGGTGTTCCCATGTGTCACCGACATTACAGCCTAGTGTGTCAACATCTTGATAGATCACAACACCACAAAGGTGTTCCCATGTGTCACCGACATTACGGCCTAGTGTGTCAACATCTTGATAGATCATACCACCACACAGGTGTTCCCGTGTGTCACCGACATTACGGCCTAGTGTGTCAACATCTTGATAGATCACACCACCACAAAGGTGTTCCCATGTGTCACCGACATTACAGCCTAGTGTGTCAACATCTTGATAGATCACAACACCACAAAGGTGTTCCCGTGTGTCACCGACATTACGGCCTAGTGTGTCAACATCTTGATAGATCACAACACCACAAAGGTGTTCCCGTGTGTCACCGACATTACGGCCTAGTGTGTCAACATCTTGATAGATCACAACGCCACAAAGGTGTTCCCATGTGTCACCGACATTACAGCCTAGTGTGTCAAAATCTTGATCGATCATACCACCACACAGGTGTTCCCATGTGTCACCGACATTACAGCCTAGTGTGTCAAAATCTTGATAGATCATACCACCACACAGGTGTTCCCATGCGTCACCGACATTACAGCCTAGTGTGTCGAAATACTCGACATATTAATAGCTCACACCACCACAAAGGTGTGTCACCAACATTACAGCCTAGTGTGTCGAAATACTCGACATCCTAATAGATCACACCACCACAAAGTGTAGACTACAAGAACACATTCTTTTTTTAAATGTTTACCTGGCATAATAACACAGCATACAGCATCTCTCAGGTCGAAAGCATGATTTTTCACATAGTTATCACTATAAACTTTGTTGTCAGTAACAATAAGAACAACAGTATATGTCATGTCAACATGTTCACTCAGGCATTAGGACAAGAACAACACCAGCAACATTTCCACAAGTGTCACCGACAGCACATCCCCGTGTTCTGACTAGCTCTGTCATGATAGAGTGTCTCTTGATTCTGGACTCCAATATTGAAAAAAGTCAAGTTGAACTGGACCTAGACTGCCCATCAGGGAAAAAGCGCTTAGAATGTGGAAGTCACCTGTGTTACAAATGTTACAGGAAACTACTTCCGAGATAACAGGGAACCATCTGAGAATTGCATTCACCGTCTCAAAGTCGCATACGAGAGTTTCTCATACGAGAGGTTTATTTCTAAAAGACATTTGTCACTTAACTGGAACTCTGTCTCTCACGCTAACAATAGATCCTCAATCCCCTATCCAGCGATGGACAGAGTGTTAAAAAAATTCAGGAGGCCAGGAAGTGAGATCCCCATCTTCGCTAGACTGTTAATCTGATAATCTGTAACACTACAGCAATTTACAATATGAAACATAATTTCTCCAATTATTTTCCTAAATTAACAAAGTTACATCATTACATCCTAGTTATTAACATTATACGATATGAGAAAAAAAATTATGGTTTTGCTGCTAATAAAGATCTCTTACAGTTTTGTTCAAGTTTTTTTTTTTTTTTTTTTTTTTATATAGACGAAACACAGTGACCTTATTGAGGATCTAGATGAGTAAAAAAAAAAAAGTAAAGTACCCCCGTCACGCCAAGTGGCGTATAGGGAATATGGTGTTAGTGACCATAAATTGTACAGACCTTCGGCACATGATTTTTGGGGTAATGTGGTCGTTATTACGCACGTGCCGCTTTACTTTCCCAGAAAAAAAAATCCGGTACCAATTTAAGGCTGGGTGAAGCCGTCGGTTGAGATCGAACCCTACCTCTTGTCTTTTGTAGTCCAGGTCACTAACCACTGAGCTATCGCGGCTCCCGATCTAGATAAGGTCACTTCCTATTGGTTCTACTTCTATATGTTTGGATACAGAGAAAGAACATCATCTAATTAGTCGATTTTCTGATTTTACCCTCCATACCTTACCACCCGAATGGGGAATATGGTGTTAGTACAACACATTTTTCTATGACCTCGGCACATTCTTGGGTGATGTAGTCAGTATAACGCCAGGTCGTACTTACATCCTAGAACAAACTCTAGTAACTATCTATAGAGGCTGGGTGAACCCCGGAGCCTTGTCGGTCTGAAAAAAATCCTCGACTTCTAGGGATCGAACCCGGACTCTGCTGACTAGGAAGCGAGCGCACTAACCTCAGTCTCCGAGATTCCAAATATAAATATACCTGGCCATTATTGATTTGTCCTGTCTGTATCTTAAAGCAAAACCATGAAACGAACATATGTTTTCTGGTGTCGTAATTTCTACCAATATGCGACGTCATTACTTTTCTGTTCCTTGCATCTGACTTCATTATGACATTTTAGTACCGGTTTTGCTTTCCCTTTTCAACATTTATTAACTTGTCCAAAATACTTTTACAAAAAATGACACTTATACCGTATCCCTTAAATATCAAACTTGATGAGTTTAGTTTAGTTTAGTTTAGTTTAGTTTAGTTTAGTTTAGTTTAGTTTAGTTGAATCTCAATTCTAATTGTACAGCGGACAAGTCCATAGGTACCCAGATTTTCTCTGGAAAATGATGTTAATAACCATGAATCAGATCTGTCTAATATCAGGGTCCTTTAATATTTTCTGATTGGTTATTTGTTTTTTATCAAAGATTTATTTCTTACGGATGTTTCTGTAACATTTTGTTACGAATGAATCGATTTTCATTGTTATTTATCGCTAAGTAATATGATCGGCACTACGCTATGCCTTCATTTCCAGTCTCCAAAAATTGCCGGTAGCCAATGTGCACCTGGAAACCGCTCGATAAATACAATGAATCCAAGCTCTCGTTACAATGTTCCAGAAGTGCTGCTCCGCTTGACTTCCTCAATGAACTGTAAATAGCTGTAAGCCTCCATTGTTAATGCCATTTTGGTAATGGTGGAGATGTACGTTTAGCTGGTGCAACGCTCATGTCCACGCTTAATGGACATTAAACTTCCATTTGTGTAATGCTACTATAGTTTTACAGAATTAAATATCTCCGCTTTCTGCTTCACTGATTTCATTCATTTACAAACGATTTACAATTTGTAAACGCAGAAATTCCAGATACCTGTAAATATACGTTCCGGTAACAAACAGGTTAGGTCAGCAATCGTGTGCGTCATCAAGGTCAGGTCAATAAGCGTTTAGTTGTTTGTTGCTGATGTGGTCTATGAGGGGATTCTCAAGAACTTGCGAAAAAATGTCATCTCATGTGCTTGAATCTGTTGTTGTAATTCGGTTGAGTTATCCATGTATAAAAGGTAAATACAATGATGGGATTAGCATGAAGCTATTTGTGATATGTTCGTGTAGTATAAGAGTCTGTGAACCAGAGTTGACAGAGATTTTACTCGATATTTTTGTCGTGGTGATTCCACGTAAATTAGTTAAATATTTTGGACAAGTTAATAAGTGTTGCAAAGGCAAAGCAAAACAGGTACTAAAATGTCCTAATGAAGTCAGATCCAAGAAACAGAAAAGTGATGATGCCGCATATTGGTAGAAATTACGACACAAGAAAACCTACGTTCGTTTCATGGCATTTCTTTAAAATACAGACAGAACAAATCAATAATCGCCAGCACAAATAGGCGGCAAAAAACAACAATAAGTCAACTTGATTAATTTAAATAAAGTAACAGTCACCACAATGATATCGACATCACGATATGTTGTTGTGGATCCAGCGGCTTGCGAGCTGACGCCCTTAGGCCTATACATCACGAATACGTTTGTCATAAAATAGCACTTGCAGTAATTATATGAACGTGTAACCGTGAAGATAGCACATACAGATTTAGATCATATTGAGGACTAAACAGGACTAGACAAATTTAGCATAGGGATGACTAACTGCACTGACTGACATAAACTAAAGGTGGCAGATGGCTGGGGAATGACCACTGGTCATAAACTTACTTTAGCTGTCAGTGAGGAATGTAAAACCTAGAAATTAAACGCCAGTCACGACCACCATGAATGACCACTGGTCATAAACTTACTTTAGCTGTCAGTGAGGAATGTAAAACCTAGAAACTAAACGCTAGTCACGACCACCATGACTGACCACTGGTCGTAAACTTACTTTAGCTGTCGGTAAGGAATGTGGAATGCACGAAATAAGAGGCTGGTCACACAGAGTGACAGATGGCCAGGGAAGGTCACTTAGAAGTAGAGCCAAATGTCACTTTTAGCTGGATAAAGAATAGTTGGCGGAAAAAAGGTTGACGGTCAGTCAAAACGGTATAAAACTTAGAGGGCAGACTGGACAGGGAGGACTTCCACTTTTAGACTTGAGGAGACAGACTTCCATTTTGACATCTCGACTAGGAACCCACAGAGATAGCCACGTACTAGCGACCGATAGGAATTGAGATAGTCACAGAAGAACTTCAACTTAGAGAAGAGACGTAGAACTAGAGATACACATCGAGATAGCCATTGGAGACGTTAGATACAGAAGACACAGACGAAAGAGAACTAGATATAGAGAGACAGATAGAATATCCACTATACGAATAGTTGAGGTACAACACCGACGGTAGTCGAAGTACTTCAGCGGCCAAGACTTATTAGATCGAACAAGTATCAGTATAGAAGTACAGAACAGAGACGCTAGGAAGGACAGTCAGAAAGTATCTATATATATATATATATGTAATATAATAAATGAGGACTGATTTTAACACGCAAGTTTGTTGATTCTTGAATGTGCGGTGTCGTGTCATATACCAAGGACAGTCAGAACACGGTTATAAACGTACTCTCTTTATTGTAAGCTGGGTATAGCTGCAACATATATTCTTCTCTTTCTTCGTCGTTGAACTTCCTGTGCTCATTGTGTCACAAAGCGCAGTGAAATACTTCCAATAATAACATCAGAAGGAGGAATTAATAAATATTTCATAGCTTGTACGTCCATGTATTTCGTGTTCACAGATTTATATTTTTAGTTTCAAGTATATTTACATTTGAATTCTCGGAGGCTGAGATTAGTGTGCTCGCTTCCTAAACAGTAGGGTGCGGGTTCGATCCCTAAAAGTGGAGATTTTTTTTCTTCAGACCAACAAGGCTTCGGGGTTTTCACCCAACCTCTAAAAATGGGTACCAGAGAGTTTTCTGGGATGTAAAGGCGGCCTGGTGTGATTCCAACCACATCACCCATATATGTGTGAAGTACATATAACAATATGGTTTACTGACTCAACATTCCCCATTCTCCTAGCAAGACGTGGAGGGCACCTTTAATTTTCGCAATGTTAAGTATCCAACAGACCTGCTTGGAATTATTTACAATGTTCTATTGGTGTTTTGCAGATTGTGAGAGTAGACATTCTGTGTTCTGTTTGCAGTTGGCAGATTGTTTGTTGCGCTACCATTTCTTTGTGTGTGGGATGAGAGCTTGAGGATGTGGATAATTTGATTTCGATTAAAGTTTATAGTTTCTTCCTCTTCTTCATTTATTAGCGTTCACCTGTTAAGTGGGAGTTGATGCGTTAAGTCTCGAGTTAGCGGCAGACCTGCAATATTTGGGCTTTCTCGGCTAGGGTAGATTTCCTGAACAATTCCCCCCCCCCCCGGCAGTGGTCATTTTTGGCGTATTCTTTTACGTGCCTGGGTGTAGGTGCTATCATAACGCTGGTATCCGACATGGGTAGACATGTAATCTCACTACCCAGAGAGGGCTAAACATCGAATCTCAATACCCAGAGAGGCATAGACATCGAATCTCACTACCCAGATATAGGGCTTGACATCGAATTTTACTGCCCAGAGAGGGCTAGACATCGAATCTCACTTCCCAGATAGGATTAGACATCGAATCTCACTACCCAGATAGGGCTAGACATCGAATCTCACTACCCAGAGAGGGCTAGACATCGAATCTCACCACCCAGATAGGGCTAGACATCGAATCTCACCACTCAGAGAGGGCTAGACTTCGAATCTCACTACTCAGAGAGGGCTATACATCGAATCTCGCTACCCAGATAGGGCTAGACATCTAATCTCACCACCCAGATAGGGCTAGGCATCGAATCTCACTACCCAGATAGGACTAGACATCTAATCTCACCACCCAGATAGGGCTAGACATCGAATCTCACCACTCAGAGAGGGCTAGACTTCGAATCTCACTACCTAGATAAAGCTGGACATCGAATCTCCCTACCCAGATAGGGCTAGGCATCGAATCTCACAACTCAGAGAGGGCTAGACATCGAATCACACTACCCAGATAGGGCTAGACATCTAATCTCACCACCCAGATAGGGCTAGACATCGGATCTCACTACTCAGAGAGGGCTAGACATCGAATCTCGCTACCCAGATAGGGCTAGACATCTAATCTCACCACCCAGATAGGGCTAGGCATCGAATCTCACTACTCAGAGAGGGCTAGACATCGAATCTCGCTACCCAGAGAGGGCTAGACATCTAATCTCACCACCCAGATAGGGCTAGGCATCGAATCTCACTACTCAGAGAGGGCTAGACATCGAATCTCGCTACCCAGAGAGGGCTAGACATCGAATCTCACTACCAAGAGAGGGCTAGATATCGAATCTTACTACCCAGAGAAGGGAAAGTCACGAGGAAGGGACATATTCAACGTGACAAATTCCGTTGGCTACTTGCGAGATTTGAACCAGGAACTTCCAGTCCAGTGGCCGACTTCTTATCTCTACATCACTCAGTCTCTGTATCTATTACTTTATCTACTTAATCCCTGAAACTTTCGCTGTAATCTGTTTTAATACATCTTTAAGACAACATTTTTAAATAATATCTTTTACAGTATTTTGTGTGTAATAAACGATGTAGTATTTTACTCATAATTCAGTGGAACCTTATGGTGACTGAAATGGACAAGGGGCCTTTATTCTCCAGAGTCTCTCCCTATCCCACCCCGTGCACAAACTTCCAAATTGAGTTTAAAGAGATACATACAGTTTTTAGGTGTTTAGTTATTTATTTGTTATTCGTGTTTTTGTTATGTTATTACTTTAAGTAATTTGCATTGATATACAATTTAGTTCATTCATCAAAACTTAAAAAAGTGATAAGCTGTCTTCGCTTTATAAATAATTCAAGTAAAATTAACGTACTTTGTTAATGTCTGTTCAAAATACAGTAACAGCAACATGGGACACATTTTTGTTTTAGTTTAAGAATGGAAATGTACACACTGTATGTTAAGGGATTTCCACAACCTCATAGCTAAAATTAGCTCACACATTAATATTCCGATAGATAAAGGTAAAGTACGAGACTTGAACCGGCGCCTTAGCAGTGCGAGTTATCACCCATATGGTATGTGCTCGGCTAAATGTTTGGAGATTTCTCCATAGTGTCGCTTCAAACATTGAAACTCACGATGAGAGGCGACATTCCTCACCTTCATAGGGTAATAACCTGGTACCCATTTCTGCCAACAGTTGGATCGACCGTGGGGGTATTTTTTTTTTCCAACCTCGAATACAGCTCACACTGCTCCCAGCGGGAATCGAACACGGGTTGTCCGAACGGCGGTGGTCCAGTCGGGTGGTTTTCCCAACTAGGACAATGATTGTGATGATGATGATGATGCTGGTGATAATGATTGTGGTGGTGATGATGGTGGTGGTGATGATGATTATGGTGATGATGATGATGATGATTTGGGGGGTGATGACAATGATAACGACAATGGTGATCACGATGATGACTGTGGTGAAAATGGTCATGATAATGATGTTGGTGGTGATCGTGGTGATGATGATGATATTGATAGTGATAATGATGTTGGTGGTGATGATGGTGATGATTGTAGTGATGAAGATGATGGTGATGGTGTTGATGATGATTATAATGATGATTTTAGTGGAGATAGTGATGTTGTAGGTGATCATGATGATGGTGATGGTGGTGATGATGATGATGGTGGTGGTGATGATGATGATGATGGTGGTGATGATGATGGTGGTGATGGTGGTGATGATGATGATGGTGGTAATGATGATGATGGTGGTGATGATGATGGTGGTGATGGTGGTGATGATGATGATGGTGGTGATGATGATGATGGTGGTGATGACGATGATGGTGGTGGCGATGATGATGGTGATGGTGGTGATGATGATGATGATAATTGTGGTGTTGGTTCTGATGATGATGATGATGATGGTGGTGATGATGATGATGGTGGTGATGATGATGATGGTGGTGATGATGCTGATGGTGGCGATGATGATGATGGTGGTGATGATGATGGTGATGATGATTGTGGTGATGATGATGATGGTGATGATGATAATTATGGTGTTGGTTCTGATAATGATGATGATGATGGTGGTGGTGATGATGATGATGGTTGTGGTGGTGGTTCTGATGATGATGGTGGTGATGATGATGAAATGGTGATTGTGGTGATTGAGATAATGATGATGGTGTTAGTGATGATGATGATAATGACGATCGTTGTGGAAATGATGATGATGATATTGATGATGATGATGATGATGACATGAGAGATTAGCTTTCTAACCAGTGTATAAACTTCAGGTACTAACTTGTATTTATTTCCGCAGTAATTTAATTAAAGAATTTTTACCTTAGAAAAAGTCAAAATGTTGACCTCACTCATACCAATAATTGAGACCTAAACTCATGGACAATGGTACTAGCCGCACGGACCACTGCAGAACACAAATTATTGGTCAATCGATCGTAGTTTACGGTAATTTAAAACTGAGTGTCGAACTGACTACAATTAAATGCATGCTTGAGGGGATGAATGAGTCCAACTAGTGTCTCGTTGTGACTCATCAATATGCATATCATTTGTCATCTGCTAATGAAAATTGAGCCTGTATGGAGTGCATTGGAATCGACCAGTATTCATCATAACTAATCAAAATCGTTCTGAAAGTGAATGATTTCCTTTGAGACTGTCGAGGAGAAGATACCATGGATCTGCTAATTAAAGCAGTAATGAAATGCATTCCCGTCACTGCACAGTTCTTGTAGGGACAAAACACAAAATATGAAATTAAATCGACAGCATGAAAATGATAATCAAATCTAGAAGAACTACAATGAAAGATTAAAAAGAAATACAATGAAAGATTAAAAAGAAATACAATGAAAGATTAAAAAGAAATACAATGTAAAAAGCTCATAGCCAAACGCCCACGCTTCGAATTATACAACTTGATGTAAAGTAATCAAAAGAGCAAATCAACATAAGCAAATAATAAGGCCAACGTGCAGAAAAAAACATTAAAACCCTCCGACTAGCGACACATTATCAGCTATAGGAGCTTTAGACGCTGACGTCACTCTACCCACAGCCATCCCTGCTTGCAAAGCTTAAAAAGTCACGATAGTTGGAGGTTTTCAACTAATTCCCTCTGAGCCGCAGGCATAAGTAAATATATAGTTGGCTGTGTACAAACAATAATCATCTATAGGTTTACGATTTGTATCTACAGACCAAACAGATAAGGGGAACACAAACAAATGATGTCGTTCGTCCATCTTGTTGGCAGAATATGAAATCAGCAACAGTTGTTTCCCATTGATGCTTAACTTGATGTGTTCGTGTCTTTCAGGGAAGATATATTACACATGTGTGTTCCAATATACACTTTCAATAATAATCATCATCATCAAGTACCGGGCCTAGTGGCGTGGGTGATCATGTCTCTCCACAACTTTCGATCTCGGCAGCTATTTATCATTTCTGTTGTTGACCTTCTGCCAAGCCATTCTCTTAAGCTGTCTGTTATTTTTTCTCTTTACTTCTCTCTATCTCTTCGTCCCTCAATTTTTTTAGTTGTTACAATATATTCAAGTTGTTCTCTTCTCATTACATGGCCAAAAAATGATTATTGTTTCTTCCTAACATTGGAAATTAGCTCTCTTTTTGCTTTGACCTCTCTCAGAACCTCTTCATTACTCTTCTTAGCTGTCCATGGTATTCTCAACATTCTTCTGTAAAACCACGTTTCTACAGACTCCAGTGATTTTCTTGTCTGTTGTCCTATTGTCCATGACTCGCATCCATATGTTAAGACTGGCTCTACGTAACATTTAAGAACTCTTTTTCTTGTTTCTATTGTCAAAAATGTATTGCATAGTATTTTCCTCATTTTTTGGAAAGGTGCTTTTACCTGAGCAATTCTGCATCTCACCTCTTTTGTACATCTTCCGTCTGAGGTTAACAAAGTTCCCAAATATTTAAATTCATTTACCTGTTTTAATATTGTTCCACTTCTCTTTATTTTGCAATAATAATAAGATTTTGAAATTGAATTACTTTTATGGCTAGAAAAATGTATACTACATTCCATCCCCCAAACCACCCCCCCCCCCTTTCCACCCCACCATAGCTGTCAAATTTGGCAATTTTATCGTTTTATTACGAGCAGTATTTCTTGGGGAGAAAATCTTAATATGTAAATATTAACTTTAGCTAACATGTCTTTTTTTGGAATCCCCAGGGAAAAAGACATAGAGGAAGACCAAGGAATTCTTGGAGAAGACAGATGGAAGCAGAGATAAAGATGATGGGCAAGACATGGAATGATCTTAAAAGAATGGAAAGAATCAGAATGGCTTGGAAAGTGTTTGTTGAAGACCTATACTCCACAGGGAGCTGAAAAGTAGAAGAGAAAAAAATTTAGCTAAAATATGTTACGTTTTGTGTCTGGTGTTACAAATTGAAACCACCTCCATAAAATATCAATTTAAGAATGAGTGGGATGTACTTGCTTCAGGACATCAACAACCATACATGGTGCTAAAGTGCCAAGATTAGAACTGAAACGCCAAATTGATATGAAAACAAACAGTTGTGGCCAATAGTCACCAACATCAGTATCTTATGGTGCCTCCACATGGAAGGTTGACTGCCATAATTTACTCTTCACTCTCACTAGGTTTAATTGTTCATGATTGTTAAAGATTCTCCTGTCCATCTCTTGATTTTATTGATCGTGATTGCTATAGATTATCCTGCCCATCTCTTGATTTTATTGATCGAGATTGTTAAAGATTCTCCTGTCCATCTCTTGATTTTATTGATCGTGATTGTTAAAGATTCTCCTGTCCATCTCTTGATTTTATTGATCGTGATTGTTAAAGATTCTCCTGTCCATCCCTTGATTTTATTTATCGAGATTGTTAAAGATTCTCCTGCCCATCTCTTGATTTTATTGATCGTGATTGTTAAAGATTCTCCTGTCCATCTCTTGATTTTATTGATCGTGATTGTTAAAGATTCTCCTGCCCATCTCTTGATTTTATTGATCGTGATTGCTATAGATTCTCCTGCCCATCTCTTGATTTTATTGATCGAGATTGTTAAAGATTCTCCTGTCCATCCCTTGATTTTATTGATCGAGATTGTTAAAGATTCTCCTGCCCATCTCTTGATTTTATTGATCGAGATTGTTAAAGATTCTCCTGTCCATCCCTTGATTTTATTGATCGAGATTGTTAAAGATTCTCCTGCCCATCTCTTGATTTTATTGATCGTGATTGTTAAAGATTCTCCTGTCCATCTCTTGATTTTATTGATCGTGATTGTTAAAGATTCTCCTGTCCATCTCTTGATTTTATTGATCGTGATTGTTAAAGATTCTCCTGTCCATCTCTTGATTTTATTGATCGTGATTGCTATAGATTCTCCTGCCCATCTCTTGATTTTATTGATCGTGATCGCTATAGATTCTCCTGCTCATCTCTTGATTTGATTGATCGTGATTGTTATATAAACTACACGAAAATATTCTCAGGAGTCGACAACACAGAAAGAGCTACACATGATTAGAAGCAATAGGAAACATAACAGCAGCAGAGGCGAACATAAGAGCAAAAGACCGCAAATTATATCTCCCCTCGAAGCTGAAATGCAGATGAGGAAGGAAAGAAGAAGTGATTGTCATAGATTATCCTGCCTATCTCTTGATTTGATTGTTCGTGATTGATATAGATTCTCCTGCCCATCTCTTGATTTGATTGTTCGTGATTTATATAGATTCCCCTGCCCATCTCTTGATTGTTCGTGATTGATACAGATTATCCTGCCCTTCTCTTGATTGTTCGTGATTGGTATAGATTCTCCTGCCCATCTCTTGATATTGTTAATCCACTTTAGTCTTTGTCAACATCAAAGACGTATCTTGGCTGGGCAGTGCTCTTGGCAAGGCAAGTATGTTGTTGTTGTTGTTGTTGCTGTTGCTTTCGCCAGCTTTCAACTCCTACGAAGTCCCTAGAGATTAGGAACTGAACTTTGCGTGTTAATCCATTTTTCCCTGGCAGCCGTTGCACAGGGGTCCCTCGCCGCACAGGCAGAGTATAAGACCCTCTAAGTAAAAAGAAGAAGAGCCCCTGTCACGCCAAGTGGCGTATAGGGAATGTGGTGTTAGTGACCATACATTTTACATACCTTGGGCAAATGATTTTTAGGGTAATGTGGTCGGTATTACGCCCGTGTCGATTTACTTTCCCAGAAAAAAATCCGGTACCCATTTAAGGCTGGGTGAACCCGGAAGCCGTCGATTAGGATCGAACACCCTACCCCTTGTCCTTTGTAATCCAGTTCACTAACCACTGAGCTATCGCGGCTACCATAACACCCTATAAGCTGCTTTCTGACTACTTCATGTTTCCTTCTTTTAAACTGAATACATTTAATGAATATAACTCCCAGAACAACCGCCCTTCAAGACACTATTAGTTTCTGTGTCACCGGTCTGCCTCGACATTTTGTTCCTTTTATTGTCAATTTGAAGCTGACATTCACTGAGTGGGTGTCTCCGTATGGGGCTAAGCACAGAAATCAAATATACAAAACATTAAATACTATACATGAACTAGAACCGCACAGAAAATGTAAATAAAAATAGAATGGTATAAAGCAACTAATTTGCCCTATCTTTCTATTAATTTAGTTACTTTATACTGTTATGTTTTTATTTTACGTGTCTCGGTGAAAATAGTACAATTTATTTTTACTTATTTGAATTGTATTGAAATATTGCTTTTTGTTTAACCTGCTGAATAAAACTACAAATATATTCTGTTTTATTGCCCTTTGATCCATTGAATTTCTATTTTTCTAAATTTCAAAGGTTTAAATTTTCAATTGATTGGAAGCTGTAGAAGACATAAAAGCATTAGTGGTCACTAGAATAACAAGGGACCGCAGACTATTTCTCTCATGAAGCTGAAAGGCAATGATGGAGAAAATAGCAAGAAAGGTTTCAATTGTCTTTTATGTCATATTATTCAGTGTCCAAGTTTCTGTGTTATTATAGGACATTGAGAAGATATAACCCAGCAAATTACTCGCGCCTATAATAACAAGCAATCCCAGTTCATAACACAAGAGGGATCAAAAGTGATATATAAAACAATTGCACATAAATCCTGGACCGGCACTAAATAGCAACTGTCTGCGCGACACCAAGGCTGGGAATATTTTTTAAAATGCTCCTCCAAAGAAATCCCGGCTGTATCTTTGGATAAGATAAGAGACACGGAAAAAAGTAAACACTTCCCATCAAATAAAATCAATAACGGTTCAGCCAATGGAGTTTGTGATTAGTCTGGCGTAGACCTCAGTCTGTTGGGACTGTGTCAACAAATAAAACAGGGTGTTAGACAAGGCTGTGTGCTGTCACCGGATTTATTTAATATGTATAGTGAGATTATTTAAAGATCCATAAGGGACATGCCATGGAATAACAATCGAAGGTCATAATATAAATAATCTAAGGAATGCTGATGATACAGTCTTAATCACAAAGAGTGAAAATGATTTACAACAAATGCTAGGCATTATAGTGAAGGAAAGCAAAAGTAAAGGACTCAGTCTTAATAATAAAAAGACATAAAGTAATAGCAACAAAGAAAAAGAGATCACCACAATGCACAATAAAGACAAGTGGAACAATATTGAAATAGGTAAATGAATTTAAATATCTGGGAACATTGTCAACCTCAGATGGTAGATGTGCCACAGAGGTAAGATGCTGAATGGCTCAGGAAAAAGCAGCTTTCCAAAAAATGAGGAAGATACTGTACAATCCATTTTTGACAATAGAAACAAGAAAAGGAATTCTTATACATTATGTAGAGCCAGTCTTAACATATGGATGTGAAGCATGGACATATAGGACAACAGACAAGAAAATTACTGGAGGCTATTAGAAATGTGGTTTTACAGAAGAATATTGAGAATACCACTGCCAGCTAAGAAGAGTAATTAAAACGTTCTGAAAGAGGCCAAAGCAAAAAGAGAGCTAATTTCCAATATTAGGAAGAAACAATCATCTTTTTTCCCCCTTGCAATGAGAAGGGAACAAATGGAATATATTGGGAACATTGAGGGACGAAGAGATAGAGAGAAACAACGATAAAAGATACCAGACAACTTAAGAGAATAGCTTGGCAGAAGGTCAACAACAGAAATGACAAATAACTGTCGGGATCGAAAGTTGTTGAGAGACATGATCACCTACGCCAACAGACATGGAACCTGATAATGATACGTGAGTCACGGTTTGCTGGGATATTAAGCTCATCAAAGAGAACCGAAACCATATAGGATATGCCTGCCTAATTTACGTGTATAGCCAATTGATTAATTTAACCACTGGTATGTATTTGTTTAGCAGATATCCAGTAACTGCCATGATAATGTATCCTAAGGCCTGAACACAGCGCATAGACCATTACCTCCTATCTATTTCACTGTACTGCAGTCTGTTGTTCCATGCGTGTTTCTATAGAATTCAGAAACCTTCTAAGCCTATGGTTATTAAACTGTTGACACCCCGAGCTCCCGTTCCTTGTCGATCATGTAACGGTGGCGTCCTCATGGCATATACCGATCGTAGAAGTCTTTCTTGTATGATTCATGTATTATTTTTTTTATTTTTGGGTAGCTAACTACTTTAGATACAGATACTACGGAAGCCAACTGAGAATATTACACAACAGGCCCTTTTTGGAATCCCCAGGTGAAAAGACAAAGAGGAAGACCAAGGAATTCTTGGAGAAGACATATAGAAGCAGTGATGAAGATGATGGGGAAGACATGGGATGCTCTTAAAAGAATGGCAAAAGATAGAACGACTTGGAAAGTGTTTGTTGAAGACCTATGCTCCACTGGGAGCTAAAAACGTAGAAGAAGAGAGCTACTTTCGATGCAGAAATGATGTTCGGTAACATCAAAGATATACAAAGCAAAAGAAAAAAAAAACACAAAAAAACTAGGGAATATTTTATTTTATTATTTAAATATATTTTATATTTTATTTACACATGTCATTATAATAATTTTTCACAAACACACAATGAATAATAATAAGATGATAAATAACGACAGAATTAACACCTTCCTGTTGTAATTCCGATTATAATCCGTCCATGATGTCATGGAATCACTTTGAACACTAATATGTTGGAAGTACATTGTGCATTGTTATGGTAATTTCGGATGTCATATATATTTTTAAAAAGAGGCTGACCCAGAGAGACACTGAGAATAAAATTGTTCAGAGAGGCAAGAGCAGAATGAATCGGCTCCCTCATTGAAATAGAGTTGCTTGCACAGAACAGAGACAATTGGTGAGATTTGATAAAAGATCTTTACAAGGATTTAAAAGTGCTAGAATAAAAAAATAGATAAGAGAAAGAGTATCTGGGTCTACACCCTATGTGCCGGCTACGGCTCGAAAGGTCAGTCGATAGATAGACAGATATATATTTTTAAAAAAGCATTAACTTTTCACAAAGTGTATATATCCATCCCTCGCTACTTCGAGGTTCATTTATCGTGGCCTCAGTTCATCGCGGATTGTTCAAAAATTCATATTCTTCACCTCCACCGTACTTCACAGGTTGTTTCATCGACATTTATGAAGATCAAGCGAAGAGAAGCTATTGTCAGAGGTGAGTTACGGACCTTGTTATAAAAGAAAAGTTGTTAAAATAAAGAGTTCTAAAAACATATTCACAGTATATACACTTTAGTTACATCTACGTATGTCACACACATTCACGTATCATATTTATATAATTTATACATTATTTTATGTATGTTATTTATACTATTGATATTTTATTTACATGTTTGAAACTATTCTTTAATGTTCTAATGATAACATATGCACTTATATGTTTCATATACACTTATTGATATTATACATACACAAAAAATGTACGTATGTTAAAAATGAGAGGGTGACACTACTTCGCGGTTTTTCACTTATCACGGCCGGTTCTGGTCCCTATTAACTGCGATAACTGAGGGATTACTGTATTTGCAGAACTGAAGATGCGCAGTGTTGTTTACATGTTGAATTTAGTAACCTCTGTCAGCCATTGTTGACTATGGATTTTGCAGAGCCCTTTCGCCCTGAATCCTCTTTTTCTTTGAATCTGTCTGCTTCTTGCTTGAGTTGCAGCTTTATAGTGTGTTTTCAGAGACTGCGGTCTGCAGCTATGTCCACCCAGACTGCAGGGTTTATATTCAGAGTCCTCATGTCAGGTTTACACATGTCAAGAAATTGAAGTTTCGGGCGCCCCCATCTGCCATCTGCTAGTTGTCCATAAAGTATATCATTTTATATACGGCCATCTTTCAAACAGTGTAAGTGGTCAAGTCAGCGTAAACCACGTTGTTTATAAAATTTCCGAAAATCGTGTTGTTGATTGATAAGTAGTAAAAAAAATGTACATTAATTGTACAATGTGGCAAGTCAAGTCCCATCATCATCATCATCATGTACCCTGCCGGTTGGCGTAGGCGATCATGTCCCTCCACAATCTTCTATCTACAGTGCATCGTATCAGTTCTGTTGTTGACTGTTTTCCATGCCATGACACCAAGCTATCCAGTATTTTCTCTCTTTGTCGTCCGCGATCTCTCTTTCCTTTATTTTGCCAGTTGTAACCAAGTATTCCAACTTTCCTCTTCTCATGATGTGCCCAAAAAATGTTGATTGCTTCTTTCTGATGTTTTTAAAGAGCTCCCTTTTTGTGTTGGCCTCTTTGAGAACTTCCTCATTGGTCTTTTTGTGATGTGTCATGATTATTCAAGGTAATTTAAGAAGGTAGTTTGCCATCAAGTCCCATAGGTGTATCTTATTGATATAGTCTTGAGACTGATCAAATGGGTTTTACCAAATCTTTCAACAATTGTGAATACATTTATTTAGTTTCAATGACAGCAGTTGACTTGAACGAATTACATTTAATAACAATGGCGGAAGAAGCCAATCCTAAACAGAAACAACAAATAAACGGGTTTGTTCATGCAAGAAAGAATAATGTTTGATTCCTTACCTTACAAAGTATATGTTAGAAGAGGAGAAGGGAGAAGAGCAAGAGACAGACCCAGAGTAAGATGGACAGACAACATCAAAGAAACCGTACAATATTCAATGACAATGATTGAAGCCGGCAAAAAGCCGAGAATCAGAATTTTGTTTTTACATCGACACCAGAACGGTACAAGAGGAAGTGAAGAAATAAAACGGAATAAGCAACGCCGAGAGTATATTTAGCACAACAGACATTCGCCATCATCATCATCAACATCATCATCAGATGACTTTGTCTTAGTGACAACTGAATAATCACCCATCCAATATTTGTGGTCCTCTTTCAATGCGTGATCTTCACATTAAATCCAGTATTCTTTGTTTATATTCGATATGACATCATGTATGAGTTTCTCAACATAGCCTACATTAAACGAAGTATTTTGAGAAGCTACATCCTCTGTGACTTTAGCACACACACACCAGCTCTGTTGGACATAAAAGAGCAATTGTTATGTGATATCCTCAAACATAAGTGGCCACTCCCATGTTATATGTTCTGGATCTGAGCTCAAATTTCCATTTATTTTCAAGCACTTCCGTAGATTCAACAGAGACTAATCTTGCACTTTTGCTCGCTGTATAAACGAACTATTTCAGATAACCAACCTGTCCGTAATTCATTTTCCGGTGTAATTGTTTATGAAACAGATATCATCGATCCTCTTCTTTTGAGAATTAATTCAATAGTTTCAGTAATTCAATAGTTTCAGTAATTCAATAGTTTCAGTACAATTTCTTTCAGCGGAATTTTATTTCCAAATGCATGACTGCTGCTCTAATATTACGTCATATACTAGTATATTTACTTCTGGAATTTTTTGTTTCGTTTGCCAGCTATGACCTCTGACGAAGTCCCTAGAGATTAGAAACTCTGAATTTTGAGTGTTAATCCATTTTTTCCCTGGCAGCCGTGTGCACAGGGGTCCCTCGCTGCACAGGCAGATAACTCCGTCTTCGGAGGTACTCATATTTTTTTTTCGTCGCTGAGTAATTGACGTTTCAAGCCGGGCCTCGCTGCTGAGACCAGGGGGTGGTTGCCACAGAGAGAGATCATAAATAAAAATCCCAAACGGTGCAGTCGAGATTTGAACCCACAACCTCTACGGAGTCTTGTCTCGAGACCAACCAGTACCCCTACTTCTGGAAATGATATCAACAGTTCAACATCAGCTCACTCAGTGATAATTGCTGCGATAGAGTGAAATAATGCATTTTTCTGTACAAAGCGTACTTCCGAACTGAAATACGTCGAACCTGAATGTCATGTTATTTTATGTGCCTCATCAGAAGAGAGTTATGCCCGGTGGATGCTTGAACGTCTAGATGAGCTCATCGTGTGGTGTCGGATGAGCTTCAAACCGGGGAAGTAACGGAGCCTCTCCATCATACAAGGGAAGACCAATGTTTTCAGTGTAGTGAATCAAAGGATCCAGGAGAGCCAATAAAGAGTCTCAGCAGGGTGTGTGACGCCTCATTGAATGACACGAAGATCACTCAGAGAGTAAGAGAGATGGCAGACTAAGGGCTACAGGTTATCAACCGGAGCAGACTTTTATGAAAGTTCAAATTCTTGTGTCGCCAGTTCATATTGATACCTACACTGCTATGGCCTCTTTTTATACATGAAATCTATTCGAGCACGGTAGAAGGGATGGAGAGCAGGATTAGTAAGTGCACGCGGAAATGGCCGGGAGTACAACTAGGACTGATGAATGTAGCGCTGTGCTGCAGGAAGACTAAGCTAGCCCTCCCGTTCAAGTCACTCCCGAGAATAATACAAAGCCGTTAAAGCCAAACTAGCAGTTATTCTAGAAAGCTCATTAAACAAAACAGTCCGGATAGTGGAACCCACATTGAAGACTAATCGGAGATGGCAAGCGTGTGCAGCAGTAAACGAAACACGTAAATGAGTTATTGAGTTATTAGCGGGTCATCATCTGTGCACTCCAAACATGTCCATAGGCGCTCAGATACCCTCCTCAGCAAGTCCAGAAGTGTCCAGCGACTAACTACTTCAGTTCTATGTTGGTTGATTAGTCTTCTTATTCGCCCGCTAAGTTTCTCGTTTCTGGCTGTGCCCATCTTAACTCCCATCTCTTTCATCCGAAGGAGTGACGTGGACTGATGGTTATCGAAGTCCTGTGTCCTTCCAACTTCGCGAAGGGCTTTGATGATGTCCGCCCGATCCAGTGGTTGACCGTCCGCAACAATAGTGCAGCTAGCCAACCTGTCCGCCCTTTCAGTTCCCCGTACTCCAGCAAGACCTGGGACGTAGACAAAGGTGATCTTTCGTATTTTTGACTTCTGCAATGACTCTACCATTGCCTACGTACAGATCCCGCCTCCACTTTTCGTATCATGCTCATCGAATCACTCAGTATACAGGCATGGGTGTAGTCTTGTGACTCTAGCCAGATGAATGCCTTGGTCACTGCCATCACCTCCATTGTCATGCTACTCGTGGTCATAACGTATGCACCACTGTCTTCCTTGATTATTCTGCCTGCCGAATGTGCTGTAAATGCCCATGCACTTCTTTGGTGTCGTATTACAGATCCGTCTGTATAGGTGACTGCATCTTTCTCATTGGTGTTGTCCCAGATGAGACCGTTGATCTCCGCATTGACCACGACTGAGTTTTGCTCCCTACATTTTCTGTCGAGTGTGACAATACCCGAGAATGTCCCCTTGAATGACGTAGGCACCGGTATCCACTCCTCGCCAGCATTGATGTTGGTAAGCCCACTGACCTGTTTGATGACATCTTCTGCTCGGCCCACCCATGGTTTACCTCTTTTTAGCCTGACACACTTCCCTGTTTCGAGCTCATGATGCAAAGGATGCAATGGGTGCTCTTAACTGCACTAATCTTCAGGTATGCTCGTGCCCTCCAGATTTTGATTCTGTCATCCATGGTTGGAAAGTCGAGAAGATACCTCATTGTAACACAGGGAGTGTACCTCGTACACCCCATGATAATGCGCTTAGCTTCGTTCTGTATTTTCTCCAGCTTGTCAATTTGCGTCTTACTGACTGTAGGAACTGCCAGGGCATACTCGATTGGTGAAAAGACTAGTCCCTGGAACAGAAGGGTAAGTAGCCTCTGCTCGATGTTGGCAGCTGCCATGACCTTCAAGGCTGCTTTAATCCTTTGCGGGATTTTGTTATCACATGGTCGACGTGGTCTCGAAAACACAGACTGTGATCAAATTTAACTCCGATGTACGTCATCATCCTGTCTTTGGGCACCTCATCAGCTCCCATTCGTACCACCGGTGATTCCGTGTTAACGATATGGTTGTTAAGTGAGAACCATGAAACTAATGCTTTGTTAGGATTAACCAATGCACCGGATACTCCACGCCACAAAGAGATGCGATCGAGTTCATCTTGCATTGTGGAGGCGATTTGACTTCTGTCTCTTCCCTGTCGTTATACCAGAATATCATCAGCAAAAGTCATAGGTCTTCCCCTACCATCCAGCTGTTGTTCCGTGATCATTATTGTGTACACGTTAAATTGAATTGGTGACAATGGTGAGCCTTGTAGCAGCCCTGGATAAATGGGTGTTGGCTCGCATGACCAACTTCCACATTTAAGTATCACCTTCCTTTGAAACAGTGCTGCAGCGATCCATCTAATGAGGAAGGAGTGCACCGCCAGTTTGAGGAGCATATGCATGAGGTATTCCAATGATACCCTGTTGTAGGCATCCTCCAGATCTATAGCAGCAGCACATGTCTCCTCTCGTCTGTGGGAGCCTTCGAACACGTCATAGGCAAAGACTGCCGCATTGAGCCATGTATCTTTGTTATATCTATAACCTCCGAGTGTGGATGGGAATACGCGTTTCTGTTCAAGGTGACAGGTGAGGACACGGTAAACCATTTTCTCCAGCAGCTTGCCCGCAGTGTTCTGCATTGTGATGATTCTGTAAGCGCTGATCTGAGAATGGTCCTTGTTTGGCTTCGGTAGCGGTAGTAAGTAGCTGTGTAGCCACTCCTCCTTAATCTAGCCACTCCGAATACTGGCATTAAACTCTTTGGCCAGTGTTGTCAAGTCGTCATCAGCTAAATCGCCTATGTCGTCGTACCGAACACCATCTGGACCAGGAGCAGTGTTGTGCGAATGGTATCAGTTGTGATTGGGAGATCATCTCCCAGGACTACATCCTCACACAATTCTGAAAGGGACCTCCATATCCTCATTCCTACAGCCTGATTTCTTTGGTCAATCTGCTCAACGTAGCGGGCAAGCAGGGCCTTCCCTTTGCTCTCATCAGATTTTGCGCCATATCCGGCATGTGCTCTGGAAGTCTGGTATGCCTTTGTGTCGTGTTGTGCCATTCATGCTCTGATGAAGGCGCCAGAATGTGGCTAGCGATTTTTCTGAGCACACTTTTTTTTTAGACAAATCATCACACTTGGCATCCTTAGCCTGCATAGCGCATAGTTTAAAGTGCATCATTTTTTGGTCGACTCATCTTTCGGACGCTCCAACAGCTCAGGTTGTGTTCTTCCATTCCTTCTGACTTCTGCCATGCCTTGACCATTAGTCTCTTGTTTCGTCACGCTTCCTCGACTTCAGCGTTCCACCAGGGCAGCTGCGTCCATCTCTCCTGCCTCCTGCGAGGAGCGCCCTGTTTCTTATATCGGATTTTGTTAATGACGTCCTGGTCTGTGTTCTCATAGTGAAATATATGAATTTTCCTTTTCTGACTTCTATTTCTGCCTTTCGCAATTAGGAGGACACATGGATAGTGATCACTTCCGTGGAATCCCAGTACACTCCACCTGCAAACCGGTGCGAAGGTAGAAGACACCAGTGCTAGGTCTATGACACTATCAGAGTCCCCTGTTCGAGTGGCCATTCTGGTTGCCCTTCCATCATTCAAGCACACTAAATCGACCAACACCAGTGCGTTCTCTAGGTCTTCCCCCTGCTGGTTGGTTATGACGTTACCCCACTGGTTTCCTCTAGCATTAAAATCTCCACAGAAAATGGCGTTTTCCTACTCAAATGCGAAGAGATTCTGACAATGTTGTGTGTACACCTTCCCATTACAGGCGAACACATTTACAACCACGAAATGAACTGGAGTCTGCACCCTAATTGCCTGCAATTACCTGCAATTCTGCATTGTCCCACGCAGACATATCAACCTGCTACCATGTTGTTTTGCACAAGGATAGCCTGTCCAAGGTGTCTTCTATTGTAGAAACAATGAAATCCAGGGGCACTAACTGTTCTATCACCAAGAAGTATTTCTTGCAAGATCATTATATCGGCGCCGCATTGTAGCTTATCTTATATCTACTTCTTCTGTCCCTCTGTACCTTTATCTCTATTTTCTTTGTGGCAAAATAAAACGATTAAAGAAAGTAGATTTACTTTTTCTGCAAATCCTCAACAGTCCTCTGCATACTGTTTTTTCTTGTATTTTTCCAACGTTAATGAGTGAATGCAGGAGCCGCGATAGCTCAGTGGCTAGTGAACTGGACTACTAAGAACAAGTGGTCGGGTTCGATCCTGACCGACGGCTTCCAGGTTCACCCAGCCTTAAATGAGTACCGGATTTTTTTCTGGGAAATTAAAGCGGCACGGGCGTAATACCGACCACATTACCCAAAAAATCATGTGCTGAAGGTTTGTAAAAATTATGGTCATCAACACCATATTCCCTTTACGCTACTTGGGGTGACGGGGCTCTTTACTATTTGTTAAGTGAGTGAATATACTGAAATCATCTTCGGTGCTTTCGTTTGTGTGAGGCGGCGGGCTTACTGTAAAGAGAACATGATGATTAGGAGATCTGTGTACTATGGAGTTGTAGTTTTGTAAGTGAGATCATCTGTCGACTAAACTAAACTAAACTAAACTAAACTAAACTAAACTAAACTAAACTAAACTAAACTAAACTAAACTAAACTAAACTAAACTAAACTAAACTAAACTAAACTTAACTTAACTAAACTAAACTTAACTAGCCTAAATTGAATTGAATTGACCTGAACTGAACTGAACTGAACTGAACTGAACTGAACCGAACTAAACTAGAGTTCATACACTTCAAATTGTCTTGAGCCGATACTGAACGTAAAGCTCTAATCTAATATCAATGACCATCCGACAACTATTTACAACGATGTGGGTTACACAAAGAATTTTTTCACCATGGATACACACAAATTCTTCCTTTCTCTCTATTTCTGTCTTTCTCTCTCACTCTCTTTCTCTGTTTCTCTCTCTGTTTCTCTCTCTTTTTCTCTCTCTCTTTCTCTCTCACTCTTTCTCTCTCTCTTTCTCTGTCTCTATCTCTGTCTCTTTCTCTCTCTCTTTTTTCTCTCTCTCTTTCTCTCTCTCTCTCTTTTTCTCACTCTTTTTCTCACTTTCTTCCTTTCTCTCGTTCTTTCTCTCTCTCTCTTTCCCTCTCTGTCTCTCTTTCTCTTTCTCTGTTTTTCTCTCTTTCTCTCTCTCTTTCTCTCTCTCTCTGTTTCTCTCTCTCTCTATTTCTCTCTCTCTCTCTCTGTTTCTCTCTCTCTCTATTTCTCTCTCTCTCTCTGTTTTTCTCTCTTTCAATCTTTCTCTCTCTCTCTCTCTCTCTCTCTCTCTCTGTTTTCTCTCTCTCTATAGTTTTACGGCAGTCCCGACATGATTATTTATTTATATGTACTTGTATACTAATTCCCAAAACGCAAGAGCAATTTAGCATCATTAAATCAATACAAATAGAATGCATGCCACATCCGGTATAACAAAGTCGTTATTCACGTTTAAACTATCATAGTCTGCCTCCTATAACTAAGAAAATATGAAGTTAAAAACTGGAATCTAGTTGCTGCATCCTCCCTTGGAATCTGCGTAGTGAGTTCCGGTGTCTAGTCCTCTCGAAAACGGACTCAAAACAGTAGGTTTATCTGCACTCGCGCATGTTAAAGAACTTTTGCAGTTAAACGTCGCACAGATTAGATCAATGGTTCCCCATGAAATAAAAAACAGTAAACAAATAAGTACACCCATGCTGATGACCGTTGTATCAGACCTAAAATCTTGTTACATCGCTGTTGTGTTGTAAACTAGCGACACGACGCATGTACGCCCACTTAACGGCCGAAAGCTACTAACAGGAGAATAAAAATATGCGTTGAACTCCAGAACACGCCATTGAATTATAGTAACTGCTCAGAAAGTTAAAGACTGTAATCTAGTTCTGAGAATAAAAAAATAGTTGGAAAAACAAGATATGAGATAAAGTAAGTAAAGTACCCCCCGTCACGCCAAGTGGCGTATAGGGAAATATGGTGTTAGTGACCCTATATACTCACGAATAATTCAAGCAGAGGGGTAGACTCAAAGAGCAAAGTATCGCTCCTTGTGATATGATGACATAGTTATAGGTATTCGAAGGCACCGGTATCATCGCAAACGAATTTAAATCGATAATTTCTCAACCGCCCATTCCAGTTGAATCATCCGAATTAAAACTCATGGAATATCCAAACAAAGAAAGGCAACTGTAGTCCCCGTCAAATCCGCTACAGCACACGACAAAAGACATGATGACATAACAAACTCACAGCAGCAAAAGAAGTATAACAGCATTTGCAAATATATTGACTTTATGTATAAAAAAATGCTCTGATGAGTAGCAGTATAACTACTAATAACAGATAATAACTGTATTGTTATCATCAGTGATGTAGCGTGAAAAGCCGAGTGATGACACTAGTGTCTTTGTTCTAGTCATTACGTTTATTGAAACTAATCATTTTTATTGAGGCTTGTTGTGTATTGTTTTCGCGGTGGTAAAATAACCAGCAAGTGGTTGAGGGTATAAATTTTCTCTTATCGTTCGTCTAACAGGTGAGCACGAGTATGCATCGCCGTAGGGCCACACTAAACCGTTTTTTTTTCCTTAATCCAAGGTTAAGTGAAAGCTCTGAGCCTAACATCTCATAACGAGTGCACTGAGCATGCGATCTTTGTTTTGTAGCTTCTCAGGAAACCGTTGGCACATTCAAAATATGAAATACAAGCCGTAATGACAAACAGACAGGTTGACAGGTAGGTAGGTATGCATGTAGTTAGGCAGACAGGTAGGCACGCAGGCAGGTAGTTAGGCAGGCAGGAAGATAGATAATTAGGATGTAGGTAATTAGATAAGTTTCCGTGTGTTAACGGGGCCTCATTATGAGGGATTAAAGAATCGTGACACTGTGACCTTCCAAGCATGTCGTAAGAGGCGACAAAGGAGATTGATCGATGGCTTTACAAGCTGTCATTGTAAAAAGTATTGTTATGGAAAGAGAGCCATAGATTTTAGAAACAGTGATCTCTGTAATATGTCCCATTTTGGCACGCAAGGTTTCTGTTTTCGAGATTGTGGTTCTGCCCTATGTGCCGTCTTCGGCTCGAAAGGACAATAGATAGAGATAGATAGAATTAGATAAGAAGATAGATAGGTAGGTAATCAGACAGGCTGCTTCGGGTCTCTCGTTTATATCTGACTATATCACAACACTACTTTAAGTAGCAATTTTACTTTGCTTTTTTTTTTTATTCCTTTGCACTTGTAAAGACTAGTTATTATGTTGACGGTACCGGAACGAAGATGACAAGTTATATGTCGCTCAGTTTTTTTTCGCTGACATTAATGTGTTATCGCGATCTGTTCTGCCATTAGCCTGATGCTATCTGTCGGTACTTCCATCTTCCTACATACTAACCAAGCAATAGTCGTTAATCTACAAAAATGTCCAGACCACGCGAACATGAAGTCGAAATTTGAAATGCTAGAAAGGAGCGAAATGTGGGATGATGATGAAGAATAACAAATGAACACAGAACTGTAGTCGTCAGTCTCCACAAACTGAGGGAGTTACTGGGGAGGAGACCTATGGGCGTGTCTGGTGTGCAATAAGGATAATCCGTCCACTTAAACTAACCAAAGTCGTATATGCCAGAGAAACATACACCTCGACATCTTGAACTGTAGCGAAAGTTTAAAACCCGAAATTGATTCGCTATATTTTAATGCCACATTATCTTGGGACTTTTCACATGCTCTTTTTCCATACTATATTAAACCACATCATATGTACGTATTATCTTAGACCATCTCGTTTGTACTTATTCTATATCGTATTAGGTCATCTCATATGTACATATCCAGTATTATCTTAGACCATTTCGTATGTACGCCATCTCATATGTATATACTGTATTATCTTAGACCATCTCGTATGTACGCCATCTCATATGTACATATTCTGTATTATCTTAGACCATCTCGTATGTACTTATTCCATATTATATTAAGCCATCTCATATGTACATACTCTGTATTATCAGCAAAGACGCCCAGCACACAATCTAAACTGAAAATAAATATTACAAGCTTGTTACCACCTTGAAAATAAAACAATGATGAGAGAGAACAGTCAAATAATAGATTGAACAGTCTACAAATAAACAACTGCACGAACTGTGAAAATGGTGAATAGCAAAAGTAGAGAACAAATATGGAACGAAAAAAAAGGAATGGACAGTTTTTTTTCTTCGCCAAATCACATACACCATTGACACAAGACGAGAATAGTTGAGGCGAAAAGTTTAGCTCCCTCATCGTGATCTAACAATAGTTTAGCTCCCTCATCGTTCTTTAACAACTGTTTAGCTCCCTGATCGTACTATAACAATAGTTTAGCTCCCTCATCGTACTCTAACAATAGTTTAGCTCCCTCATCGTACTCTAACAATAGTTTAGCTCCCTCATCGTTTTCTAACAACAGTTTAGCTCCCTGATCGTACTATAACAATAGTTTAGCTCCCTCGTAGTACTCTAACAGTAGTTTAGGACCCTCGTCATTCTCTAACAATAATTTAACTCTTTCATCGTGCTCTAACAATAATTTTGCTCCCTCATCGTACTCTAACAATAGTTTAGTTCCCTCACCGTACTCTAACAATAGTTAAGCTCCTTCATCGTGCTCTAATAACTGATTCTTTTATGATATAACTCAGACGATGGTTAACTCATGAAGGCACAGTTTGACGTCTGAAGCAGTAAACGCGGGAAAAAAAAAAAAAAAATCAGAAATACGATACAGGTAATATTATATCAATTAGTTAGCTATTCTATATTTAATTATTTAATTATAATTTATGTAATTTTATTTAATGTAGTTATTTTGTGCCGAATAAATATATATATATATACAGAAGAATATTGAGAATACCATGGGCAGCTAAGAGGTGTAATGAAAACGTTCTGAAAGAAAGAGGTCAAAGCAAAAAGATAGCTAATTTCCAATATTAGGAAGAAACAATAATATTTTTTTAGCCATGTAATGAGAAGAGAACAACTGGAATATATTGTAACAACTGGGAAAATTGAGGGATGAAGAGATTGAGAAAGCAAAGAGAAAAAATACCAGACAGCTTAAGAGAATGGCTTGGCAGAAGGTCAACAATAGAAATGATAAATAACTGTCGAGATCGAAAATTGTAGAGAAACATGATCACCTACGCCAGCAGGTCCGGTACTTGATAATGATATACATATGTATGTATTGTAAGCTTTAGAGTCAATGCAGCAGGAGGTCGACGCCTGGGAGTCATGACTCTGCCATTGAGTGTCAAGAAGCTCAAGGGCCGAAACACTTGCTCAAACGATAGATACTTATCCAGAATATTGGATACATATATAATCTCATACGATGGAGCCACCAACGCTACTTCAAAAGCTGGATATGAAATATTAATACATCATCCAGATGGATAATGCCAGACCTGGACCATAGATGCAAGAACAATAAAAAAGGTAACCTCTACTGAGATGAAATGTGTTAGACGAATGACAGGAAACGGCCTGAAAGACATAATCAGAACTGAGGAAAAAAAAGCTAGAAATAACATTCATCATGGAATATATAAAGAAACAACAGATAAAATGGTCTGGCCAGGTGACAAGGCAGAGTGATCAAAACACAACACAACGAGCCTTCAATAAGCGTTGCTAGAACACCAGACCCAAGGGTCGACCACGAAAAAGATGGATCGATGTAATATTAGAAGCACTAGGAAACAGAACAGCTGCAGAGGCGAACAAAAGTGCAAAAGACCGCAAATTATATATTATATCTCCCTCTCGACGCTGAAAAGGCAAATGAGGAAGGAAATAAGAAAAATCCAGATGGAACAGCAGAAGAAATATGTGGCCCTTGTGGAAAAGTCTGTAACAATTATAACGTAGAAATTACAGCTATAGAAACAGCAATTTATCATTTAAATACCAGTTTAGGCGCCATATAATTGAATAAAACAATCATAGTCATATTTACGGATTCTAAATCGGCTCTGCGAGCACTGGGAAACAACACAAACAAAGCAGAACTCACACAGCTTATCATAGATACAGACAAACTCATTGAAACACATAACATATGATTGGTAATGTAATGAATACCGCGACAATCGAACATACCAGGAAATGATAAGGCAGATACATTAGCTAAGAGAATATACAGATACATACAGATACATACATCCATCCATCATACAAGACACAGCCAAATAAGACATAAACTCCAACAATGGAGAGGAGTGGTTGAATGGATCGGTCTTAGGGAAAACATGGAGTGAGCTTTTTAAATATGTGGCAAGACCAAATTCACAAGACAACATCAACAACCTAACAAGAGACCAAACTACCATCTTCAGACTGAGAACAGGACATGTTATGCTGAATAACCACATTAATAGAATACAACAAAACCATACCCCAGTATGTCCACTCTGTAATCACTCACAAGATACTGTAGAACACCACCTGTTTCAATATCCTGAGCTCACTGACATCAGAACAACACTATTTCCACAAAGACCCTCCAAATGGAACACTCTGTACGGAACCACAGCAGAATTTAGAAATACCTGCAGATACTACTACATGGCATTGGGCCGAAGGGCATCAGTTCAATGGGGGCCGAGTCCATAGCAAAAGCAACAACAAGCACTAGCTTGACAAGGGGGCCTCATTTGATGATCAGATTGCCTCCTGCTGCGAAGCTCTGTTTAAAGAGGTTTCTATTACTTTAATTAGTAATATTATATGTATTACTTTTATATATATACATAAATATATTAAACAAATACCCGAGGAACATACTTTATATACCATGGAATAAGTTGAAGACTAGTGCAAAAATAAGAGAAATGACAAAGCATCCAAAAACGTCATCGCAACCAAGAGAAGGTGCTCATATGTTGGCCATGTGATGAGAAGAGACAACAAGAGAATCTCAAAGAAGGCCCTTACAATGGGAAACAAAGGGTAAAATAAAAGGAGGCTGAAATAGAGAAACACTAAAAAAAAAACGATTGAAACGAGTGGCAACAACAACAGCATCAGCTCCCTCGCCGAGATCGAATAACTCGCCCAGAACAAACCGCCGTGTGGCTAGACATAATGTAGGTACTGTGCAAGATTTAAGAGCTGAAAGATCGTCGGACACAAGAGTCTAGAATGTTTGCCCTATGTGCCGGGCCCGTCCAGAAAGGACAATTGCTAGATTATATAGGCAGGCAGATAGACAATCAGGCAGGCAGATAGACAATCAGGCAGGCAGATAGACAATCAGGCAGGCAGATAGACAATCAGGCAGGCAGATAGACAATCAGGCAGGCAGATAGACAATCAGGCAGGCAGATAAACAATCAGGCAGGCAGATAGACAATCAGGCAGGCAGATAGACAATCAGGCAGGCAGATAGATAGTTAGGCAGGCAGATAGACAGTTAGGCAGGCAGATAGACAGTCAGACAAGCAGATAGACGGTCAGGCAGGCAGATAGACAGTCAGGCAGGCAAATAGACAGTCAGGCAGGCAGATAGACAGTCAGGCAGGCAGATAGACAGTCAGACAAGCAGATAGACGGTCAGGCAGGCAGATAGACAGTTAGGCAGGCAAATAGACAGTCAGGCAGGCAGATAGACAGTCAGGCAGTCAGATAGACAGTTAGGCAGATAGTCAGTTAGGCAGGCAGATAGACAGTTAGGCAGGCAGATAGACAATCAGGCAGGCAGATAGACAGTTAGGCAGGCAGATAGACAAGCAGGCAGATAGACAGTCAGACAGGCAGATAGACAGTTAGGCAGGCAGATAGACAGTTAGGCAGGCAGATAGACAGTTAGGCAGATAGTCAGTTAGGCAGGCAGATAGACAGTTAGGCAGATAGTCAGTTAGGCAGATAGACAGTTAGGCAGGCAGATAGACAGTTAGGCAGATAGTCAGTTAGGCAGGCAGATAGACAGTTAGGCAGGCAGATAGACAATCAGGCAGGCAGATAGACAGTCAGACAGGCAGATAGACAAGCAGGCAGATAGACAGTCAGACAGGCAGATAGACAGTTAGGCAGGCAGATAGACAGTTAGGCAGGCAGATAGACAGTTAGGCAGACAGTTAGGCAGACAGTTAGGCAGGCAGATAGACAGTTAGGCAGATAGACAGTCAGGCAGGCAGATAGACAGTTAGGCAGGCAGATAGACAGTTAGGCAGGCAGATAGAGAGTTAGGCAGACAGTTAGGCAGGCAGATAGACAGTTAGGCAGATAGACAGTTAGGCAGGCAGATAACAGTTAATCAGGCAGATAGACAGTTAGGCAGACAGTTAGGCAGGCAGATAGACAGTTAAGCAGATAGACAGTTAGGCAGGCAGATAGACAGTCAGGCAGACAGTTAGGCAGGCAGATAGACAGTTAGGCAGATAGACAGTCAGGCAGGCAGATAGACAGCCAGGCAGGCAGATAGACAGTCATGCAGGCAGATAGACAGTCAGACAGGCAGATAGACAGTCAGGCAGGCAGATAGACAGTCAGACAGCCAGGCAGGCAGATAGACAGTCAGACTGGCAGGCGGGCAGATAGACAGTCAGACAGGCAGATAGACAGTCAGACAGTAAGGCAGATAGACAGTCAGACAGGCAGGCAGATAGATAGATAGATAGATAGATAGATAGATAGATAGATAGATAGATAGATAGATAGATAGATAGATAGATAGATAGATAGATAGATAGATAGATAGATAGATAGATAGATAGATAGATGGATAGATAGATAGATAGATAGATAGATAGATAGATAGATAGATAGATAGATAGATAGATAGATAGATAGATAGATAGATAGATAGATAGATAGATAGATAGATAGATAGATAGATAGATAGATAGATAGATAGATAGATAGATAGATAGATAGACAGATAGACAGATAGACAGATAGATAGATTATTATATTGGCAATTCTCAATATATCCACACCATTTGGTACAAAAACTTCGAAGAGCTTATGAAATTGCACACAGACCATATTTATTTTCCGGTTTGCCTCACTATAAAATTAAACAAACCAGTTACATAAAATAATAATAACTAGAAAAAACTATATATTTCTTTTTACTTCCAGACGAACTATAAAGTAAAATTGCATTTCAACTATACATAGGTAATATTTCTAGCTTGAAAATTATACACTATGACATTATAGTAAACATATATTTATATATTACTATTTTACCGACGTTCTTTCAGGTATTATCCAACGATATACTAGTTTCCTTAGTAACTCGCACTTATACCATTGCTGGCCTTCACGCGCTCGGAAAGGCTGGACTACCTACCCTACATTATCACACCAACATGTGTCGAGCCTCGGGCGATACTTTCAACCACACCAGCTCGCACAACCGCCATAGACACGCTCTCTTCGATCAAGAATAGGATGGCAATGGTTGTCTTCTGGTTACATTTTGATGATCGTGTTCTGGGCCTTCAATAAACGTGTGCGTACAAAATGTGAACGACACGCCAAGTGGCGTATAGGTAATATGGTGTTAGTGACCATAAATTTTACAGACCTTCGGCACATGATTTTTAGGGTAATGAGGTCAGTATTATGCGCGTGCCGCTTTACTTTCCCAGAAAAAAATTTACCCATTAAAGACTGGGTGAACCCGGAAGCCGTCGAACCCTACCTCTTGTCCTTTGTAGTCCAGTTCACTAACCACTGAGATATCGCTGCTCCCATATATATATATATATATATATATATATATATATATATTATGACCATTCATATACTATTGTCCAACAAGGGAATAACTTGCGACAAAACGGGCACTCTACAACACAATCTTTATCAAAACGTTGCGCTACCAATGACAGACCTGGACCATAGATACAAGAACAATAAGAAAAATAACCTCTACTGAGATGAAATGTGTTAGACGAATGACAAGAAACAGTCTGAGAGATAAGATCAGAAATGAAGAACTGAGAAAAAAGTTAGGAATAGCCTCCGCCATAGAATATATAAAGACACTGCAGATAATATGGTTTGGCCACGTGACAAGGCAGAGTAATCAAAACACACCACAGCGAGCCCTCAATAAACGTTGCGAGAATACCAGACCCAAGAGTCGACCACGAAAAAGATGGGATCGATGGAATAATAGAAGCACTAGGAAACATAACAGCAGCAGAGGCGAACAGAAGAGCAAAAGACCGCAAATTATATCTCCTTTCGACGCTGAAAGGAAAATGAGGACGGAAAGAGGAAGAAGATGATCATTCGGCGTAATATCGATACAAGTATGCCATTTAAAAAATAGGTAATAAGCAGGGAATTTGTTGTTCTTTCATCCGGATCGAGTTTACATGTTTAGGACCTGCCCTCTCCCGAGATACATGTCTCACAATTAGTTGATAACTAGATTAGCGGTCATTTTATGTTCCATTACTAAGATTATCTGGGAGCAGCAATAGATCAGTGGTTAGTGAACTGGACTACAAAGGTCAAGAGGTAGGGTTCGATCCCAACCGACGGTTTCCGGGATTACCCAGCCTTAAATGAGTATCGGATTTTATTTCTGGGAAAGTAAAGCAATACGGACGTAATACCAACCACATTACCACAAAAATCATATGCTGAAGGTCTGTAAAATTTATGTTCACTAACACCATATTCCCTATACGCCACTTGGCGTGACGGAGATCTATACTTTTTTACTTAGATCATCTAAACAATTGCAACGTTTCAAATACTTGGGCACAATAATAACATCAGATGGAGGATGCACCACAGAAATAAAAAGTAGATTAGCGCAGGCCAAAATAGCATTTCAAAAATTGAAAAAATATCTTATGTAACAAATCTCTCTCTGCGATCAAGACTCAATCAGAGTAGGATTCCAGTCTCTCTCATGAAGTCAGCTGTCTGTTTAAGCGAATTGATTGCCCCATATAGTTTTTCTTCCAGAGAGGTGGGCTTGGACCACGTTGCTCTTCTCAATCCTGTAGAACATGTTTTGTAGTCATATTGTCCAATGTACAGTGGCATAGGCTGGTTGTACCTATTTTGAATTTGGTGAACATGTGATTTCTCATTCTGTTGTGGCCAGAGCGTAGCGAAGTATGATGACTTGATCCCTCCCCCCCCCCTTGATAGTTGATGGTATCTGTCCCTCTCGTTATACTTTGTGTGTTCTCGTTTCCATTTTTCATGGAACTGACCTTTGAGGATGGATTTGGCTTCATCATAACTGAGCGGGTGGTTCTCTTGTGGTAATTCCACCCTTGTGACCTTCACTGTCTTGTCTAGATGTTTGGACGCGCCTGATCATAAATCTGTGCGGATGATTAAGATGAGTTTCCTGGATGCAAGCAACGTCCATCTCCTCCTCTGCTAGTCTGATCTATATCAATTGAAGTGAGAAAGAGAGTTCATCGGTGCTATATAGAACCCCTTCTAACCTTTGGAAGCGAATCATGGACAGTAGACAAACAAATGAAAAGACGGTTAGAGGCCACAAAGATGGGATTTCTCAGAAGAATGTTGAATGTTCTCTGGACAGCTAAAAAGACCAATGATGAAATTCTCAAAGAGGACAACACAAAAAGGCAGCTCCTAAAAAACATCAGAAAGAAACAATCAACATTTTTCGGCACATCATGAGAAGAGGAAAGATGGAATACTTGGTTACAACTGGCAAAATACAAGGAAAGAGAGATCCCGGACGACAAAGAGAGAAAATACTGGATAGCTTGGTGTCATGGCATGGAAAACAGTCAACAACAGAACTGATACGATGCATTGTAGATTGAAGATTGTGGAAGGATATGATCGCCTACGCCAACCGGTATGGCACATGATGATGGTGATACTAAGATTGTTAAGAACTATTATATAAATGTGACAACATCATAGTTTCACAAGGATGGGATTTTGTGATTTCACGCTTATAATGATCTTCCTTTGAGCTCCCTGTGGACCTTGGGTCTTCAAGACTTTTCAAGCTGTTCTGTGTCTTCCAATTCTATTAAGATCGTTCCATGTCTGTCTCATCATCTTCATCTCTGCTTCCACCTATCTTCTCCACGTATATTTTAGTCTTCATCGTTGTCTTTTCCCCTGGACATCTTAAAAAAAAAATGGTTGTGTAATAGTAACATTTTTTTTTCGCAGTATGTGTCCTATCCGCAGTCATCGTCTCCTTAGTATCTCTCATAATCTAAGATATTTTCTCATAATTCTAACAATTTTGTAATGCCATGTCCATCCTTTCATGTTCTGTGAAGTTCTGTATAGTTGTGATTGTCATGTACGTTATTCTCCATGTTTAACAGCCATAAAATGACTGACTTATTATTGGAGTTGAAATATTAAACCAAATTTCTTCGAATTTCCATGTGTTTCCCAATGCAAAATAGGCATTTCTTCCTTTTTTGTATCTTTATTTTGGTATCTGATATTACTAGCAAAATATCCTTAAGATGTACAGCAATTAATTAATGAAATAAACAAAACAAGCAAAAAATGTGTAATAGTTATAAATATCAAACATACTAAAACTATAATCGTAAACAAAGATAACACTCAAATCCTACAAGTGGATATCACAGTGAAGGAATAGACTTGGAGACAGTTCAGAGCTAAAACTACCTTGGAAATACCATAACCAGTGATTGAAAATGTAAAAATAAAATAAACAAAAGAATATGGATGGCAACTAGTAATTTAATGCCATGAAAAATATATCTCACCCTAACTATTCCCGTCACGCCAAGTGGCGTATAGGGAATATGATGTTAGAGACCATACATTTTACAGACCTTCAGTACATGATTTTTGGGGCAATGTGGTCGGTATTACGCCCGTGCCGCTTTATTTTCCCAGAAAAAAATCCGGCACCCATTAAATGCTGGGTGAAGCTGGAAGACGTCGGTTGGGATCGAACCCTACTTCTTGTCCTTTGTAGTCCAGTTCACTAACCACTGAGCTAATGAACAATAGACTCAAATCAAAACAAATAACACCAGGGCTAAAACTAAGGTTAGCAAAATGTTTGGTAAAGGTAAAGGTTTCGTACGAGACTTGAATCGGCGTCTCAGCACGCGAGTTTTTACCCATATGTGCTCGGCCGCCTATCCAGAAGTGTTCGGAGACCTCTGGATAGTGTCGCTTCAAGCATCGAAACTCATGATGCGAGGTGGCATTCCACACTTTCCCAGAGTACTATTTCCCTAGTACACATTTTTGCCAGCGGCTGGATCGACCGCGGTAGTATTTTAATTTTCCAACCACGAGTACAGTTCACACCGCTTCCAGTGGTAATCGAACGAATAACATGTTATATCTTCTAAACATTCCTTTATACGGAAACATGGACATTAGACTAGAAAACAGAACACAAAATTGAAGCCTTCAAAATGTAGATTTATAGAAGAATAAGAAATTTAGATGGGAAGAAGAGAAAATAAATGTCGAAGTCTTGCAACAACTTAAAATGAAATAGAACTCATCATCATTGTATGCCGTCTCCTCATCGAAGACTACCATGGAGCGCCATTTCTCTGTCTCTTGCTTTCATAGTGCAGGTTGTCATAGGCTGACTTGTCCATCTTTTTATGTTATTCGTTCACGTTAGTCTTGGTCTGCGTTTGTAAGAGGCCAAAGCAAAAAGAGAGCTAATTTCCAATATTAGGAAGAAACAATCATTAGATGATTGGCCATGTAATGAAAAGAGAACAGCTGGAATATATTGTAACAACTGGGAAAATTGAGGGACGAAGAGATAGAGGGAAGGAAAGAGAAAAGATACCAGACAGCTTAAGAGAATAACTTGGCAGAAGGTCAACAATAGAAATGATAAATAGCTGCCGAGATCGAAAGTTGTGGAGAGACATGATCATCTACGGCAGCAGGCCCGGTACTTGATGATGATGTTTATGATATAAAAAGAATGTGAATGTTGGAAAACAATAAAAGAGATTGAGATAAAACAAATCGCTTTTGAAGATAAAAGCTTGAGAATAATACATCTGTGTACAATGGAATGAATTCAACACTAATATAAAGATAATATAAATGACAATGCAATCAATGATCTCATCTAGAATTAGGAAAAGAAGATGAACAAATGACGGACAAGAGTTGAGAAGAGACAACAGAGAATTCTCAAACAGGCCTTTCTATGGAAAACATCAGGATACAGAAAAAAATGAAGGTCTAAAGAGACACTAAAATTAACAACTATATGAGAAGCTAAGTTAGCAGGCATAGACTCATCATATAAGATAGAACATATTACAATATTAGAGATGTGTAGCGAATAACACTACAAACTCTATGCGACGTCCATCGGCGCTGGAAAGATCAAGAGTTAAGAATATAAAAAGAAAAACAACAGCATACATACAGAAAGTCTACTTAGAAGGTAACCTACAGAATGAAAAGAAATAAATTTAGACAAAAAAAAACACACACACAAATGAACTAACCATACAAGGGGGTGGACTGGAAAATAATACATCAAGAGCTGAATAATCAAGGTAGAAGACAGAAGACAGAGTAGATTGGCGTTTCAGTGGATAATTACTGTTGTTGAAATGTAGATGATGATGATTGATTCACTAGTCTTTACATTTTGGATTCCCACCCCCCCCCCCCCTTTTTTTCTGTCGTGAAGTTTATGTATGGAGTTTATGTCGTGAAGTTTCTATCGTGAAGTTTCTGTCGTGAAGTTTATGTATGGAGTTTCTGTCAGGAAGTTTCTGTCGTGAATTTTCTGTCGTGAAGTTTATGTATGGAGTTTCTGTTGTGGAGTTTCTGTCGTGAAGTTTCTGTCGTGAAGTTTATGTATGGAGTTTCTGTTGTGGAGTTTCTGCTAACGTTACATAACAAACATGGTTACAGCTGCCTTCTTTCTCGAGGACGAAATTTGGGAAAATTAACACAAGAGACATGGAATGACACGAAATTAACATGGGGGACACGGGATAAAACGGAATTAATATCAGGGACACGGGATAACACGGAATTAACATGGGGACACGGGATAAAACGGAATTAATATCAGGGACACGGGATAACATGGAATTAACATGGGGACACGGGATAAAACGGAATTAGCATGGGGTATACAGGATAAAACGGAATTAGCATGGGGGACGCGGGATAATGCGGAATTAATATGGGGGGGGGGCAAGGGATAAAACGAAATTAATATCAGGGGCACGGGATAAAACGGAATTAGCATGGGTTACACTGGATAAAACGGAATTTATATCAGGGACACGGGATAAAACGGAATTAACATGGGGAACATGGGATAACACGGAATTAACATGGGGAATACGGGATAACACATAATTAATATTGAGGATGCGGGATAACACATAATTAATATGGAGGATACGGGATAACACATAATTAATATGGAGGATACGGGATAACACATAATTAATATGGAGGATACGGGATAACACGAAATTAATATGGAGGATACGGGATAACACGAAATTAATATGGAGGATACGGGATAACACGGAATTAATATGGAGGATACGGGATAACACGGAATTAATATGGAGGATACGGGATAACACATAATTAATATGGATGATACGGGATAACACATAATTAATATGGAGGATACGGGATAACACGAAATTAATATGAGGGATACGGAATAACACGGAATTAACATGGCGGACACGGGATAACACGAAATTAACACGGGGATCGCGGGATAATACGGAATTAGCATAAATAGCGCAAGTTCTAATATATTAAACCTGCTTGATTAGCACACTTTTACTTTGAACGAACAATTAATACTTTTTGGCCACTTAAGGAGAAGGGTAAAACTGCAATGCACTGTGTTACCTTAAACAAAAAATTGTATAAACTGTACAAAAGATAAAGAGTGAGAAATAAGGTTAGACTTATTAAAAGAATCTGTCTATCAATCTATTGACCTTTCGAGCCTTAGCCGGCCCATAGGGCGTAGACCAAGATACTCCTTCATCTGAATTTTTGTTCTAGCAGTTTTCTATTCTTTTAAAGATATTTTATCAAATCTCGCCATTTGTCTCTGTTCTGTGCAAGTAGCTCTATCTCATTGCGGTAGCCGATTCATGCTTCTCTTGCCTCTCTCATCAATTAAAAGAATGGCTGTGTAGAAAGTCAACAGATGCATTAATTATAACAATGTAGGGACCATCAGTTCTATAATGAATGATTGTAAATATCAGAATGCACTATACTCAATGATGATTTGTAGTTAAGCGAATACTAAGCCTGAATAAGGAAACAACAAGCTACGGCGCTTATAGCCTTGTGAAACTTGCTATTTGATAATAACAGTAACAATAATATTAATAATCATAACAATATTAATAATAATAATAATTATTATTATTATAAAAATAATAATAATATAAATAATGATAATAACAATAATGACAATAACAATAATGATAACAATAATTAAAATACTAATGATGATAACAATAATGATATTAACAATAATGATAATAACAATAATGACAATAACAATAATGATAATAACAATAATGACAATAACAATAATGATAATAACAATAATGACAATAAAAATACTGGCAATAACAATAATGACAATAACAATAATGATAATAACAATAATGATAATAACAATAATGACAATAAAAATACTGGCAATAAAAATAATGACAATAACAATAATGATAATAACAATAATGACAATAACAATAATGATACTAACAATAATGACAATATCAATAATGATAATAACAATAATTATAATGCTAATGATAATAATAATAATAACAAAAAGGACAATAATAATAATAACAATAATATTAACAATAGTAACAACATTGATAACAATAACATTAATCATCATAAACATAATATTAATAATAATAAAAATAGCAGTAATAATAATAATATTAATGATGGGACAATCATTAGAGTTTTGCAACAGCGGGCAATCTCGTTTATCAAAAAGGACCATTATTGGGATATTGTTTCGGCTCATTAGCTTTCTAATTTCTGTTGAAGCGAACATATCTGGTTACGACTCAGACAGGGTTCAACCTGTTACTACAAAATGAGCTAGAAAGTTGGACTAATAAAGCGATGGACTACATAGCAATGCATCATTTTTTTATTTATTTTTTTTTTTGTTAATCATTTGCCAGATTTTACCTCCGACGAAGTCCCTTGAGAATAGAAACTGAATTTTGCGTGTTAATCCACTTTTCCCTGGCAGCCGTGTGCACAGGGGCCCCTCGCCGCACAGGCAGACAACTCCGACTTCGGAGGTACTCATATTTTTTTTCAGTCGATGAGTAATTGACGTTTCAAGCCGGGTTTCACTGCTGAGACCAGGGGTGGTTGCCGGAGACAATAATCATAAATAAAAATCCCAACCAACCGGGATTTGATCCCACAACCTCTCTGTCTCGAGGCCGGCGTCTTACCTTGAGACCAACCAGTCCCAGGCAATGCATAATAAAGTTGAGGGAAGAAGCATGAACTCACACTACTACCAGTTTCAATTCGCGAAAAGCAATGAACAAAAAGAAAGTATTATTGAATAAACTGCAACTACTTAACATAAGGGAGCCGCGATAGCTCAGTGATTAGTGAACAGGACTACAAAGGACAAGAGTTTGGTTTCGATTCTGATCGACGGCTTCCGGGTCACCCAGTATTAAATGGGTACTCGATTTTTCTGGGAAAGTAAATTACCCACGAGCGTAATACTGACCTCGTTACCTCCAGAAATGATGTGCAGAAGTTCTGTAAAAATTATGGTCACTAAAACCATATTTCCTAAACGCCACATGCTGTGACTGGGAACTTTAATTTACTTCTTTACTCAACATAATAAATAGTTGTCAAACAAAAGGAATAAATTAAGCTTTATTTCATTTTTTACATTATTTCCCGTGACGGGTGCCACCAACAGATGAGCTGAAAGCGGCCAGCAACCCATATCTGACTGCATGCATCAGGATCGACAAACGATGGAGCTGACCAAGACCCTAATGCACATCCATTTAGTATTGCTGCAAAGAGACTAACCAATAGGCCAAACAAGAATGAAATCCACGAAGGAAGGCAATCCAACATTCGAAATTACAGTGCTGAAGTCGGATTTATTGGACTTACAGGCTTAAAAGCCACATCATAGCTGCACGCCACAACACAATGTATCTATGTCTTCTTAACGCTCTTTTAAGAGCGGATAATGAAGGTGACTATTCATTCCTTTAGTAGCTTTCGTGCAAACGCGAGGGGAAAAAAAGACTTTCCTTCTACTCGCATTTGTATAGTCTTTTAAACGATAAATATAACTGTAATGTTGTGAATAAACAAACGAATAGCAATGGCAAAAAGTAATTTTAATGTTATGAAGAACATACTAACATCAAAACAAATAACACCAGGGCTAAAACTATGAATAGCAAAATGTTATGTCTTCTTAACATTCCTATATGGTGCAGAAACATGGACATTAGACAAGAAAACAGAACAGAGAATTGAAGCCGTTTAAATGTGGATATATAGAAGAATAGATAGAATTGGATGGAAGGAAAATAAAACAAACGATGAAGTATTAAAACAACTAAAAATGAAAAGAAAACTACTAAACACAATTAGAACAAGATAAATGCGATTTTTGGGCCATGTTAAATGACACACCAGCCTACTAAAAATAATCCTGGAGGGGAAAATACAAGGTAAAAGAGGCTGAGGCAGACCAATACTAACATGAACAAGTAACATCAAAAGATGGACAAACCAGCCTATGGCAACCTGCACCATCAAAGCAAGAGACAGAGCAGAATGGCGCTCCATGGTAGCCAACCTTCGTTGTGGAGATGTCACTCGATGATGATGATGAATGTTGTGATATAAATTTGTATTCTATCCTATAGCTCATATACGATGATGTTCATCAAAATTACACAAATTAAACATCAACTCATCAAACTAACTTTCATTACATTTACATTGAACCACCAAACGATGATGCCAATCAAAATTACAAAACTGAAACATCAAATCATAAAATGAACTTTCACTACGTCTACATTGAACAGCCAAACGTTGATGTTAATAGAAATTACACAACTGAAACATCAAATCATCAAATCAACTTTCACTACGTCTACATTGACAGCCAAACGTTGATGCAGGTGCATACTTTTAATGTTCTGAAATTATGAAGGATATAAACAAACAAAAACAACAACAAAAGGGGGGAGACTTGTCCTCGTGTCCAGATGTTCAAATTAATTACCGCCCTTTGGCAACGTTGCCAAAAATGGCTCTTCTATTTTTATCGGTGGGGCTGGCTTTAGTCTAAATATCTCAAATTAAGAAGTGTCATTGGATATCAATTTTACATCTGGTTAAGAAAAAAAAAAAATTACTGAACATCTAAAGATCGTACTCGGAAGAAATACAGAAAAAAAAAACTTAAAAATACTCGTTTGAAAAATAGGAAAACTAAATTTTAACAATGAACAAAGAAAGCAGTAACAACTTCAGAGAAAGTCTACAACTTGTTGCTAAATGAATCAATGAATCCAGTGTCACTTGAAGATGGTAGAACGTCACAATAATAATCCATATTTCAGATTCCCCGCACTCGAAGATGCTTATTTTTACATGATTATTTTATTAAGACACAAATGCCTTTAACTTAAAAACATTTAATCTGTGTCTCGTCTTTATCATTTTCCCTTGATCTTGTAGTACCATTCATCCCCGCATCGAATATTGTTTCTTAAATTACATCACAGCGGCCATTATTGTATCAACCAGCCAATGAAACAACGCAGTATAGTGCGTCCATAAATGTGTCATTCTTCCTCTTCGTCTTCTTTTCTCTTGTCACTGATACCTAAAAGGTGTCGTGGTTATATCATTTGTCGTTCTTGAGCTGCTCGAACTGTCTGAATTAGTGATTTTCCTTTGTTGTTACATGTCTCTATCACTGTATCTATTCATCTTCTTCTGGGTCTTCCTCTTGGTCTTTTTCCATACATTATCGAGAAGAACGCCTTGATGGTGAATGATAAGGATTCATTCTGACCAGGTGGCCAAACCATTTAAGTTGTTCTTCTATATATTCCTGGCAGGGTTTTGTTTCTACTATTTTTCTTATGGTTTCATTTTAGTATTCTATCTCTTCTTGTGTTGTTTGTTACTTTTCTCAAGCATCGCATCTCACATGTATTGATCTTTCTTAAATGTGATTTAGAAAGGGTCCATGTTTGACTTTCATAGCATAAAGTGTCATTAACAATGTATATCTCAGCGTTCATTATCATCATTCATAATGTACCATCCGCTTGGCGTAGGCGATCATGTCCTTCCACAATCTTCTATCTACAGTGCATCATATCACCGCATCGCGGCTCCCATCACACCTTTACGTCCAAGAAAATTCTCTTGTACCCATTTTTTAGTTCTGGATGAATCAACGAGCCTTGTCGGTCGGAACAAAATTCTCCACTTTTAGGAACTGAACACGTATCGTCTGAGCAGGAATCGAATTGTGTAAGAAATGGCACATACTCTATAATCACACCAGCATATCTCTCTCGATAGATTAGATTGGGCACACTATACTATCGGAATCGGATGACAAAACTGAAGTTTCATGTTAAAGTTGGGTACACTAAAGAACCATCATGATTGAGACTTGTTACAATAAGGTCATCTACACTTCATTACTCAACGGTAATGGTTACCAGACTGTCTTTACTTCCAACGGTAAAGGTAATGAACGTTCCCAAATAGTGATTTAAGAAACACAAATGGAGTGAAAGATATGAAGAAATGAAGAAACGAAAGAAAGAAAGAAAGAAAGAAAGAAAGAAAGAAAGAAAGAGAAAGGAAGAGAGAGAAATAAAGAAAAAGAAAGAAAGAAAGAAAAAGAAAAAAACAGAGAAAGAAAGAAGTAAAGAAATAAAAAAGGAAAAAATATATAAAGAAAGAAAAGAAGGAAAGAAAGAAAAAAAGAAAAAGAAAGAAAGCTCAACGATAGAAAGAAAGAAATGAAAGAAAGCAAGAAAGAAATGAAAGAAAGCAAGAAAGAATATATAAAGAAAAAGTAAGGAAAGAAAGACAGAAAGAAAGAAAGGAAGAAGAAAGGAAAAGAAAGAAAGTGCGACGATAGAAAGAAGAGAAAGAAAGAAATAAAGAAAGAAAAACGAAAGAAAGAAAAAAAAAGAAAAAATATATACAGAATAAATAAACAAAGAAAGACAGAAAGAAAGAAAGAAAGAATAAAGAAAGAAAGAATAAAGAAAGAAAGAAAGAAAGAAAGAAAAAAAGAAGAAAGCAAAATAAAGAAAGCGGGAAGATAAAAGAAATAAAGAAAGGAAGAAAGAAATAAAGTAAGATAGAAAGCAAGAAAGAAAGAAAAAGGAAGAAAGAAAGCGCGACGATAGAAAGAAAGAAAGAAAGAAAGAAAGAAAGAAAGAAAGAAAGAAAGAAAGAAAGAAAGAAAGAAAGAACAGTGTTAGACTGCGTAAATCTTGTCACCTTCTATACGAATCTAACTTGACCGAAAATCCAAGGCGAAAGGATAAAGGCATACAGATTGGAAGCTGCTGCAAATATGATCAGAATGAATTTTTTTTTTTTTAAACGGGAAAAGTTGTATGGTGACAGCTTTACATAGATGAGTAACAAAATAAAAGCTCAACGTTCCGGCTCAGTAGACCTTCAGCTGGAACAATAAACAACACAAATATAGACAAACAGAGAGATCTAACTAAATTACGATATTGTGCTAGACAATCTTCTTTTTTTATTATTCTTCTTCTTTCCTTCCTCATTTGCCTTTCAGCGTCGATGGGAGATATCATTTGCGGTCTTTTTTTTTCTTCTGTTCGCCTCTGCTGTTATTATATTTCCTAGTGTTTCTAGTTCGTTCGTTCGCTTTCGTCAGCTTTGACCTCTGACGAAGTCCCACCCACTCAATTTTGTGGGACTGAATTTTGCGTGTAAAGTCTGTTTTATCCCATTACAGGATGCCCTCGCCATGCAAGCAGATTTACTCCGACTTCAGAGGTAAGTGTTTCTAGTAATTTGCCAATCCATCTTTTTCATGGTCAGCCCTTGAGTCTGGTGTTCTCAGAACGTTTGTTGAAGTCTCGTTGTGCTGTGTTATGATCTTTCTGCCTTGTCACGTGGCCAAACTATAGGGTGTTTATAAAGTCTCACTACACTTGGTATCTAGGTCAATTTGAAAAAAATGTTTATGACGTCATCACAATATGTGCTCAATGGTAAGTTCACTTGTTGCGACAGTTTTCTTAATGACTTGTCTGGACTTTAAGGATTCTGTCTTGGATATCTAAACATATTTCATCATTCACAGCAGGCCTACCAGATCGTGGAGCATCTTCCACATTTCCAGTAGCAATAAACTTATTCAACAAATTTCATTGACAGTGGGAGCACATATTGTGATGACGTCATAAACATTTTTTTCAAATTGACCTAGATACCAAGTGTAGTGAGACTTTATAAACACCCTGTATTTTACCTGTTGATTATTATTATATTCTATGACGGCAGGGGTTATTCCAAGCTCGTTCCTCAGTTCTTCATTTCTGATCGTGTCTCACAGGCTGTTCATCTCAGTACAAGTTATTTTTCTTATTGTTCTTGCATCTAGGGTCCAGGTCTGGCATTGGTAGCACAACGTTGGGATGAAGATTGTATTGTGGAATGCCAGTTTTGCCTCTAGAGTTATTTCCTTCTTGGACAATAGCGGTGATGTCTGTCCAATGTTTTGACAAGCTTGGTTGCATCTTGAGTTTATTTCTGCAATTTGTGAATTGACATTTATCATTATACTTCCAAGCTTTTTAAATTACTCTACTTATTTTACTTGTCTGCCGTCTATAATTATGTTGATGTTCGTTTCTCTTTTGCGATATTCATGACTTCTGTTTTATTGATGTTTATTTTCATGCTGATTTTTGTGCCTTTGCTGTTGAGTATATTCAAATGTTCTTGTAGGCCATGTCTGGCTTCAATTTTTCCATGTTTGCGAGACTATCTAAAAGAAAAATAAGTCCGGAGCGTGTTCAAATATCAACTGGACTGAATGGACAATGGTATATATATATATATATATATATATATATTATATATATATATATAGGGAGCCGCGATAGCTCAGTGGTTAGTGAACTGGACTATAAAGGAGAAGAGGTAGGGTTCGATCCCAACCGACGGCTTGCGGGTTCACCCAGCCTTAAATGGGTACCGGATTTTTTTTCTGGGAAAGTAAAGCGGCACATGCGTAATACCGACGATATTACCCCAAAAAATCATTGATATGAGATTTTAGTCCAGTCGGTGTTTGAACAAGCTCCTCCCTAAATAGAAATGGCATATATTTTTAGATATTCTACCATATACTTGCCATGTAATTAGATTTAAGCACTAAACAATGCTTAACTAAACCTTAAATGTTACCCGCTTTTAAACTGTATAATTTCCTATAAATATATCTTTATGGTTTATAAGTGCATGTTTTATGGTTTTATATTGTGACGGTTGTATAGTGATAGAATACATTATTGTGATGTGGCAAGGTTGAGAAGGTTAGTTATGTCATATGCGATGAATGTAGATTAAAAACCTCCAATAATCACATCATATATAGACAGCTATTTTTTCAGGTATCCTTTGGGAAAGACACAATTCCATTTACTAAACCCACTGGCAAGTACTCTACTTATGTAGAGCCAGTCTTGACAAATGGGTGTGAATCATGGACTATAGGACAACAGACAAGAAAATCGCTGGAGTCTGTAGAAATGTGGTTTTACCAAAAGAATGTTGAGAATACCATGGACAGCTAAGAAGAGTAATGAAAATGTTCTGAAAGAGGTCAAAGCAAAAAGTGAGCTGATTTCCAATATTAGGAAGAAACAATCATCATTTTTGGCCACATAATGAGAAGGGAACAATTGGAATATATTGTAACAACTGGGAAAATTGAGGAACGAAGAGATAGAGGGATGCGAAGAGAAAAAATATCAGACAGCTTAAGAGAATGGCCTGGCAGAAGGTCAACAACAGAAATGATAAATAACTGTCGAGATCGAAAGTTGTGGAGAGACATGATCACCTACGCCAGCAGGCTTGGTACTTAATGATGATGATTATTATGATGGTGATGATGATATGGAAAGGCAGCCGTCGGTTTAAAAAAAAAGGAAAAGAAAAAAAAACCGAAATATGATACAACGACGTCTGTGAGCATGAAATGAGTGTGTTAGATATAACCGTTGTTGATTAAAAAGGGTTTTCCGAAAATGTCAACTGCGAGATTATAATTTTACTTCGTGGAAGTAGAGGTTTCTAGTCTAATACAAGTTTTTAATTATAGACATAAACTTAGATACTAATAGAATCCTTAAATGTGAAGGAATATCACTTTCTCTACATTTCGTGATGTTAACTAAATGGCTTTTAGATCAAAATGTCATGTCTTTACGTTATGTTTGTTACTGTTATATTAAAATAAGACTGTGAGCACTGAACTATGGACACATCCATTGGTGCTTCGGTCTTCTCAAATATATTCATCAAGCAGCGAAATACTAATCCTTTTTGGTCGTGGTTAACAATTCAATTTTTGTGTCCAGAATATCATTCTGTTCTGGGAATGCCATATCTTTATCCCCGGTCTTTCTGTTTAGACAGCGATGTAGACAGCGGTGTTCTTTTCCTTTTTCTTCTTCTGTTTCTTCTTCTGTTTCTTCTTCTTCCTCTTCTTCTTCTTCTTCTTCTTCTTCTTCCCATGATGGGTCGTTGGGACACCGCTGAAAGTCTTCGTCTAACTTTTGCATTTCTCGTTATCTTCGGTCATTCTTTGTGAGCCTGCAGAGTCGAGGTCTGTCCATTCTTTGAGGTTATCTTCTCATCTCTTACTCCGCCTACCTCTTCTTCTTGCTATTTTCCCCATTCCTCGCAGAAGATTGTCTTTAATTCCTCCCCTTTCAAAGTAAAGTTTAAGTACAAGACTTGAACCGGCGTCTTAGCACGCGAGTTTTCATCAACATGTGCTCCACCGGCTATCCAGAAGTGTTCGGAGACATCTGGGTAGTGACGTTTCAAGCATGGGAACTCACGATACGAGGCGGCATTCCTCACCTTCCCAGAGTAATACCATGGTAACCATTTCTGCCAGCGGTTGGGTCAACCGCGGAGGTATCTTTTTTTGCCAACCACAAGTACAATTCACACTGCTTCCAGCGGGATTTGAACACGGGTTGTCCGAACGTCGGTGGATCCGAGTGGTTTTTCCAACTAGGCTAGAGAGGCCCCCAAAGTCTTTCATCCAACTCATATCTCTGAGGTTGTATATTGTTCAGCGCTCACATTCGTATCTTAATAATTATAACAATAACAAACGTAACGTAGAAACATGACATTTCGATTGAAAATCTCGATCGCTCAATCACTCACACGCTCGATCGCTCACTCACTCACATGCTCGATTGCTCAAGTCTCACTCATTCACTCACAAGCTCGATCGCTCACTCATTCACACGCTCGATTGCTCACTCACTCACTCACTCACTCACTAACTCACTCACTCACACGCTTGATTGCTCACTCACACGCTCGACTGCTCACTCACTCACACGCTCGTTCGCTCACTCACTCACTCACTCACTCACTCACTCACGCACTCACTCACTCACTATCTCACTCACACGTTCGATAGCACGCTGACTCAATCACACGCTCGATCGCTCTCTCACTCACTCACTCACTCACTCACACGCTCGATCACTCACTCACTCACTATCTCACCTACCCTCCATCAAGACAAACGCGTTATTTTATATTTGTCCATTATGTAGTTGTCCTGGATAAAACGAATCCTGTTATCGCGACTTTTGCAGCAAAAATATTCTAATAAACACTAGGACACCCTCCAGAACAAGTATAAACATACAATAATTATATGCATGACATAAACAGTCCTTTCATTTACAATTCATCACGCTTTAAACCAACATGTCCTGCTGCTTTAACTCATAAACCCTCTACTGCTTTAAAGTCACAACTCTCACTTTTTAACTCAATGGGGAGCAAATTTATTAACGTTAAAATAACAGCTGGCTAGTGGTTTTTATATTCCGTGGGAAGTACTATCAGTTTATATATCAGCAATACACCAAACCAGCAGCAATGAGTTTTATATCTATCTATCTATTGACCTTTCGAGCCGTAACCGGCCCATAGGGCGTAGACCAAGATACACCTTCTCCTATATGAATTTTTGTTCTAGCAGTTTTCTTTTAAAGATATTTTATCAAATCTCGCCATCTGTCTCTGTTCTGTGCAAGCAGTTCTATCTCATTGAGGGAGCCGATTCCTGCTGCTCTTGCCTCTCTCATCAATGTTCTTCTCAGTGTCTCCCTGGGTCTTCCTCTTTTTCTTTTACCTGTTGTTTCCCATATGAGGGCTTGCTTTGCTATTCGATTATTATCTCTTCTCATCACATGTCCAACGTATGACCATCGTCTTTTCTTTATTACTGAAGATATTAGTGGTTGATTGGCGATTTCTCTAATTTCCTCGTTTGTTTTGAATTCGTTCCATTCTATACCAAGTATTTTCCTTAGACATTTATTTTCGAATGCGTTCAACTTTGTTTCTATATCTCTTGTTGTTTTCCAGCTTTCACACGCATACGTAAGGGTTGATAGTACATTTGATTTGAATAGCCTAAGTTTTGTGTTTGTGCTAATGAGTTTTGATTTCCACAACTTTTCAAGGCTTCTGAAAGACATTGCTGCTTTAGCCAGTCTGATTCTAATTTCTTTGCTCGTATCCCCTTCTCGATCAATGTGACTTCCAAGATAGATGAAGTGATCGATCTCTTCTACTGGTTTGTTTTCCATGTATATTTTGTCACTTGTTGGAATTAAACTTTTCATGACTTTAGTCTTTTCATGATTGACCTCAAGCCCAATTTTGCTGGCTATTGATGATAGTTCATTTGTGTTTTCCTGCATCGTTTTTATCTGATTGCTGATGAGAACTATGTCATCAGCAAAGTCCAGGTCCTCCAAATGGTCTCCTTGTATCCATTCGATGCCTTTATTACCAGTGCAGCATTTCTTCATTATGAAGTCCATAACAATTCCAAATAACAAGGGCGATAAAATACATCCTTGTTTAACCCCAGTTTCTATTGGGAAACATTCGCTCAGTCCTTCCTCTGTTCGAACTGCACATGTGTAACCATCATACATGTCTTTGATAATATTTATGATTTTTGATGGTAAGCCATATTGCTTCAGAATTTTCCACAAAGAATCTCTATGAATACTATCAAATGCTTTTTTGAAGTCGATGAAGTTAAGTACAAAAGGTTTTTGCTTTTCAATGTGTTCCTCCAATATAAGTCGTAGAGTGAAAATGTGGTCAAGACAGCTTCTCCCTTTTCTAAACCCAGCCTGTTCTTCACGCATTACTGTATCTATTGAATCCTTTATTCTATTTAGGATGATTTTACAGAATAATTTTGAGGCAACTGACAAAAGTGTCACGCCTCTCCAATTGTTACAATCTCTAAGATTGCCCTTTTTTGGGATCTTAACAATGATTCCTTTTTTCCATTTATGAGGCGTCTTCTCTGTTTTCCAAATGATGTGGCAAGGTTTTTTTTCCGGTTGTTTCCAAAATGGAGGAATTATTTTTCTCCGGCTTGGTATAGAACCGTTGATCAGAGGTTTAACAAGCCGCTATCGTAAAAACGATGTTGTTAATGAAACGTAGAGTTTTATATGGTTATATAATATTTTGTTTTTATATACCATACTTTTGAGGATACAGTATTAACTTTAACGGCTTCAATTAAATTATAAAACGTATCCTATTAATGTTATTGCTGAACGTGTTTATTACATGAAGCTGTTAGCATATGCAACCAGCACCTACTGGGTCAGACGAACGCGACTCATTATAACGTTGTCTTTGTTTATTTGTTTGTGGTTTTCCAGGTATCATGTGTTGACTCACAGGTATTGTAAAATAACAGTCACGAACAACAACTGTATTGTTTTGGCACCCTCACTGCAGAGATTTAATTAACATTCTCATGCAGAAAATGGCTTCTTTTGTCCCACTGTGTTTTTTTCGAAATCCAAATTGTTATTCTTCTAATTCAATATTGATTTTATTCTGAATCATTCCTTGTATAAACTTTAGCAAGAATTTCTCTACACGGCTCGTTAGGCTTATTGTTCTAAAATCATTGCATTCAACTGCACCATTCTTTTTAGGCAATGCAATGAAAGTTGATGATTTTAGTTCATTTGGTATGTATCCTGTATGGTATATTTCGCTGCATATGTCTGTGATCTCCTAAATGCCAAAATCGTCTAGTGCCGTTATCATCTATATCTTTATGTTGTCCTGTAGCTTTTCCCTTTTTCATTGTTTGTATAACTTTTTCCATTTCCGATTTTAATTTTGTATAGCCTGATGTATATTTTATAATTGGTTTCTTTCCCTTTCGTCATCAAATAAGTATGATATATATTTCTGCTATCTATGATTGTATCTTTATTTTCTGTTAGCATATTTTCCTTTTTTATGCGTAATACATCCACTTTCTGTGGCTTTTTAATTTCTACTAGTCATTCTCTTTATTTCTGTGTGCGTCCCTCTTAAATCTTGTTTATTTTCCGTAGTTTAGATTTCTATACAACTTTGGCTGAGCCAGTCTTCTGTTGCCCTTTTGCACATTTTGCGTATTTCATGATCTATTTTGTTGTATTGGGTAGTGTTCTACACTTCTCTTCTTTCTTCCATTTTTTTCCCAAGATGGCGTTAGTTATCCATATTTGTTTTTTGTTATTTTCCTTTTTAGGTAAGATGTCGCAAGTTTATTTCATGCTTTTTTATGCATTGTCATTTGGTTGTAACTATTTCATTAGGATTTTCTCTTCTGTACTGCTCAATCCCTTCTTCTACCATCTTCTGTGATGTTTTCTTTACTTGTATTATATAAATATCTTTAACACCTTTTTGATTTTAAGCTGTTATGTCTAGTGGTATTGTTGATGAATTAGTCTTTTGTTTGTTTCTCTTTAGTTTTACATTTTAATCATTACAAGATTGTGATCTGAGTTAATGTCTGCTTTTGGATAGGTTCTGGATTTGGATCATGTTTGCGCCAGGAAATTTCTTTAGTCCCGTTCGAAATTTGCAGTACAGAGAATCTTAATCACTGCCATTTCTGCTCCTCTGATTGCTCCAGCATCTTCGACTGCCGAGTGGAATCGTGTGTTGATGCGGTCGATTTGATTTAGTTTTGTCTGTTATCACGAGAAGTTCCACGTAATTTGGGGATGTCTCTATGGGGAAAACAGGTGCTGGCTATTACAAATTTAGATAATTCACACAATTATATCAGCCACTCTCCATATTGGGACATGCTGCCTATCATGTGTTTTCCTAATTTAGATAATTCACACAATTCTATCAGCCACTCTCCATATTGGGACATGCTGCCTATCATGTGTTTTCCTAATTTAGATAATTCACACAATTCTATCAGTCACTCTCCATATTAGGTCATACTGCCTATCATGTGTTTTCCTAATTTAGATAATTCACACAATTCTATCAGTCACTCTCCATATTAGGTCATGCTGCCTATCATGTGTTTTCCTAATTTAGATATTTCACACAATTCTATCAGTCACTCTCCATATTAGGTCATGCTGCCTATCATGTGTTTTCCTAATTTAGATATTTCACACAATTCTATCAGTCACTCTCCGTATTGGGTTATGCTGCCTATCATGTGTTTTCCTAATTTAGATAATTCACACAATTCTATCAGTCACTCTCCATATTGGGTCATGCTGCCTATCATGTGTTTTCCTAATTTAGATAATTCACACAATTCTATCAGTCACTCTTCGTATTGGGTCATGCTGCCTATCATGTGTTTTCCTAATTTAGATAATTCACACAATTCTATCAGTCACTCTCCATATTAGGTCATGCTGCCTATCATGTGTTTTCCTAATTTCTTTCAATTTGTGTTGTGTTTTCTGAAAAAATAATTTTTGTATTTAATTTATATAATTTGTTTGATATACCTGATGACGTTTTTTGCTAAAACGTTGTAGTTTGCCTTGTCTTTCTGTTAGTCTAGCAGCTCAGTACCATTATATGTTTATTGTATATGTCCCCTACAGCTATACTCACGGCCATGCATGGCATTTAAGATTGATTATGTACATTTTTTTAAAAATGACATCTGTGCTAATCGCATTTTCTTAAGTGGCATTTATGATTTCTTTGTTATAATCTCAAATCTTGGCATTAGAGTCTCCCAGCATGATGATGATGCCATGCGTGAGTGTTTTGTTGATGATAGTTACTAATAAGTTGCAGAAAAATCTATTGCGTCGTTATTATCTTCATTGGTTACTGCATAATATCCTATGGGACACAGACACAATAAAGAATGGCATGGTTCCAGGAAGACGAGACATGGGCAGATCAAGAAGATTTTGTTTTCAAGACATTAAAGAAACCTTGAACATGATAACAGAAGTGGGAGGTCTTTCTAGAGATAAAGATTATTTCTGACGGGCTGTGGTTGGAACGTTCTACAAAGACATGCGACTTAATGATAATGATAGTTGTACGTGTTTCTTGACAATAGAGCTGAATTATGCATCCCAACATGGCTACATCACGTTACGATTTAGCTTCATGAAACAAGACAGACCATAATTCATAGATACAAAATTACATATTCCACATTCGTAGGAGATCACAATGATATGTTTTTTAAATAATTGGCCTAGTAAAGAACTATGAAAAAAATAGATAAGCACAAAACAATCACTATGATACACTCAGTTCAGCAGAAGAAAAAAATCCATAAATTCAAATCGAACTCAGAGAAGAAAGATGTAGACAGTTATAGTCTTCAATTTATTCATCCAATCTATATATCTATCTTTCGTTCGCCTGAAGTATTGTCTATATCTGCAATGTCGTTTCCTGTATAAATGTTACTGTCTTTTGTAATTCTTGCAGTGGCCCATATAGTTTTGTCTGTAGTGTTGTATCTATGGGCCAATGGATTTTCCTCAGTCTACTATATTCAGTGCAGTCTTGAAGTATGTGTTCAGCAGTCTGGGGCGCCTGTCCACATGTACAAGTAGTTGATGTGCCGATCTTGAATTTTGTATACATGTGACTATTCATCCAATAATCCTGGGGTCTTTGATGCACATTTAACAGGCTTTGTCAATCTTCTTCGTTTCTTTCCATCTCCAGTTCACACTCTGGAATGTCGAAGCCTGTCATCAATTTGATGTTATCGTCCGACCTCTTTCTTTCTTTCTTTCTTTCTTTCTTTCGCGTTCCATTCACTGTTTCTTGTAGAATGGTCTTTGCTAGGCCTGACAATCCAGATGGAGTCAGCACTTTTTCATTTCCCGTTTCTTCTACAAAACAGTCAAAAGATCCATCATGCGTTTCGATTGTAGATTGTATTCTTTTGATAACTGTTTCTTTTTGCGAGACGATCTTAGTAAGATAGGCTCAAAACCTTACGATAACATTTTATCTCCACAGCTTGTATTTTACCACTGCTGTCAGAGTCCATGTTTTTTTGCCAGCATTTATAAAACCTGATATGGCAACCAAAATCAGTTAATAATTCTGTGCTGTCTGCTAGAGCCAATAATTCTGTGCTGTCTGCTAGAGCCAATAATTCTGTGCTGTCTGCTAGAGCCAATAATTCTGTGCTGTCTGCTAGAGCCAATAATTCTGTGCTGTCTGCTAGAGCCAATAATTCTGTGTTGTCTGCTAGAGCCAAGATCTGTGAACCAGAATCTATCAATATCCGGTATCGACTACACTCAGATGCCCTAGAAGGCAGCCTAGTTAGGTCATCGAGTTGGGTAATCAAAAGTCTAATGTCTATATCGGATCTGGAAGACCAAAAGATGCAATAGCAGCGTGTTTATTAACTCTTTCCGTACGGAAGCTTTTCAACAATGCAACGGAAGAGATGTCAGAGACTCGTGGTTTAAAAGTTAATCTACATATTTATATTTATCTAACATACAACATATTATATATGCATTTTTAGATAATTTAACAAGATATTAGATTTAACCAATATCAAGTTGATACAAGACATGTAAAAACAATATGGTTTAATGACGGTTTACAATAATCAAATTGAGAGTTACGCGCTATGCGGCGCGGCGTATGCGGCACAAATCGGCGTGGTGCACAGTGCGTCGAAACGTACGGAGAAGAGTTAAAACTACATTTTAAAAAAAGTAAAGTACCCCCGTCACGCCAAGTGGCGTATAGGGAAATATGGTGTTAGTGACCCAATACTTTACAGACCTTCAGCACATTAAAACTACATTAAGCACGACAAATTGCAAAACTGGATACATGGTCGGGAACAAAGGCAGAGAGGCAGAATCAAAGAGTCACTAAACAATTTTAAATTGCAACAAGTTTTGGGAGTGACTCTAAAAGGCAATGTAACTGGCACCAAAGTCAAGGTCATGCGTAGACGTGAGAATTAAAAATGTGGACAGACACAAGGTCAACTTATAAGGTATGCGTGGGTGGATAGACAATGGCAGGGGCCGGTAGTGGCCAGTATATATAAGGGAGTCTTACAGGCAGAATGACAGACACTACGAGAAGAGGCATAAAGAGAGGCACTACGCGAGGAGGCACTACGAGAGGAGGCACTACGAGAGGAGGCACTACGAGATGAGGCACTACGAGAGGAGGCACTACGAGATGAGGCACTACGAGAGGAGGCACTACGAGATGAGACACTACGAGAGGAGGCACTACGAGAAGAGGCATAACGAAAGGCACTACGAGAAGAGGCACCACGAGAAGAGGCATAACGAGAGGCACTACGAGAGGAGGCACTACGAGCACTACGGGGAGGCACTACGAGAGGAGGCACTACGGGATGAGGCACTACGAGAGGAGGCATAACGAGAGGCACTACGAGAGGAGGCACTACGAGAGGAGGCACTACGGGATGAGGCACTATGAGAGGAGGCACTACGAGATGAGGCACTGCGAGAGGAGGCACCACGAGAAGAGACATAACGAGAGGCACTACGAGTGGAGGCACTACGAGAGGAGGCACTACGAGAGGAGGCACTACGGGATGAGGCACTACGAGAGGAGGCACTACGAGATGAGGCACTACGAGTGGAGGCACTACGAGAGGAGGCACTACGAGAGGAGGCACTACGGGATGAGGCACTACGAGAGGAGGCACTACGGGATGAGGCACTACGAAAGGAGGCACTACGAGAGAAGAGAATGCCGAAATGCACTACGAGACAGACAACGATAGACATCAAAAGTGACACTCACAAAGAGTGAGACACAGGAGAGGCAGGCAGATAATTCGAGTGGTAAGCCGATAAGCCGAACAGATAAGTCGAAAGACTTACTCAATCACTATGTTTAACCTCTAAGTTTCAAAATAACGCTATTATGAACTCTTAATAGTGAAATTTTATAGCATGAACTTGACCTGCTCTTGAAGATGTTTGTGAACCTAATTTCTGACTATTCTGACGGGTCAAGCCATGTACGTTTATTCACACTTTCCAATAACAAGTTGAAACATTTCCATCGACTACTGTTAATTTTCTGAGCCTGATATGTCTACAACTCACTACGTTTACCACTCTGTAACTGCTATTTCTCTGGCTATTTCTTAGTGCTAAAACTAGGAATAGCAAAATGTTATGTATTATCAACATTCCTATATGGTGCAGAAACATGAACATTTGACAAGAAAACAGAACAGAGAATTAAAGCCTTTGAAATGTGGATATATAGAAGAATTGGATGGAAGGAAAAGAAAACAAACGATGAAGTCTTAAAACAAATAAAAATTAAAAGAGAACTACTAAACACAATTCAAACAAGAAAAATGCGATTTTTGGGCCATGTTAAAAGACACAACAGCCTACTAAATGTAATCCTGGAGGGGAAATTACAAGGTAAAAGAGGCAGATGCAGACTAAGACTAACATGGATGAGTAACATCAAAAGATAGACAAACCAGTCTATGACAACCTGCACCATCAAAGCAAGAGACAGAGCAGAATGGCTCTCCATGGTAGCCAACCTTCGATGCGGAGATGGCACTCGATGATGATGAACTGCTATTTCTCTACTCACATCACACACTATGAGATTCCTTCTTTTTCTACCTATATACAACTACACTTTGCTGATTGTCCAGATCAAAAGGATGAGAAGTGACTTCACGAATGAGCACGAAAGAACAAACACAAGGCGAAGACATTATAGGAAATTACCAAGAATCAAGTGCCAACTATGTAAATATTTACAAAAAGAAGAAAACCACATTTTACAACAATGTTGGTGTCGACACAACACGGGAAGTCAATCTACCCATTTGGTACAGGGCATGACGTCAGGAACTGCTTTCGACAGTGGGCAAAGTCTATCGACTTCATTGGATAGATACTCTATGGACAACTAGCAGATGGCAAAGGGATTAGGGGGTGCCCAAAGCTAAGATTTGCAGACGTGTGTAAACGTGACATGAAAACTTTGAACATAAACCCTGCAGACTGGGAATAAATTGCTACAAACCACAATCCTTGGAAACAAACCCTAAAGCTCCAACTCATACAAGAAGCAGACAGTTTAATAGAAAAAGAGAATACACGGCAAAAGACAAGAAAAAATAACATTTCTAGGGGTGTTGAAAAATTGATAGTCAACTATAAGTGACGGAGGCTACCACTAGGTATATTCATAGTACAATAAGTGGGATACGGGATCATAACACTTTAAGCTACACAGTTTACGATGTCCACAAAGCAACACACATACACTATCAGCAACACCTCTCAGTACAATCATAATTACAGCTGACGGCTTCCGCCAGGATCTGTGAACAAGAACCATCCAGACCCTGCTTCACCTCTCGTGGTGCCTCTAGTAACAGACTAACTTGTCTAGTCTGGCCAAGCGAGTAGGGTTCGAAGAGGGAAGACAACCCGGTACTAAAAATGTCGTGCTGAAGTCGGATGTGTTGGGTCGAAAGGCGCAAATATCACGATTATACTGCAAACCACAACACAACGCAGACTCGCCCACTTAACGTCCTTTTAAGGGCGGATGATGAAGAGGAATATTCTAGTCTACCAGAATACTCTAGAATACTTTAGGCATTGGGCGAACGCAAGCAAACAATCAGTAAGAGATTAGAGGACAACTTAAGCTACGCTGATATCTCCAGTAAGAAGGACAGTACGCATCGTCTCATGGTACATGAAGTTGAAGTGAGAGAAAAGATACAAGATACCAGTAGATGACTTCAACAGCTCAATGATCTCCCCTTTCTTGTGTGTATTCGTCCAATAACAAACTCTTCTTTATCGTCTATCTCTAAAATGACATTAAGTGAACATGAATCAGAGTCTTGGTGGCTGGGTCGTTAGTACGCTCTCTACAGACTAAAACGTTCACAGTTCAAATCTGAAATATTCCGGTTTTACCTGTTTTCAGCTTTCTTCTTCTTCTTCCTTCCTTCCTCATTTGCCTTTCAGCGTCGAGGGGAGATATAATTTGCGGTCTTTTGCTCTTCTGTTCGCCTCTGCTGCTGTTATGTTTCCTAGTGCTTCTAATATTCCATCGATCAATCTTTTTCGTGGTCGACCATTGGGTCTGGTTTTCTCACAACGTTTGTTGAAGGCTCGTTGTGTTGTGTTTTGTTCTTTCTGACATGTCACGTGGCCAAACCATTTTATCTGTCGTTTCCTTATATATTCTATGGCGGGGGCTATTCCTAGCTTTTTTCAGTTCTCATTTCTGATCTTATCTCTCAGACTGTTTCCTATCATTCGTCTAACACATTTCATCTCAGTAGAGGTTATTTTTCTTATTGTTTTTGCATAATGGGCACAGGACTGGCATTGGTAGCACAACGTTGGGATGAAGATTGTATTGTATAGTGCTCGTTTTGCCTCCAGAGTTATTTCCTTGTTGGACAATAGTGGTGATAACTGTCCTATGATTTGACAAGCTTTGTAGCATCTTGATTATATTTTCTGCTGTTTGAGAATTATCGTTTGTCATTAGACTTCTTAGGTATTTGAATTCCTCAACTTGTTTTAGCTCCCTACGTAATATAGTTATGTTGATGTTGTGTTTACTTTTGACCACATTCACGACTTCTGTTTTGTTAATGCTAATTTTCATGTTGTATTATGTCCCTCAGCTGTTGAGTTTGTTTAAGTGTTCTTGTAGGTCTTCTATTGTTTCATGTATTAGTGCCTGATCGTCTGCAAATAAAAGCTCGTTGATCTCCTCTGTCTCAACGAGCTTTTATGTTTCATGTTTCATATTTTATATTTTCTGTTTTCGGCTTTTGGGGATACTAAACCTGCGGAAATGAATACCTGATATTTTTAAGGTGAAATAGCACGGCTTGGGGTGGTACAGACCACATAAAATATGATGCCGGTCGCTGGAAAAATCGTATATGGGCCATAACCACAAACTCACCACAAGTCTTATAGCGTGAAAGAAGCCTTTTACATCTATTTTGTTTTACTGCGTTGCTTGGTTATTTGTAGCAGGATACAATATTTACACTTTGATTTAATACACCTGACTTCATCACGAGCTTGATAATGATAATGAATTCCTATTTTTTTCCCTAATCAATTGTCCTATCTACTCGTACCACGCTTCAGCACCACATGTTTGAGAGTTACAATCATTAATTATATGTTAGAATAATCTGGTATAGCACATACAATCCCTGCTTGCATGACACAGATACACACATTCTATGAAGAATGTTAATATATACACCCGACATATTACATACGACATCTGCATCTGATTTTGTGATACATAATAATACAAAACAGAAAAATAATTTCGAAATAAAAATCGGCTTTGATTGTTCACTAGTATAAGACCTGATATGAGCAGTTTTTGACTCCCGTCTCCAAGATGGCGGATCTGATCCACGTCCTCTCGATCGCTGCAGAAAGTGCATTCGGGGTCTGATTAATTTCGGTTCTCCGTTGCACTTTTCTGCGTTAAAGTCAAAATGATGATCTATTTATTACATCTGCGCCGCTAAAGCGAAGTCGTACGCCGACAATAGTCCTTTTTTGACAAATCAAGTGTTGTGGATGCGACCTTCCACCGTCTAGACTTGTTCTGCGCTTTACGTCACATTGGTGCAGTTCATGACCGTTGTTGGAATTCCTTGACGCAAGTTATTTTCATGTTACTCATTTATGTGAAATGTTTCGTCAGCCGCAGTTTCATCTCTTTAGGGAAGTTGCACTGTTTTTTGTTCGTCGTGAGCTGCATTCACTAGAGTAATCAAGAATCTAAAGGGCGCGTCATTGCTGTGAGTGCGACATTGTTATGTGTGCTACGTCATCGTAATGGCTCATCGTAAATCCCTAGAATGGCCTTACGCTAATCTTACAGTCTGTTGTTTGATGCACAACGGGGATAATCTTATGACTAACTGTGTGTTTGTATTTTCGGAATTGGAGTCAACAACGATGGCTTAACATCATGAAGCGCTATACATTACAAAAAAAATATGACGATCATCATTTTCAGGATGACGTGAACTTCGGGGTATATGGTGGATAGGCGGCAGGAACCATTGAAGGCTATGCATGAAAAGTGTTCCTTGTTGCAATTTCCTCATATTCCCAGTCCGTGGGTGGGGGGGGGAAGGGCTTGTTGGTCTCGAGACAACACGCCGACCTCGAGACAGACAGGTTGTAGGTTCAAATCTCAGCTACACCGGTTGGGATTTTTATTTATGATTTCTCTCTGCGGCAACTACCCCTGGTCTCAGCAGCGAGACCCGACTTGAACGTCAGTTACTCATCGACGGAAAAAAACACGAGTACCTTCGAAGTCGAAGTTATCTGCCTGCGGGCGAGGGACACCTGTGCACACGGACGCCAGGGAAAAATTTATTAACACGCAAAATTCAGTTTGTAGTCTCTAGGGACTTCGTCAAAAAAATGTGCTGTAATTTAATAATCAGAGTTGACAAGAAAAGCACAGTTTTATATTATACAAAAATTATTTGATAATACAAAACATCTGAAATATTACAGACGATAGAATAGATAATTGTCTAGTAAAAGTTGATGTTGATTATAATAAAGCTTAGATATAGACAAGAAGGTTTTAAGAATAGACAATGTGAACTACAAGTAAACAAAAGCAAGTAAGACAGTCATTTTGAACAATAATAATAGTATTAGAAAGCTTACAATGAAAGGAAGGTTGCAACAGACAGATACAAATGAGTGCACAGATGATTCAAAAGGGAACCAGAAATAAGAGGACATTGACAGATAGACAACAACAAAAAAACAGGGACAATATTGAAATACAAGTGAATACTATTAAATAAAATGTATTAAAAGTGAAAGATAAATGCACACAAATAATTTAACTTCAAGACAAGAATAAAGAATATGAAAGAGATACAAAGGCATGGCACAATATTACAAGAAGCTAAACAAATAAGGCAGAAAAAGACGCCAGTGGTGGGGAATAATATACACTCCCACAATGTATGGTGAATGCTTTACAGAAAAGGAACACAACAAAATACTGACGTTTCGGCCTTCATGCGGCCTTCTTCAGAGAACGAGAACAACGATAATAAACGATGAGGCACAGATAAATGTTACTACATCTAGGATGATATGGGACTGGTAATTGAAGGAGAAGTGGACAGAGGGATGTGAGATGAGATAGTGATACGAAAGAGAGATGTGCTACAAGTTGGAGAATAGGTAAAATGTGGAAATATAAAAGTATAAGTAAAGAATGGTTATATATAAAAATCGACTTAGCTCGTAGAATCCGTCAAATTCACACTGATGGAAGGCTAACAAATGCCAGCAGGACAGTCAGTGACGTGGTAAGACCGGAGGTCAGACGTATAGTGATGCAGTCAAGAGAGACACAGGTAAGGACTCTGAGTCGCTGATAGTGTGAGCGAAAGTAGTGATAGTTTGACTCGGCAGACAATCTCCGTGTACTATCGTGATAGGTATGACGTAATGCATGGGCCTGTACTGATGAAGACTACAGAGAAAGGCCACAACGAGCGAACCAACAACAAATAATGTAGCTAACGTAGCGATAAGTAAGATATGATAGAGGGTAATCAGGGTATTTAATACAGACACGGAAAATTGCCCGAGAGGGCCAAAACTAGAGTAGGAAAGGGAGAAACGGTGACACAGGTAAAGATTCTGGATTTCTGATAGTGTTAAAGTAAGAAACTGAGCAGGAAATCTCCGGGTACTCTCGTTGTAGGTGTTACGTAATGTAGGACAGGTTAAAAAAAATAGAGTAAAGTACCCCCGTCACGTCAAGTGACGTATAGGTAATATGGTGCTAGTGATCATAAATTTTACAGACCTTCGGCACATGATTTTTGGGGTAATGAGGTCAGTATTACACACGTGCCGCTTTACTTTCCCAGAAAAAAATCCGGTACCCATTAAAGTCTGGGTGAACCCGGAAGCCGTCCCTTGGGATCGAACCCTACCTCTTATCCTTTGTAGTCAAGCTCACTCACTAACCACTGAGCTATCGCGGGTATGTAGGACAGGTGCTGATAAGAAATTTGGAGGAGCGGTTAAACCGAGTGATCTAGCGTGTCATAACGCCGACGGTGTCGCTATAAATAAGAAGTGATAAAAGATTGTCAAGATACGTAGTGCAGACACGGGAAATTGTCTGAGAGACAAACCCAAAATAGGGGAGGAAGAATCGGAGGAAAGAAGGATTTGTAAAAAGGAAGAGAATGGGGGAAAAGGTGAGGGGTTACTCGTGTGACAGGGATATATTGATACCCCGTGGGGTCAGGCAACCTATCCGAGCGATCAGGCGATTCTCTAAAGTGAATCGGCAGCGGCTTTATGAGGCACATGAAACCAAGCCAGTAACTAAGACATCCTCCTACCTTTGTTGGCCCTGAGAGTTGAAGTGGGATGCCACAGGGATGCATGCATCCCGTGTAATGTCATACAGATGTTTCCAGCATCCTGATTCACCTATGTAGGTCAACTTTAATCACTTACATATGATGACAACGATAATGTTACGCGATGTGCAAGTGAATCCCTCTCTGATATCAAAAGGACCATTAGGGAAGAGAGCAGTATCCGTTCGAAGAACGTGGTTGCAAGTTTTACATAGACTAGGGTTACAGGGGCGCGTACCCCGATGGCTCTGGGGGGAGGCAGGAAGACAGCTCGTGAGAAACATGTCAGGAGGTTACGATCACGCTTGAAGGCTACTAATGGTTGGGGGTCAGGGGTCGGGGAAGAGAAGACGGGTATTTTGGGGTCGGAGCAGAGAATGGGGAGGTAGCGGTGAATGATTCTGATCACCGCGCCTCGTGGTGAGAGTGATGGGTGAGGGCAAGCACTATCCGTCTTAAGGGGGACCCGTAGATGGGGTAAGAACAGCCTCGCGTGGGGTGCGGAGAGCAGGAAGGAGAATGGAATCAGAATAGATGCGTCGGCGGAAGAAGTCGAGCATCAGATGGACATTTTGTGGGAAATCGTCATCGTCCTGTCAAAGGCGATGAAGCCTGAGTAACTGCGAATAGGGAAGATAGTTTTTACAGGATGTCGGAGGAAAGAAAAGTCGTAGAGAAGGAGATAGGTGGAGTCAGTAAGTTTGTAGAAAACAGAGGTAAGTAGATCAGAGGCACCTAAGGTAATAGTGGGAGTCAGTAGGTTTGTAGAAAACAGAGGTAAGTAGATCAGAGGCACCTAAGGTAATAGTGGGAGTCAGTAGGTTTGTAGAAGACCGAGGTAAGTAGATCAAAGGCACCTAAGGTAATTGTTGCAGTCAGTAGGTTTGTAGAAGACCGAGGTAAGTAGATCAAAGGCACCTAAGGTAATTGTTGCAGTCAGTAGGTTTGTAGAAGACCGAGGTAAGTAGATCAGAGGCACCTAAGGTAATAGTTGGAGTCAGTAGGTTCGTAGAAGACCGAGGTAAGTAGATCAGAGGCACCTAAGGTAATAGTTGGAGTCAGTAAGTTTGTAGAAGACCGAGGTAAGTAGATCAGAGGCACCTAAAAAAAACAGTGGAGCCACGACAGCTCAGTGGTTAGTGAACTGGACTACAAAGGACAAGAGGTAGTGTTCGATCCCAACCGACGGCTTCCAGGTTCACCCAGCCTTAAATGGGTACCGGATTTTTTTCTGGGAAAGTAAAGAGGCACGGGCGTTATACCGACCACATTACCCCAAAAATCATGTGCCGAAGGTCTGTAAAATTTATGGTCGCTAACACCATATTTCCTATACGCCACTTGGCGTGACGGGGACACTTTACTTACTTTACAAAGGAAACAGTGGTGTCTTTTAGAAGAGGAAGTAAATCTTCAAATAGAGAGGATATAATACTTTGAAAACGAAAGTAGTAAATTAAACATACAAATAAAGTATATGAAAGAGAATGAAGAAATGAAAACCAGGGATGGATATTTAACAAGTGAGGAAGATCATAATGGGAAAACAGTAGAAAACGAAGGGACAACTAGAAAACAAATGAATAATGTTGAGAAAATAGCTGGTGCTAAGAAATATGAAATTTACAAAGAGACTAAATGCAATTTCTAGCAGTAGAAAATGCATATAAGATTAAGAACATATCAGTCAAGTGAAGAAGCTACGAGCATTAATGGTATAGATGATGAGGATTTATTGTCGTGTAGAAGGCACAGAACAAACAGAACTAATAGATTATCATCAATAACTACAATTAGCACGAAGGAAGCAAAGGAAACTAAGGAAACATAAAAAAACAAACGAAGAAGAAGATGGATCATGGAGAATGACTTCGGACAAAATAGGGAAAAACGTTTCATAAGAAGCAAATGATATATTTGTTGAAATGCAAAGAAAGCGAGAAGAAATATTTGTAACTGATGAAGAATTTGCTGCAGATGTGGGTCAGTTACAAAGGTATTTCAATTACCAGCAGAAGGTAAAAGCTGAGAAACTTACTCAATCGCATAATGATAGATGAAGCAAGCATGTTGTAGAAATGATCACATTGATGAGAGATATACTTCAAAATATGAAAATAAACCGAAGGAAAGTAGAAACTACATAGGTGGAAATAGGAGTGGATTAGACAAAATAGATATGGTGAGCATAATAGATATTCTGAACGAAGCAGAGAGTAGCATAAAGATGGGGCATCAATGCCTACCTGAAAAGGTACTAAATGAAGAAAGAGTAGTGGCAGATAATAATGAAGAGTAAGAAAAGACGCAGAACAAGGAAAGGGCGACTGCAGAAAAAGTAATTGATTAAAATAAGATCAGATACTACAACAACAAAGACAGTGTGATGAAACTACTCAGAACACTATGGTAGATAGTGAACCGTATAAGAACACAACGTTACAATGTGCACAGAAAGGAGGGTACAAAGAGAGAGAACAACTTCATCAGAAGAAGATATTCCTTTAGGAGAAAGATTCAAGCTAGTGGACAGAAACAAAAGAGTGGAGAAACAAGAAGAAATATCAATCGAGAAATCGGCTACACCAACAGAAGCACAAAGCGGAGATAAAAAAGTTAATCATCATCATCATCATGTACTGGGCCTGCTGGCGTAGGTGATCATGTCTCTCCACAATTTTCGATCTCGACAGTTATTTATCATTTCTATTGTTGACCTTCTGCCAAGCCATTCTCTTAAGCTGTCTGGTATTTTTTCTCTTTCCTTCCCTCTATCTATTCGTCCTTCAATTTTCCCAGTTGTAATTCCCAATGTATTCAAGTTGTTCTCTTCTCATTACATAGCCAAGAAATGATGTAAAACGTTAATACAAGTGAAGAAAACACAGAAGAAATAAATACGATGGAGACCTTATAGCGTGTTACAAGAAAAAGACAAAGGAGATGCTTTTCAGGAGATCGCCAGAGGAAAGAAGACACAGAGATAATGAATATGAAACAATGGATGGACCAGAAGAGACAAGGACATATGAGACAAAGACATATGAGACAAAGACATATGAGACAGTGGATGGATAAGGGAGTTAGATAAATGAAAGTAAAAGAAACAGTACGGAAGTACTAACATACTTTAGAAGTGATAATCCGGAAGGACAGAGTACGCAGAAAAAGAAGTATATAGGGAAAGCAATAATAAGTCAAAGAAGAAGACGAAAAGAGGTGTGGTACATGTAGAGTTATATGTATGAGAATAAGAAGAAAACGGAAGAAGATGTGGTATGTGTGGAGTAATATGTATACAACAAGAAACAAATGGAAGTAGGTGTGGTATATGTAAAGTAATATGATTACATTAAGAAGAAAATGGAAGAAGGTGTGATATATGTAGAGTAATATGTATGCAATAAGAAGAACATGGAATCGAAGGTGAAAACAAGAAAAACTAACCCATGGATTATATGTTTAAATATTGGCAATGTTATGTCCGTATTATTGTGTCTTTCTCAGCTTCTAATGAGAAAAGATAATGAAGAAAATATGTTATTGTATGTTAACTATTAAATTGAGGAGGAACGCTCTGTTGAGAAATGTATTGGATAATGAGGAGAAAGGTCTAAGCCATAGACTAAGAAGAAAATCAATGATATTGTCACATAAAAAAGAATAATTACAAGCAAACAAAGCTGTTAATAAGGGATAAATCTATGTTTGTCCAACATAATACTAGAGTAAGATAACCATACATATGTTTTCTTTATGTTCACAGAAATATATAATGAAAAGACTAGACAGACAAATTAGAGACATGATGAGCCATAGATGGATATGGACTTCTTGATACCTGCTCAACGAGAGTTCTGCTCTGATGATCAGATTACATTCTGTTACCAAGGCTATGTATAATGAGTTTTCTAACATTGTACTAGAAATTAGAGGAGCGTGTGGTCTAAACGATAACATGTCGTGCTTCGAACCAGGAGAAACAGAACATAACATAACATAACATAACATAAGGCTTAATAACTTACATCAACATAACTATAGACGGCAGACAACTAAAACAAGTAGAGAAATGTAAATACCAAGGATGTCTAATGACAAACAACAATTCACAAACAGCAGAAATAGACTAAAAATGCAACAAAACGTTTCGAATCATTGGACAGCTAAAACCACTATTTGTAAAAGTTTGGAATGCACAACAAAATGATTAAAGACTGGGATAGTGCAAAGCGGAGCGGAGCGGTCATAAAGTGGCGATTCATAAAATGACGAAGGTTGTCTTGGGGATTTCGATTGAGGGGTCACAATGGGAATCGAGAAAAAAAAGATAAGAAAAGTCAGTAGGGAGACAGAGAGCGACCAGAGCGGGAAGGCGGAAGGTCGGCTGGTCAACAGGGAGCAGACGTTCCATAAATGGCCTGCATTAATAGTGAAGTTGTTAAACTTAGAACATGGGCACACGCCCTATGATAAATAGTTGAGTTCAGTTCAGATGTAATGTACAGTTAGTTTTTCAAGGATTGTACATCCAAGAAAATAACGGAATTCAGTGGACACGAGGTTCTAACGCTTTGATGCGTATTGAGAAGACTGTTGGGGCTAAAGTCTTAACGGAACGCTGGGCCAAGCATGAATATCTACATGTCTGGGCCATAGTCGTTGACAACAAGTGTCAAGGGCAATTTTCTTTGTAGATTAATCCATTGTGATTAACTCGGGACAAATAGTAACAACACTTGTATGCGGTGTTGGTAGTACATGGTGTCCGAGAGCAAGTACCTACTGAGGTTTCAATGTAGGACTAAGTGTGAATTAAAAGTTTCGTGGTATTTTTCAATTATGAGACTGCCACTTTTTTGTCTCCTCCCTTGAGTTCAATGTGAAGGTCAATTAGATTAGCATCCATATGATAAAAGTTTTTGTAAATGCCTCTCGATCTCTATTGTGTTAGAGATTCTTCCAAAACCCATTTTTACCCTATAACAACTAACTATATTTCCCTCCTCTTAGTACAGTTTAGTTCATATTAATTTAATTTAGTTCATATTAATTTAGTTTAGTTCATATTAATTTAGTTTAGTTCGTATTAATTTAATTTAGTTGAGCTGAAATATCATTTTCATGTAAATATTCAAACGATAACAGTTCTCATAAATGCCTGTCGACCTCTATTGAGTTAGTGATTCCTCCACTTCCATCTTTAGCGACTATAACCACTAACTATATGGGCGCCGCGATAGCTCAGTGGTTAGTGAGCTGGACTACAAAGGACAAGAAGTAGGGTTCGTTCCCAACCGACGACTTCCGGGTTCAACTAGCCTTAAATGGGTACCGGATTTTTTTTTCTGGGAAAGTAAAGTGGCGCGGGCGTAATACTGACCACATTACCCCAAAAATCATGTGTTGAAGGTCTGTAAAATTTATGGTCACTAACACCATATTCCCTATACGCCACTTGGTGTGACCGCTTCTTTACCGTTTACTTTTTACTAACTATATCTCCCTCCTCTTTGTTAAGTTTAATTTACTTTAGTTTAGTTTAGTTGACCTATCACCTTCATTGCACATGGAACAACTCCTAACATCTCATTCCAACATCTTCACCAGCTTACAGCTACTGAAGATACCGTTGAAATCACCATCATCGTTATATACTAGCGAAAGAACTTTGGAGAGTGTCATATCAAAGGTACTGAATACTTAGCACAAAGTCCTAGGTAATGGAAGGGTTGGGGGTTAACGGGTGCTAGTGTGTAACCGTTGCCAAGGCAGCAGCCATCTTGGCCCACAATTTTAGACTTTTAACTGGAAAGGGTTTTTTAACACGCGCAGAGTACACACAGTACGTCATTTTTTTCCCATAGCTATCTGAGAGAGCAAGACATTGGATCTGACCAACTGTGAAAGCAAGACATTGGATCTGACTATCTGTGAAATCAAGACATTGGATCTGACTATCTGTGAAAGCAAGACATTGGATATAACTATCTGTGAAAGCAAGACATTGGATCTGACTATCTGTGAAAGCAAGACATTGGATCTGAATATCTGTGAAAGCATGAAATTGGATCTGACTATCTGTGAAAGCAGAAGATTAGATCTGACTATCTGTGAAAGCAGGACATTGGATCTGACTATCTCAGAAAGAAAGACATTGGATCTGACTATCTGTGAAAGCAGGACATTGGATCTGACTATCTGAGAAAGCGAGACATTGGATCTGACTATCTGAGAAAGCAAAACATTGTATCTGACTATCTGAGCAAGCAAGACATTGGATCTGCCTATCTGAGGAAGCTAGACATCGGATCTCACTATCTGAGAAAGTAATACATTGGATCTGACAATCTGTGAAAGCCAGATATTAGATCTGACTATGTGAGAAAGCTAGGCATTGGATCTGACTATGAGAGAAAGCAAGACATTGAATCTCACTATATGAGAAAGCTAGACATTGGATCTCACTATCTGAGAAAGCTAGACATTGGATCTCACTATCTGAGAAATCTAGACATTGGATCTCACTATCTGAGAAAACAAGGCATTGGATCTCACTATCTGAGAAAGCTAGACATTGGATCTCACTATCTGAGAAAACAAGGCATTGGATCTCACTATCTGAGAAAGCTAGACATTGGATCTCACTATCTGAGAAATCTAGACATTGGATCTCCCTATCTGAGAAATCTAGACATTGGATCTCACTATCTGAGAAAGCTAGACATTGGATCTCCCTATCTGAGAAATCTAGACATTGGATCTCACTATCTGAGAAAACAAGGCATTGGAACTCACTATCTGAGAAATCTAGGCATTGGATCTGACTATCTGTGAAAGCAAGGCATTGGATCTCACTATATGAGAAAGCAAGGCATTGGATCTCACTATCTGAGAAATATAGACATTGGATTTTACTATCTGAGAAATCACGACATTGGATCTCACTATCTGGGAAATCTAGACATTGGATCTCACTAACTGAGAAATATAGACATTGGATCTCACTATCTGAAAAATCTAGACATCGGATCTCACTATCTGCTAAAGCAAGGCATTGGATCTCACTATCTGAGAAAACTAGACATCGGATCTCATATCTGAGGAAGCTAGAAATCAGATCTCACTATATTAAAAAGCAAGACATCGCATCTCACTATCTAAGGAAGCTAGAAATTGGATCTCACTATCTGTAAAAGCAAGACATTGGATCTCACTACACAAAGATCGGGGGAAGTTAAAGCCACCATAAAACCACAGATCGAAGAAGAAACATTTCCATCGTATCTGGTGGATTCGAACCTGGGCACTTCCCAAAAGCCTCTGGACCACTTGTTTCGTGACTGTACCATCATGCACGTACCCTACCCCTTTCAATCTTCTCTTTGTTGCTCTTCTTGAACACATTTTATGGGGCAAATTTAGCCACCAGAGAAATGGAATGAAAAATAGACTGAGGAATGTCAACATAAGTTACTATACAACTTTACAGTGGACGTGTCAACATAAGTTACTATACAGCTTTACAGTGGACGTGTCAACATAAGTTACTATACAGCTTTACAGTGGACGTGTCAACATAAGTTACTATACAGCTTTACAGTGGACGTGTCAACATAAGTTACTATAAGGTAAGGTAAAGGTAAGGTAAAGTACGAGACTTGAACCGGCGTCTTAGCACGCGAGTATATACCCATATGTGCTCGGCCGCCTATCCAGAAATGTTCGGATATTTCTGTATAGTGTAGCCTCAAGCATCGAAACTCAGATGCGAAGCGACATTCCTCACCTTCCCAGGATAATATACCCTGGTACCCATTTCTGCCAACGGCTGGGTCGACCGTGGGGGTATTTTTTTTTTTTTTTTTTTTTTTCCAACCACGAGTACAACTCACACTGCTCCCAGCGGGAATTGAACACGGGTTGTCCGAACGTCGGTAGTCTAGTCGGGTGGTTTTCCCAACTAGGCTACCGAGGCCCCCAAGTTACTATACAGCTTTACAGTGGACGTGTCAACATTAGTTGCTTTACAGTGGACGTGTCAACATAAGTTACTATACAGCTTTACAGTGGGCGCGTCAACATAAGTTACTATACAGCTTTACAGTGGACGTGTCAACATAAGTTACTATACAGCTTCACAGTGGACGTGTCAACATAAGTTACTATACAGCTATACAGTGGACGCGTCAACATAAGTTACTATACAGCTTCACAGTGGACGTGTCAACATAAGTTACTATACAGCTTTACAGTGGACGTGTCAACATAAGTTACTATACAGCTTCACAGTGGACGTGTCAACATAAGTTACTATACAGCTATACAGTGGACGCGTCAACATAAGTTACTATACAGCTTCACAGTGGACGTGTCAACATAAGTTACTATACAGCTTTACAGTGGACGCGTCAACATAAGTTACTATACAGCTTCACAGTGGACGTGTCAACATAAGTTACTATACAGCTTCACAGTGGACGTGTCAACATAAGTTACTATACAGCTATACAGTGGAAGTGTCAGTAAAGTCGGTAAACAGTCAACAGCAGAATTGTGGAAGGACATCATAGCCCCTACGCCAATCGGCATGGAACATGCTGATACTTATGATGTACAGATCGATTGATATTATTTTGGTCTATATATAAATATGGGGGCTGGGTTCACAGTATCTTTCATTTCATCCTCATGGATAGGGTATTGATGAAGACGACGATGCTTTTGTTATTTATTTTACTATTGATCTTGTCATCGACATGATGTGATCATTCACCAATGTTCAGGAATCTCTTGGCCATTTTAATCTTGTCCACTGGATAACTATTCTATGGTGTCTTCATTGCAATGTCTCTGTAATTTATGCATACATATACATATATTATGGTCGTGTATGTTCATTAAGATGTGATATGTCTTTCATATATGTATGGGTTCATTTCTATGTTAAACAGTTTCCATTAAAACAGTTTCCATGTTAAACACTTTCAATTTAAACAATGTCCACGTTAAACAGTTTCCATTTAAAGTTTATATGTTAAACAATTTTTATCTTAAATAGTTTCCATGTTAAATAATTTCTATGTTAAACAATTTCCATAATAAACAATGTCTGTGTTAAACAGTTTCTATTTAATTAGTTTCCATTTGAACATTTTCCAAGTTAAACAGTTTTAATGTTAAACAGTTCCCACGTTAAATAATGGATATGTTAAAACAGTTACCTTTAATCCCTACATCACTTCTTCCATGATAAACGTATTCCACAAATAAACATTTTTCCCGTTAAAAAAATTCTATGCTAAACATTTTCCACTAAAAAAATAATGGATACAAAATGGCCGGACAACGTGACCAATTCACGTCTTGGACCTCCATCCGTTATGGCATCACTTGGGAGTCAAAGAATAAAGTGGTCGGGACATATCAGAAGAATTAACAATAATTGCATCCAGAGGGTAATATTGTGTGGCGATCTGACATACATGAAGCGCCCTGTGGGCAGAAGAATCTGCCAAAGAATCTCATGGATCACTTGACGAATCTGTTTACATTTTCTGGCCATTTGCTAATGACAGGGCGCCTTGATCGTTGGTTATTTTGAACAAACATTTGACCGTTCTTGAACAATCATTTTATTTGCGTCTTAGGCCTACGAAGACACAAAGGACAGAAGTTATAGTTCTACACGACAATTTGCTGCTAGCTCTAGCAATTCTTACTTGTTTCTTAATCCCAAGGTTGAGCCTTTTCTAAAAAAATTTCTGTGTAGCAGTTCTTTTGGACTGCCTTGTTTTTTTTGTTTTTTTTTTAACAGATGGTTTCCACACGAATACCTGACGGTTTTCTTCATTCTTTCTCAGCACGTTACAGATGTATTTCTAACACCCGCCTTCTTATAAAATCAACACGTATTATTATTATTATTTTTTTTATTCATCTCTTATCTCTTCTTTTCAAATGTATTCTTCCTAACCTATGTTTGAGACTCCACGAAGACATGTGTTTTCTGAGACATGTAATTTCCTATCTAAAGTTTTGGTTGATTTCCAACTTTCACATCCATTTGTTAGATTTGATATCATACATGAACTGAACAGTTTAAGTAAAGGTAAAGGTAGAGTACGAGACTTGAACCGGCGTCTTTATCATACATGAGCTGAACAGTTTAAGTAAAGGTAAAGGTAGAGTACGAGACTTGAACCGGCGTCTTTATCACACATGAGCTGAACAGTTTAAGTAAAGGTAAAGGTAGAGTACGAGACTTGAACCGGCGTCTTTATCATACATGAGCTGAACAGTTTAAGTAAAGGTAAAGGTAGAGTACGGGACTTGAACCGGCGTCTTTATCATACATGAGCTGAACAGTTTAAGTAAAGGTAAAGGTAGAGTACGAGACTTGAACCGGCGTCTTTATCACACATGAGCTGAACAGTTTAAGTAAAGGTAAAGGTAGAGTACGAGACTTGAACCGGCGTCTTTATCACACATGAGCTGAACAGTTTAAGTAAAGGTAAAGGTAGAGTACGGGACTTGAACCGGCGTCTTTATCACACATGAGCTGAACAGTTTAAGTAAAGGTAAAGGTAGAGTACGGAACTTGAACCGGCGTCTTTATCACACATGAGCTGAACAGTTTAAGTAAAGGTAAAGGTAGAGTACGAGACTTGAACCGGCGTCTTTATCATACATGAGCTGAACAGTTTAAGTAAAGGTAAAGGTAGAGTACGAGACTTGAACCGGCGTCTTTATCATACATGAGCTGAACAGTTTAAGTAAAGGTAAAGGTAGAGTACGGGACTTGAACCGGCGTCTTTATCATACATGAGCTGAACAGTTTAAGTAAAGGTAAAGGTAGAGTACGGGACTTGAACCGGCGTCTTTATCATACATGAGCTGAACAGTTTAAGTAAAGGTAAAGGTAGAGTACGGGACTTGAACCGGCGTCTTTATCATACATGAGCTGAACAGTTTAAGTAAAGGTAAAGGTAGAGTACGGGACTTGAACCGGCGTCTTTATCATACATGAGCTGAACAGTTTAAGTAAAGCTGAACAGTTTAAGTAAAGGTAGAGTACGGGACTTGAACCGGCGTCTTTATCATACATGAGCTGAACAGTTTAAGTAAAGGTAAAGGTAGAGTACGGGACTTGAACCGGCGTCTTTATCATACATGAGCTGAACAGTTTAAGTAAAGGTAAAGGTAGAGTACGGGACTTGAACCGGCGTCTTTATCATACATGAGCTGAACAGTTTAAGTAAAGGTAAAGGTAGAGTACGGGACTTGAACCGGCGTCTTTATCATACATGAGCTGAACAGTTTAAGTAAAGGTAAAGGTAGAGTACGAGACTTGAACCGGCGTCTTTATCATACATGAGCTGAACAGCTTAAGTAAAGGTAAAGGTAGAGTACGGGACTTGAACCGGCGTCTTTATCATACATGAGCTGAGAAGTTTAAGTAAAGGTAAAGGTAGAGTACGAGACTTGAACCGGCGTCTTTATCATACATGAGCTGAACAGTTTAAGTAAAGGTAAAGGTAGAGTACGAGACTTGAACCGGCGTCTTTAGCACGCCGAGTTTCCATCCATATGTGCTCGGTCGACTATCCAGAAATGTTCGGAGATTTCTGGATAGTGTTGCCTCAAGCATCGAAACACAGATGCGAGGCGACATTCCTCACCTTCTCAGGGTAATACCCTGGTACCCATTTCTGTCAACGGCTGGGTCGACCGTGGGGATATTTTTTTTTTCCAACAACGAGTACAATTCACACTGACCTTTACCTTTACAGTTTAAGTATATTCTTGAAACACGCGTATAGACTTTAATAATGCTAATCAATATCTTACTTTATTTCTCGGAGTAGTGTGAGATCTCATTTTCCTTCAGTATCTTCTACCCTCCATTCTTAAAGTCGCCATTATATATTTCTGGACAGCTAAAAGCACCAATGAGGAAGTTCTCAAAGAGGCCAACACAAAAAGGGAGCTCCCAAAAACATCAGAAAGAAACAATCAACATTTTTCGGCACATCATGAGAAGATGAAAGTTGGAATACTTGGTAACAACTGGCAAAATAAAAGGAAACAGAGATCGCGGACGACAAAGAGAGAAAATACTTGAAAGCTTGGTGTCATGGTATGGAAAACAGTCAACAACAGAACTGATACGGTGCACAGTAGATAGAAGACTGTGGAAGGACATGGTCGCCTACGTCAACCGGTATGGCACATGATGATTATATATTTCAGTTGCTTCATAACCAAACGGTATGGCACATGATGATTATATATTTCAGTTGCTTCATAACCAAACGGTATGGCACATGATGATTATATATTTCAGTTGCTTCATAACCAAACGGTATGGCACATGATGATTATATATTTCAGTTGCTTCATAACCAAACGGTATGGCACATGATGATTATATATTTCAGTTGCTTCATAACCAAACGGTATGGCACATGATGATTATATATTTCAGTTGCTTCATAACCAAACGGTATGGCACATGATGATTATATATTTCAGTTGCTTCATAACCAAACGGTATGGTACATGATGATTATATATTTCAGTTGCATCATAACCAAACGGTATGGCACATGATGATTATATATCTCAGTTGCTTCATAACCAAACGGTATGGCACATGATGATTATATATTTCAGTTGCTTCATAACCAAACGGTATGGCACATGATGATTATATATTTCAGTTGCTTCATAACCAAACCGTATGGCACATGATGATTATATATTTCAGTTGCTTCATAACCAAACCGTATGGCACATGATGATTATATATTTCAGTTGCTTCATAACCAAACCGTATGGCACATGATGATTATATATTTCAGTTGCTTCATAACCAAACGGTATGGCACATGATGATTATATATTTCAGTTGCTTCATAACCAAACGGTATGGCACATGATGATTATATATTTCAGTTGCTTCATAACCAAACGGTATGGCACATGATGATTATATATTTCAGTTGCTTCATAACCAAACGGTATGGCACATGATGATTATATATTTCAGTTGCTTCATAACCAAACGGTATGGTACATGATGATTATATATTTCAGTTGCATCATAATCAAACGGTATGGCACATGATGATTATATATCTCAGTTGCTTCATAACCAAACGGTATGGCACATGATGATTATATATTTCAGTTGCTTCATAACCAAACGGTATGGCACATGATGATTATATATTTCAGTTGCTTCATAACCAAACGGTATGGCACATGATGATTATATATTTCAGTTGCTTCATAACCAAACGGTATGGCACATGATGATTATATATTTCAGTTGCTTCATAACCAAACGGTATGGCACATGATGATTATATATTTCAGTTGCTTCATAACCAAACGGTATGGTACATGATGATTATATATTTCAGTTGCATCATAACCAAACGGTATGGCACATGATGATTATATATCTCAGTTGCTTCATAACCAAACGGTATGGCACATGATGATTATATATTTCAGTTGCTTCATAACCAAACGGTATGGCACATGATGATTATATATTTCAGTTGCTTCATAACCAAACGGTATGGCACATGATGATTATATATTTCAGTTGCTTCATAACCAAACGGTATGGCACATGATGATTATATATTTCAGTTGCTTCATAACCAAACGGTATGGCACATGATGATTATATATTTCAGTTGCTTCATAACCAAACGGCATGGCACATGATGATTATATATTTCAGTTGCTTCATAACCAAACGGTATGGCACATGATGATTATATATTTCAGTTGCTTCATAACCAAACGGTATGGCACATGATGATTATATATTTCAGTTGCTTCATAACCAAACGGTATGGCACATGATGATTATATATTTCAGTTGCATCATAACCAAACGGTATGGCACATGATGATTATATATCTCAGTTGCTTCATAACCAAACGGTATGGCACATGATGATTATATATCTCAGTTGCTTCATAACCAAACGGTATGGCACATGATGATTATATATTTCAGTTGCTTCATAACCAAACGGTATGGCACATGATGATTATATATTTCAGTTGCTTCATAACCAAACGGTATGGCACATGATGATTATATATTTCAGTTGCTTCATAACCAAACGGTATGGCACATGATGATTATATATTTCAGTTGCTTCATAACCAAACGGTATGGCACATGATGATTATATATTTCAGTTGCTTCATAACCAAACGGTATGGCACATGATGATTATATATTTCAGTTGCTTCATAACCAAACGGTATGGCACATGATGATTATATATTTCAGTTGCTTCATAACCAAACGGTATGGCACATGATGATTATATATTTCAGTTGCTTCATAACCAAACGGTATGGCACATGATGATTATATATTTCAGTTGCTTCATAACCAAACGGTATGGCACATGATGATTATATATTTCAGTTGCTTCATAACCAAACGGTATGGCACATGATGATTATATATTTCAGTTGCTTCATAACCAAACGGTATGGCACATGATGATTATATATTTCAGTTGCTTCATAACCAAACGGTATGGCACATGATGATTATATATTTCAGTTGCTTCATAACCAAACGGTATGGCACATGATGATTATATATTTCAGTTGCTTCATAACCAAACGGTATGGCACATGATGATTATATATTTCAGTTGCTTCATAACCAAACGGTATGGCACATGATGATTATATATTTCAGTTGCTTCATAACCAAACGGTATGGCACATGATGATTATATATTTCAGTTGCTTCATAACCAAACGGTATGGCACATGATGATTATATATTTCAGTTGCTTCATAACCAAACGGTATGGCACATGATGATTATATATTTCAGTTGCTTCATAACCAAACGGTATGGCACATGATGATTATATATTTCAGTTGCTTCATAACCAAACGGTATGGCACATGATGATTATATATTTCAGTTGCTTCATAACCAAACGGTATGGCACATGATGATTATATATTTCAGTTGCTTCATAACCAAACGGTATGGCACATGATGATTATATATTTCAGTTGCTTCATAACCAAACGGTATGGCACATGATGATTATATATTTCAGTTGCTTCATAACCAAACGGTATGGCACATGATGATTATATATTTCAGTTGCTTCATAACCAAACGGTATGGCACATGATGATTATATATTTCAGTTGCTTCATAACCAAACGGTATGGCACATGATGATTATATATTTCAGTTGCTTCATAACCAAACGGTATGGCACATGATGATTATATATTTCAGTTGCTTCATAACCAAACGGTATGGCACATGATGATTATATATTTCAGTTGCTTCATAACCAAACCGTATGGCACATGATGATTATATATTTCAGTTGCTTCATAACCAAACGGTATGGCACATGATGATTATATATTTCAGTTGCTTCATAACCAAACGGTATGGCACATGATGATTATATATTTCAGTTGCTTCATAACCAAACGGTATGGCACATGATGATTATATATTTCAGTTGCTTCATAACCAAACGGTATGGCACATGATGATTATATATTTCAGTTGCTTCATAACCAAACGGTATGGCACATGATGATTATATATTTCAGTTGCTTCATAACCAAAAGGTATGGATGTGTCAAGAGGAATGTCGTGTCTCTGAAACAAAAGCATCAACACTGTAGTTGGTGACATCTTTCATGAATACTCCCATCTCTTTCCAAAAACGGCGGGTGTTAGTCCAGTACCTAAAATTCAGTTCGGATGTATCGGGGTCGGAATGCGCAATATACCGCAATTTGCTGTAATTAACACCACTATGTTGTTTCACCAATTTAACGTTCTTTTAAGAGCGTAAGAATATGTGTAAAAACAAATAAAAGTAAAGTAAAGAGTTCCATCACGCCAAGTGGTGTATAGGAATATGGTGTTAGTGATCATAATTTTCAAACACCTTCATTACATGATTTTGGGATAATGTGGTCGGTATTACGCCCGTACCTCTTTACTTTCCCAGAAAAAAATAAGTCAGGTACCCATTTAAGGTTGGGTGAACTAGAGAAGCCGTCGATCAGCATCGAACTCGACTTCATGTCCTTTGTAGTCCAGTGCACTAACCACTGAGGTGATCATGTCTCTCCACAACTTTCGATCTCGAGAATTATTTATCAATTATGTTGTTGACCTTCTGCCAAACTATTCTCTTAAGCTAACTAGTATCTTTTCTCTTTGTTTCCCTCTATCTCTTCGCCCCTTAATTTTTCCAGTTGTTACAATATATTTCAGCTGTTCCCTTCTCATTACATGTCCAAAAATGATGATTATTTCTTCCTAATATTAGAAATTAGCCCTATCTTTGCTTTGTCCTTTTTCAGAACTTTTTCATTAATATTCTATGTCCATGGCATATCAACATTCTTCTGTAAAACCACATTTCTACAGCCTCCAATGATATTCTTGTCTGTTGTCATATAGTCCATGATTCACTTCCATATGTTAAGACTGTCTGTGCATAAAATTTAAGAACTCTTTTTCTGGCCTCTACACATTTCCCTTTAGATCGACACAAAAATTATCCTCAATTGGCATTTGAACCATCAACTTTCAGCTCTGAAGGCGAGTGCCCACAACACCACCGTGCTTTCAGAAGAGGAGTGGTTGTAGGGAATACCAGATAATTGTTTTTGGTTTGATATTTAAATGTAAGACAGAAATCAAGAAAAGAATAGTAATGGCAAAACGCAGCATAAACAACATAAAAAATATAACAACAACGAATAAGATAAGGTAAGAATTAAAATTACGAATTGTAAAATGATGTATTTCCTCAACATTTCTGTATGGTGGAGAAACATGGACAATAAATTTTTAAAAATCAGAAAAGAAAATTAATTGATGCCTTTGAGATGTGGATGTGTAGACAAATGGGCGGGGGGGGGGGGGGGGGGGGGAATTGAGTGGAAGGAAAATAGAACAATAAAGATCTAACGCAGAAGAAAAGTGAGAAAGGAATTCGGAAAAGACAACTGATAAATTAAGGGAATGTAAAGAGACACAATACCCTGCTAAAAGTGAACTAGGAAGGGAAGGTACAAGATAGACGAGACAGAAGCAGACCAAGACTAAAGTAGACTGGTAACATCAAAAGATGGGCATGTGAACCTATGACAACATGCACCATCAACACAAGAGATAGAATAAAATGGCGCTCCATGGTAGCCAACTTTCGATGTGCAGACAACACTCAGCTATGATGATGATGATGATGATGATGATGATGATGATGATGATGATGATGATGATGATGATGATGATGATGATGATGATGATGATGATTTAAAAGAAAGTCTATGCTTTCCTGAGGGTTCTCGTAACATGTAGTATCGTAGTAGGATAAAGTTTTACATTTCATCGTATTAGATCACTTATTGAGGTGATGCAGCCAGTGATTTTCATTAATAGTACTACATTGTTCAACTCAATGAGTCAGTTACTAATTAGCTTTATCGGTTGGGTCGACAGGGGAGCATCAACCTGAGATGAAACTTATGCTCTCCATATCGGTAAGTCAGCGCGCTACCACTGCCTCTACTGGCTCTATGTTACAAGTAGTAACTATTTATTGGGTGCTGTACAACGTTGAAAGTTGGCTACCACGGAACGCCATTTTACTCTGTCTCTTGCCTGGATAGTGCGCGTTGCTATAGGCTCACCTGTCAATATTTTGATGTTATCAACCCACTCTTGGGGGCCAAGCCGCCAGTATAGGCAACATGGCTGAATGCGGTCAGCGACCCATAGCTGACTGTATGCGTTAGGGTCGACAAATAACATAGTTGATCAAGAGGCCTGCACCTCCCCGCGGTGCTCCTCGAAACAGTCTCTCCATTGTGGCAAATCGAACAGAGATCGAAGATGGAAGGCAAACCAGAACTCAAAGAATTCGGATGTTTTTGTGTTGAAAGGCGCATATAAACACAACACGACGCATCTACGCCCACTTTACTTTCTTATAAAGGACGGGTGATGATGAGGACTATTTATTCTCTTAAGGACCATCAGGTGAACGTCAGAAAGAGAGTCCACTTTAGTCTTGGTCTGCCTCTGCCTCGATTACCTTGTAATTTCCCCTCCAATATGACTCTATGTAGGGTTAAGTCTCTCTTCACACTTCCTAAAAAAAATGTCAGTTGTCTTGTTCAAATTGTGTTCAACAGTTCTGTTTCTCATTTCTAGTTGATTCATAACTCTGCAATGATTGGAATGTATAGGAAATAAACAAACATCAAATTGCACAGACACGGTAAGAATGCGTTGGCACATAAACTTAATGCAAAGCAGCACTAGAGAGTTATGTACCATGTCATCTGCATCTGAGAAATCCTCGATTTCAATTAAACCTTATTGTGGATGTTTAACATGGAGAATATATGTCTAGTCGTCTGGTCGTCTAAATAAATACGAATTCTCCAATGAATTATTCAAGTTCCAAGCATTTCGTGCTAGGCAATTCATTTCCTGACGGTATTTTGCAGGAGATTTATTCTGAATTTATCGATCAGTCAAGACAGGTCTGTCACAATTTTGTTTATATGTTGTTTATTACTTGTTGGACATAGATCAACAGGTCATGTCATCAGAGGAGATCTAGAAATATAAGCACGACGTTCCGTGCAGTGGATTATGGGGGCAAGGAAAGGGAGAGGTATATCTCTTCACAATATAGTGAATTGAAGATAAATAGTGTGGGGGAAGACTTAGGGCATCATGTAAAGAGTAGCCAACTGGCCGCGCTGCAGAAGAAACATTATTCCTACCTTCTATGACGCTTCAATGCTCACCGGTTCAGTGGTTACGTGAATTGTCTGTGACCAATCACAGAAATCAAGGGGATTGTTTTATTTATTGAACATAAATCGCATGTCTCGTACGTCTTCTGTTAACTCTTTCCGTACGGAAGCTATTTATCAATGCAATGGAAGTGATTCCAGAGACACACTTATCATGGTTTTAAGAACCAATTTACATATTTATATTCATCTAACACATTAAATATTATATATTAATTTTTAGATAATCGAACAAGGTGTTAGATTTCACCAATACATAGATCATACAAGACATGTAAAAAAAAAAATCGGCATGATGCACAGTGCGTCCAAACGTACCGAAAGAGTTAATGACATATTTATCTGTACTTTATTATTATTATTAGGTGACAAACAAGGAGGCAATTACTCGCGCAGGCTTCCCGAACATCTACACGCTGTTCAAACAATATAGGTTACCCTGGCTTGGCCACTTACATCGTAAAAAAGATGTCCGCATACCAAAAGATAAACTTTATGTACAACTAGCACATGGCAAGCGATCTAAAAATAGTATTTCCTAGGGGCACTGCAAAATCTATAGTCAGCTATGACTGACGGAGGATTGTAAAGAACATACAAGAAGGAAAATAACATATTTTATTATGAAAGGGACATAATGGCCCAGAGAATGAATGTAATTATGGAAGACAGTTCCAGGTAAACGAGAAAAAGATCTAGAGCAGGAGTGGCCAACCCTAGACCCGCGAGCCAAGTAATAGCCCTTCAAGACATTTTGATTGGCCCACTGATAGCTCAAGATCTGATGCTAACCTGTTTATCACTATCAGACTGTGCGATTCATAGAAGTCGATTTTCAAGTACAACCTTCCTTCTGCAAGGCGCCGTTAGTTTACCGCCGTTAGTTTGCCGTCGTTAGTTTACCGCCGTTAGTTTACCGCCGTTAGTTTACCGCCGTTAGTTTACCGTCGTTAGTTTACCGCCGTTAGTTTACCGCCGTTAGTTTACCGCCGTTAGTTTACCACCGTTAGTTTACCGCCGTTAGTTTACCGCCGTTAGTTTACCGCCGTTAGTTTACCGCCGTTAGTTTACCGTCGTTAGTTTACCGCCGTTAGTTTACCACCGTTAGTTTACCACCGTTAGTTTACCGCCGTTAGTTTACCGCCGTTAGTTTACCACCGTTAGTTTACCGCCGTTATTTTGCCGCCGTTAGTTTACCACCGTTAGTTTGCCGTCGTTACTGGTCTCCGAAATCGTCCGTAAAATGCAACAATTGATTGGTCTAGCCCCGGTTTAAATTGACCCAGAAACACATCTCATGTTGATCTTATTTACCACTATAATAAACTTATTTGGTAAAGAAAATGTAAAGAAATTAAAAACATGGTAAAAGCTTCTTACGAAATATCACTTCTTCTCGCTAAGAATCAAAAAGCAGTTCTCAGACGGTGAGATTATTAAGGAATACATAGCCATCTTTACAGAAAACGCTGGTGATACCAATATCAAATGAGTGACAGAAAATATTTCTCTATCACGAAATACAATTATGAGGCGCATTGAAGAAATGACAGGCGATGTATCAAAACAGATAAAATATGTAACTGCTGTTTTCAGATACTTCTCTATAGCAATAGATGAGAGTGGCGACATGACAGATAACTGCTTAGTTACTTGTTTTTGTGGGGTGCATGGACGGCAATTTAGATGTGTTTGATGAGCTTTTAGGACTTTGTGATTTATCTACAAAAACAAGTGGAAGAGATATATTGAAAGCAGTGGAAAAGTGTGTCGAAAATAGTGTTGTTGGCAGCTATAAACTTGAATGGTCTAAACTTGGGAGCATTTGTATAGATGGCGCCCCAGAAATGCTAGAGAAAACGAATGGCTGTGTTTCTTTGCTTGAGCAGTATTTAGATCATAAGTTGCTTTCATGTCACTGTATCATTCATCAGGAGGTTTTGTGTGCTAAAGACATGGGTTTTCAACACGTCATTGATCCTGTCCTGCGTTGCTTTCATATCACTGTATCATTCATCAGGAGGCTTTGTGTGCTAAAGACATGGGTTTTCAACACGTCATTGATCCTGTCCTGCGTTGCTTTCATATCACTGTATCATTCATCAGGAGGTTTTGTGTGCTAAAGACATGGGTTTTCAACACGTCATTGATCCTGTCCTGCGTTGCTTTCATATCACTGTATCATTCATCAGGAGGCTTTGCGTGCTAAAGACATGGGTTTTCAACACGTCATTGATCCTGTCCTGCGTTGCTTTCATATCACTGTATCATTCATCAGGAGGTTTTGTGTGCTAAAGACATGGGTTTTCAACACGTCATTGATCCTGTCCTGCGTTGCTTTCATATCACTGTATCATTCATCAGGAGGTTTTGTGTGCTAAAGACATGGGTTTTCAACACGTCATTGATCCTGTCCTGCGTTGCTTTCATATCACTGTATCATTCATCAGGAGGCTTTGTGTGCTAAAGACATGGGTTTTCAACACGTCATTGATCCTGTCCTGCGTTGCTTTCATATCACTGTATCATTCATCAGGAGGCTTTGTGTGCTAAAGACATGGGTTTTCAACACGTCATTGATCCTGTCCTGCGTTGCTTTCATATCACTGTATCATTCATCAGGAGGCTTTGTGTGCTAAAGACATGGGTTTTCAACACGTCATTGATCCTGTCCTGCGTTGCTTTCATATCACTGTATCATTCATCAGGAGGCTTTGTGTGCTAAATACATGGGTTTTCAACACGTCATTGATCCTGTCCTGCGTTGCTTTCATATCACTGTATCATTCATCAGGAGGCTTTGTGTGCTAAAGACATGGGTTTTCAACACGTCATTGATCCTGTCCTGCGTTGCATTAATATGATTCGAACACGAGCCCTCAATCGAGGAGAATTTAGAGAACTTTCTGAAGAAGAAATAAATGAATATGTGAGCTCTTACTTCACAACTCAGTTAGGTGGCTTTCTAGAGGAGAGATGTTGCGTTTTCTTTACAAATTAAAAGATCAAGTTCTTTCATTTCACACCAAAAACTGTTTTGCCTTTAGATTTGGTTTACATAAATATCAAGAGTGGTTTTGTGATTTGGCATTTTTTGTTGATATGTCACATCATTTGAATATTCTTGACAAGAGGTTACAAGGAGCAGAATCTTTGTTTCCATCCATGTTCAATGAAGTCAACACGTTTAAATTGAAGCTTAAACTGTTTTGTAACAGCTTGGCGCAGTGAAAACTTGATCCTTTTCCAAGTATTCAACACATGTTAAGTAAATGCAGTGACTTTATTGTGGATCATTTGAAATACAAATCAGCAGTTACAGCATTGGTCGAGGCATTCTCAACTCGGTTTTCCTTTTTCGAATCTGAAAAGAGCAACATCGATTTATTCATAAATCCACCTTTTATTTCAGAGTCCGAGATTCATAAACACTCCCCATCCTTGCAAATAGAAATAATAGACATCCAAAACCATTCAGGACTTTGTACTAAATTTAAAGAACATTGTGGATCACCCACTTCTCCTTATTTGACCGAATTTTGGAAATATGTCCTTTAGACCGGTTTCCTGAAATTAACGATCTTGTTCTAAGGCCCGTGTGCAGATTTTGGCTCCACATACACTCGACTGGACTACCAACGTTCGGACAACCCGTGTTCGATTCCCGCTAGGAGCAGTGTGAATTGTACTCGTAGTTGGAAACAAAATACCCCAAGGTCGACCCAGCCGTTGGCAGATATGGGTACCAGGGTATTACCCTGGGAAGGTGAGGGATGTCGCCTCGCATCTGAGTTTCGATGCTTGAGGCGACACTATACAGAAATCTCCGAACATTTCCGGATAGTCGACCGAGCACATATGGGTGGAAACTCGCGTGCTAAGACGCCGGTTCAAGTCTCGTACTTTACCGTTACCTTGACATTTGTGAGCAAACTTGTTCTGCCATGAAAGTTGTTTAGAATAAATGACGTTCAACTATCACAGATACACATCTTGCCTATATACGTGTTCTGTGCACATCAAAAACAAAACCTAATATTGAGATATTGTTAAATAAAAAGCAAGTTTAAAAATCACATTAAATTAACATTACAGGTCTTCAAAACTTCAAGACTGCAAGACTAGTTTAACAAGTATTTCTATAATAATTCAATAGGTCTCCTTTTAGGGTAATTGTTTTTTAATGTAAAGAGTAAATTATATAATTATATGAATAACTAAATTACTTTTAAAGAAATATGCTTTATATATTGGTCTACAATCATACACTTACCTCAATACTTTACTAATATTCATATATTACTGTAGTTTTCAGTCAAAATAGTTATTAATATAAATTTAGTTAGATGACCCTTCACATTAAAAAAAAATCAATTTACTTGCCCAAGCTCAAAATAGGTTTGTCAGCCCTGGGCTAGGGGAAGGTGAGCGCAAGATATCATAGACGAGCTGGGAATGACTGTTGGAGAAGCTGGACATGTAGTGCAGGACAGATAACTGTCATGGGAGCAATTTTTCACCAGAAGAGTTAATTATTGTTATTATTATTATTAGTATCAATAGTATTATTAATAGTATTAGTAACAATAAAAAATAATTATTATTAGTAATAGTAGTAGCATTAGTAGAAGTACTAGTGGTACAGCGTTATTATTAGTAATGTTGTTATTTTTGGTAGTAGCAGTAATAATAGTTGTTGTAGTAGTAGTAGTAGTTGTAGTAATATTGTATTTGATATAATTAGTATTCGTAGTAGTAGCATTATTATTTTTATTATTGTTGTTAGTATTATTATTATTGTACAATTAAATAATCTAAGGTATGCTGATGATACAGTATTAATCACTAAGAGTGAAAATGAGTTACAAGAAATGTTGGACATTATAGTGAAAGAAAGCAAAAATAAAGGACTCAGCCTTAATAGCAAAAAGACAGAGGTAATGGTAACAACAAAGAAAAAGACATCACCTCAGTGCAAAATAAAGACAAGTGGAACAATATTAAAACAGGTAAATGAATTTAAATATGTGGGAACTTTGTTAACCTCAGATGGAAAATGTACAAAAGAGGTGAGATGCAGAATAAAAAAGTAAAGTAAAGTAAGTACCCCCGTCACGCTAAGAGGCGTATAGAGAATATGGTGTTAGTGACCATAAATTTTACAGACCTTCGGCCCATGATTTTTTTTTTTTTTTTTTTTTTTTTTTGGGGGGGGGGGGTGGGGCTAATGTAGTCGGTATTACGCCCGTGCCGCTTCACTTTCCCAGAATAAAATCCGGTACCCATTAAAGGCTGGGTGAACCCGGAGGCCGTCTGTTGGATCCGAACCTTACCCCTTGTCCTTTGTAGTCCAGTTCACTAACCACTGAGCTATCGCGGCTCAGAGATGCAGAATGGCTCAGGATAAAGCAGCTTTCCAAAAAATGAGGAAGATACTATGCAAATCATTTTTCACAATAGAAACAAGAAAAAGAGTTCTTAAATGTTACGTAGAGCCAGTCTTAACATATGGATGCGAATCATGGACAATAGGACAACAGACAAGAAAATCACTGGAGTCTGTAGAAATGTGGTTTTACAGAAGAATGTTGAGAGTACCATGGACAGCTAATAAGAGTAATGAAGATGTTCTGAGATAGGCCAAAGCAAAAAGAGAGCTAATTTCCAATATTAGGAAGAAACAATCATCATTTTTTGGCCATGTAACGAGAAGAGTACAACTGAAATATATTGTAACAACTGGAAAAATTGAGGGACGAAGAGATAGATGGAAGCAAAGAGAAGAAATAACAGAAAGCTTAAGAGAATGGCTTGGCAGAAGGTCAACAACAGAAATGATAAATAGCTGCCGAGATCGAAAGTTGTGGAGAGACATGTATGGTCACCTACGCCAGAAGACCCGGTACATGGTGATTATTATTATTATTATTATTAGTAGTAGTAGTAGTAGTAGTAGCAGTATAGTAGTCATTATCATCATGTGCCATACCGGTTGGCGTAGGCGATCATGTCCTTTCACAATCTTCTATCTGCAGTGCATCGTATCAGTTTTGTTGTTGACTGTTTTTATGCCATGAAACCAAGCTATCTAGTATTTTCTCTCTTTGTCGTCCGCGATCTCTGTTTCCTTTTATTTTGCCAGTTGTAACCAAGTAGTCCAACTTTCCTCTTCTCTTGATGTGCCCGAAAAACGTTGATTACTTTTTTCTGATATTTTTAAGTTCCCTTTTTGTGTTGGCCTCTTTGAGACCTTCCTCATTGGTCTTTTTAGCTGCCCAGGGAACGTTCAATATTCTTCTGAGAAATCCCAATATTTTTCATTTTCTCAAATGCTATTTTGGCCTGTATATAATGTATTAATAATATACCAAGCTATCCAAATATAATATAAATGTAATGACAAGAGAACAAATATAGTATAAATATAATATATGTATTAAAAAAAGTAGAATAGCTCAGGCCAATATAGCTTTTCAGAAAATGAAAATTATTTTATGCAACAAATTTATGTCAATAGAAATGAGAAAGAGAGTTCATCGTTGCTATATAGAAACAATTCTGACCTATGGAAGCGAATCATGGACAGTAGACAAACAAATGAAAAGACGATTAGAGGCCATAGAGATGGGATTTCTCAGAAAAATGTTGAAAGTTCCCTGGACAGCTAAAATGACCAATGAGGAAGTTCTCAAAGAGGCCGACACAATAAGGCAGTCCCTAAAAAACATCAGAAAGAAACAATCAACATTTTTCGGGCACATCATGAGAAGAGGAAAGTTGGAATACTTGGTTACAACAGGGAAAATAAAAGGAAAGAGAGATCGCGGACGACAAAGAGAGAAAATACTGGATAGCTTGGTGTCATGGCATGGAAAACAGTCAACAACAGAACTGATACGATGCACTGTAGATAGAAGATTGTGGAAGGACATGATCGCCTACGCTATCCGGTATGATGCATGATGATGATTTTGGCCTAAGCTATTATACTTTTTATTTCTGTGGTGCATCTTCCATCTGATGTCATTATTGTGCCCATGTATTTCAAACATTGCACTTGTTTCAGATTTGTCTTGTTCATGTATGTTTTTACTTGTTCAGTATAGAAGTAGTGGTAGTATTTGTAGTTATTTAGTATTATTTTCGGTATTATAACGATTATTTATAATTGAAATTATTCCATCAAAAGAAAAAAAGACATGGGTAATCAGGTCCATCAAGGATCCACGAAGCATATCGAAACTGTTGTCTCCTGTAATGAACTGATTATACACACGCATCAAACTTCCATTAACACATGCTTGCTTCCCGATGAGTTTCACATTAATACACCCTGATGGCTACTGACTAATCAATGACATTAATATCATTCAACAGTTGTGATGACGATCCTACGGGCTTCACTCCCATACCCATAATGATTGTCCTGAGTACTAATGTCAATAAGGCAAGTCAGTACGTTCTTTCCATGTCACGAAATTTCTGCGTGCCCAGTGCAGTAATTCCACGCGAATTCCTTAATTTTAATGGCTCAGTGTATTTTTCACTGGATCACAGGAGGCTGTACAAATGTGGTTTTACATAAGAATGGTTAGAATACAATGGACAGCTAAGAAGAGTAATGAAAACGTTCTGAAAGAGGCCAAAGGAAAGAGAGAGCTAATTTGCAATATTAGGAAGAAACAATCATCATTTTTTGGCCAAATAATGAGAACAGAAAAACTGAATTTTATTGTAACAACTGGGAAAATTGAAGGACGAAGTGATAGAGGGAAGCAAAGAGAAAAGATACCAGACAGCTTAAGATAATGGCTTGGCAGAAGGTCAAGAACAGAAATGATACATAACTGTCGAGTTCGAAAGTTGTGGAGAGACATGATCACCTACGCCAGCAGACATGGAACTGGATGATGATCATGATGTATTTTCTTCTTTTGTAAACGAAAAGCCTGCTGTTACTTTGAAGCGTAGCATGAAAGCGGTTGGATGGATAATATAATGTGGTGTCTGAAGAAATGCTTCAGAGTAATCCTTAAGATACCTTGGATAAGGAAAAAAAACAATGAAGACAAATTAAAAGATTTAAATATTAAAAGGAACCAGCTTATAAACAACAATTTACAAATTAAATTGAAATACTATGATCACGTGAAAATCACAGTGGGCTGGAAATAATAATGGATGGCGTGGTTCCTTGGAGATGCATCGAGGCAGACCAAGAAAAAGCTAGTTTCAAGACATCAAGGGATCATAAACATGACAACAGAAGAATTGGGAAATCTTGCTAGGGACAGAGATTCTTTCAGATTGTGGTGAATGCAACGTTCTGTAGGAGATCAGGCTAGAGACAGAGACTCTTTCAGACTTACTGTGGTGAATGCAACTTTCTGTGGGAGATCTAGCTAGAGACAGAGGAGATTCTTTCAGGTTGTCTGTGATGAATGCAACGTTCTGTGGGAAATCTGGCTAGAGACAGATATTCTTTCAGACTGGTTTTGGTGAATGTAGCGTTCTGTGGGAGATCTGGCTAGAGACAGATATTCTTTCAGACTGGTTTTGATGAATGTAACGTTCTGTGGGAGATCTTGCTAGAAACAGATATTTTTTTTGACTGGCTGTGGTGAGTGTAACGTTCTGTGGAAGATCTGGCTAGTGACATAGATTCTTTCAGATTGGCTGTGGTGAATGTAACGTTCTGTGGAAGATCTGGCTAGAGACAGAGATTCTTTCAGACTGATTTTGGTGGATGTAACGTTCTGTGGGAGATCTGGCTAGAGACAGAGATTCTTTCAGCCTGGCTGTGGTGAATGTAACGTTCTGTGGAAGATCTGGCTAGAGACAGAGATTCTTTCAGCCTGGCTGTGGTGAATGTAACGTTCTGTGGAAGATCTGGCTAGAGACAGAGATTCTTTCAGCCTGGCTGTGGTGAATGTAACGTTCTGTGGGTGATCTATCTAGAGACAGAGATTCTTTCAGACGTGCTGTGGTGAATGTAACGTTCTGTGGGAGATCTGGCTAGAGACAGAGATTCTTTCAGACGTGCTGTGGTGAATGTGATGTTCTGTGGGAGATCTGGCTAGAGACAGAGATTCTTTCAGACGTGCTGTTGTGAATGTAACGTTCTGTGGGATATCTGGCTATAGACAGAGATTCTTTCAGACGTGCTGTGGTGAATGTAACGTTCTGTGGGAGATCTGGCTATAGACAGAGATTCTTTCAGACGTGCTGTTGTGAATGTAACGTTCTGTGGAAGATCTGGCTAGAGACAGAGATTCTTTCAGACTGATTTTGGTGGATGTAACGTTCTGTGGGAGATCTGGCTAGAGACAGAGATTCTTTCAGACTGATTTTGGTGGATGTAACGTTCTGTGGAAGATCTGGCTAGAGACAGAGATTCTTTCAGCCTGGCTGTGGTGGATGTAACGTTCTGTGGGAGATCTGGCTAGAGACAGAGATTCTTTCAGCTTGGCTGTGGTGAATGTAACGTTCTGTGGGTGATCTATCTAGAGACAGAGATTCTTTCAGACGTGCTGTGGTGAATGTAACGTTCTGTGGGAGATCTGGCTAGAGACAGAGATTCTTTCAGACGTGCTGTGGTGAATGTGATGTTCTGTGGGAGATCTGGCTAGAGACAGAGATTCTTTCAGACGTGCTGTTGTGAATGTAACGTTCTGTGGGAGATCTGGCTATAGACAGAGATTCTTTCAGACGTGCTGTGGTGAATGTAACGTTCTGTGGGAGATCTGGCTATAGACAGAGATTCTTTCAGACGTGCTGTTGTGAATGTAACGTTCTGTGGGAGATCTGGCTATAGACAGAGATTCTTTCAGACGTGCCGTGGTGAATGTAACGTTCTGTGGGAGATCTGGCTATAGACAGAGATTCTTTCAGACTGGCTGTGGTGACCGTAACGTTCTGAAAAAGGCATGCGACTTTATGATGATGTCTGTAGTTGTTGTATTCCTTGTTCTTTTGGTCACTTCTCTTTTAGATGTAGTGCCCTTCATTGGATTATCGAGAAGCTGTTAGGATTTATTTTTTTATGTCTTGTATATGTCTTTTATTCCATTTATTCCATCTAGACGTCTGTTTTTTTTTATTCCTCTTGCCCTCTGTCCTGACGTTTTGAAGCAGAATATGTTTGATGTTCTCTTGTTTGGTTTCAATCTTACCAGGCCTCTCAACCATGACATCTCTTGTTTATATATTCCAGACATAGTTTAATTCCGATCTGTTCTCTGGTATTCACTTTGGAGGTTCGATGTATCTTTTTGTTCATTTTTAAGGTAAAGGTCAAGTACGAGACTTGAATCGCCGTCTTAGCATGCGAGTTTTCACCCATATGTGCTCGGCCGCCAATCCAGAAGTTTTAGAAGACTTCTGGACAGTGTCGTTTCAAGCATCGAAAGTCACGATGCGACATTCCTCACCTTACCAGAATACTACCATGGTACCCATTACTAACATCGGCATGGTCGACCCCTTGGGTATTCTATTTTCCAACCAGGAGTACAACTCACACAGCTCCAAGCGGGAATCGAACACGGGTTGTCCGAACTTAGGTACCCCAGTCGGATGGTTTTCCCAACTAGGCTACCAAGACCCCTAAATAACCCGAGGTATTTTTATTTCATTCAAGTACCGTGTGTAGTTTGTCTAATTCCCGAGTGTGGATTGTGTGATCAAAGTAAAAAAATAGTTTGTAACGGATATATATATATAAACATGTGTAAAGTGTTTTATTCAACAAAGAGGACAAGATCAGATAAGTACTTTCAAAATGTAACTAAAAATGTATAGTTAGATCGTGAAAGATCGCATGTGACACCTAGCGATCTAGCACGTGGGGAAACATCTCTGGGCTACCCCCAACATGTGTTTTTTTAGTTTAGCCCTTAACTTACGACTGACTCTGCAGGTCGGTAAGGATAAACGTTTCTATGCTCAAAGAAATCACACAAAATGGAGATAGAGAAACATAAAGTAGCAACCATCAATATATGCGGAGTAAAAAACAAAGGAGTTGAACATATAGAAGAAATGACAAAGAGGAAAATTAACATAGGGAAAATTGAAAAAAAAATACAAAAAAAGGTATGGTAAAAACTTTACATGGTTAGTAGACGACACAGATTTGAACGACGTTTCGGCCTATCCTTCAGCAGGAACAGACAAACAACATCACACACAGATATGTAAGTAAATATAACTAATCCTACATGGCTAACTAGTAATGAAATATCCAAAACAAAATAATCGAAAAATATTAAAGAAAAGCAAATTGACTTCACTTGTGTCGTGGGCACTGGTCAGGACGGGAAAAAGGGCACGTAGCGTCGGTCTGGCTGTAATATACCCTCTGGACAGGGGTGGAGGGTACTAAAAATACACGAGTGGGGGAACGCTGTCTAGGTTACGCCGGCTAGCAAAGAAAATTAACATACTAGGATTAGCGGACACCAGAGTAAAAGGACAGCAGATAAAATAACACACATGAACTGCACGATAATATTCTCTGGAGTCGTTAACACAGAAAGAGCAACACACGGAGTAGGTTTTATTATCGACCCAGAACTCGCAAAGAACATTCTAGAAATAAAATACCACTCAGAAATGTAATTACACCCAGACTACTAGAAGACGACCCAAAAACAACTTACATACAGATTTATGCACCATGTAACAACAATGAAAAAGACAGCGATGAATTCTGTCAGACACTAAATGAAAATTTCAACTTTTCAACAAGGCTGATGAAACCAAAGACTGGTTAGTGATGGGAGATTTTAATGGAAGGCTTAGGAAACGCAACAATGAGAACAGAGATATCTTCCGACTCTTTCGCGATAAGACAATTGAAATAAACGAACATGGAAGCAGACTGCTGGGATTATGTCATAAAAATGATTTATTTTATCAACAACACATTCTTCAAACACAGTCGCAGATTTGCACCTGATACAAGTGGAATGACACAACATGCAGAAGGCAGATATATTTTATAGTAACAAGAAAACAGAACAAGAAAAGAGTAACCGACAACAGAGCTATCCCTAATTTCACAGATGGCACGGACCACAATATTGCTATGATTAAACTTATAAGATAAACTGACGCTCTATTCCACCTTAAAACTGCTAACAGAAAAGACGACAGAAAACATAATTTGTATACGGCTTTCATTGACCAGGAAGACGCAATCGACAGAGAAAATAGAGAACAACTGTTGGAGATACTAACAACATACGGAGTAAGCCAACATCTAACCAACCTAATTAAAAGTCTCTATATCAACAGCAGTTGCACAGCAGGTTACACAGACCACTTTGAAGTTAAATCAGGTGAAAGATGCAGCGATGCGTACTATTCCCCTAATGTTTATTATATACTTGGACTATATATGCAAGTTCGCCAACCCATCAGAGACAGGGAAGAATAGCGAGCTTCTATTTGTAGAAGATCACGCACTAATATCCGGAAAAAATAGAAGACTTACAATAACACTTAAATAAATTCAACGGCACAGGCACAAAATACAACAAACAAATCAACATCAACAAAACATAAGTCATGGATATCGCAAAAGAGAAACAGAGCATCAATATACCTATAGACGGCAGACAGCTAAGACAAGTAGAGGAATTTAAATACCTAGGATGTTAAGTGACAAACGACAATTCATAAATAGTAGAAACAGACTTAAGATGCACAAAATTGTCAAATCATTGGACAGCTATCACCACTATTGTCCAACAAGGAAATAAATCTAGAGGCAAAACGGGCACTCTGCAATACAATCTTCATTCCAACGTTGTGCTACAAATAAGAAAAATAGCCTCTACTGAGATGAAATGTGTTAGATGAATGACATGAAACAGCCTGAGAGATAAATTCAGAAATAAAGAACTGAAAAAAGCTAAGAATAAACCCCGTCATAGATCTATTTAATAAAAACAAAAGATAAAATGGTTTAGCCACGTGACAAGGCAGAAAGATCAAAGCACAACACAACGAGCCTTCAATAAACATTGCAAAAACACCAGATCCAAGGGCCGACCACAAAAAAATAAGTATTGACGGAATATTAGAAACACTAGGAAAGATAACAACAGCAGAAGCAAACAGAAGAGCCAACGACCCCAAATTATATCTCTCCTAGACGCTGAAAGGCAAATGTGGAAGGAAAGTAGAAGAATAATTCAAGTACCTCATTTCGCAGGTTGTTATTATTCTCTGTTTGGGTTTTGTCCAATGGCCATGTTTGACAATGATAAAGTTGGTATTAAAATGCTATTTACCATGTGTGCCAACCAGTCGCAGTCATTACTTTTGAAAAAACATTATCCATCATCCACCAATAATGTGACCTCCTTACAGGCCTGTTATTGTAGTATCAGATAAACATGACAGTACATATGTCGCAGTCAATTTCCCGCATCACATACGTGGAACAATAACAGAGGTATAGATTTCCCTGCCTCGCTGCAACAGTTATGCTTCTCACTTTGACGATGACTCTATATTAAGTGACTGGCGTGGGTGATTGCTATTCTTCTCAACTGCTGACGATGTTCTTAACCCAATAATTTTGTTGTAGAGGATGATAACGCAGCTGATTAGAAGCTGCGTCTATTACACAAGAAAGGAAAGAGACTGGGAATGAAACTCGGCTCCATTAGGACAGTGCAACTGTTAAATAACATCATCATCATCATCATCATCAAACAACGTCTCTACTGGCGTGGGTGATCATGTCTCCCCACAACTTTAAAACTCTACATTTGGTTATGAGTTCTATTATTGACTTCCTAGTACATCATTCACTTAAACTGTGCAGTATTTTTCCTCCCATATATTGAAAGAGAAGAAGGGAGAAGAGCAAGAGGCAGACCCAGAGTAAGATGGACAGACAACATAAAGAAACGCTAGAATATGAATTGACATTTCCTGAAGGCGCCAAAGGGAGAGAATCAGAATTGTGTATGTCCCTCGAATTCGGGACGGGTACAAGAGGATGTGAAGAATGAAAGCAAAAAAATAATTAAATTCTAGAATAATTTTGGTTACAAATTGAATTTTTCTAACCAGATAGTCTCATATTGAACCATTTGTATAACAGGTTATCGTTTTAACATTATTAATTCACCAAGTTATCATTCATAAACCAATACAAGTGATAATTCTAAATTATTTCACGTTCGTGTTTGTGTTGTCAGACACAAATTTAAATTACTTCCACACAATACCAAATTTAAGAAAGTGTGGAATGTTCGACACCCTGGAGGTTCTGCTCGGATTCATGGCATCGATATCACTGCAGTCGTGAATTCCTATATCCGCTCCACACATGTCATAGCTCTCGTCAAGGTGCTATGGCTATTTTCAGTGACATGATCGACTACCACGCATTCTACAGGTGACGATTCTAAACTTCCGTCGAATAGAGAGAGCACAGTCACTCTACCTTACTCCAGGTTCCTCTAAAACACACAATGAAAGCAAACAAAGCAACCGAAACTGTTTAAGAGGTTGCGTTAGTCACTGCAAACAGAGGACGACATACAACCGTTCTGATTTGCATTATCAATTCAGAGCTATAACTGCCCGGGACACACTATAACCAGTGATGGAAAATGTACAACTAAAATAAACAAGAGAATAGGTATGGCAAAAAGTAATTTTAATGCCATGAAAGATATATTAACATCAAAACAAATAACACCAGGGCTAAAACTAAGAATAGCAAAATGTTAGATCGTTTCAATATCCCTGTATGATGCAAAAACATGGACATTAGACAAGAAAACAGAACAAAAAATTGAAGCCTTTGAAATGTGGATTTATAGAAGAATAGGTAGAATTGGATAGAAGAAAAGAAAACAAACGATTAAGTCTTAAAACAACTAAAAATGAAAAGAGAACTACTAAACACAATTAGAGCAAGACAAATGATATTTTTTGGGCATGTTAAAAGACACAACAGCCTAATAAAAGTAATATTGGAAGGGAAAATGCAATGTAAAAGAGGCAGAAGCAAACCAAGACTGATATGGACGAGTAACATCAAAAGATGGACAAGTCAACCTATGACAACCTGAACCATCAAAGCAACAGACAGAGTGGAATGGCGCTCCATGGTAGCTAACCTTCGATGCGGAGAAGGCACTCAATGATGATGATGATGATGATGATGATGATTATCATTTGGCGGCCGTTAGCATGGTCGATCTCTAACATGCGAGCCAGGTCTACTGAGTGGGGGACAATTTCAAAAGGCATCACCGAAAATAGAACGCCCGCGGTCACTTCCAACTCGAAAGTCAAATAAATCGACATAAACCCTGGAGAACTTTACCCTTAATTGCTACTCTATTTAGTTGAGTAACTGAAATACCACTTTTAAACTAAAACAAACAGGCGTGTCATATGCCCAGCTGTTGCCTTCGTATTTCACTGGCATTACATGATAGCCACGTGACTAGGCTACCGTCGTTCGAACAACCCGTGTTCGTTTCCCGTTGGAAGCAGTGTGATTTACAGTGTTCTCGTGGTTGGAAAAAATACTCCCGCGGTCGACCCAGCCGCTGGGAGAAATGGGTACCAAGGTAGCACTCTGGAAGGTGAGAATACCGTCTCGCATCGTGGTTTTCGATGCTTGAAGTGACACTATCCAGAAGTCTCTGAACACTTATGGGTGGAAACTCCCTTGCTAAGACGTCGTTTCAAGTCTCGTATTTTCATAATCATCATGTGCCATACCGGTTGGTGTACCTTCTATGATCTTCTATCTACCGTACATCATACCGGTTCTGTTGTTGGCTGTTTTCCATGCCATGACACCAAGCTATCCAGCATTTTCTCTCTTTGTCGCCTGCGATCTCTCTTTCCTTGTATTTTGTCAGTTGTAACCAAGTATTCCAACTTTCCTCTTCTCATGAATTATAAAAAAAATGCTGACTGTTTTTTTTTTTGATGTTTCTTAGGAACTCCCTTCTTGTGTTGGCCTCTTTGAGAATTTCCTCGCTGGTCTTTTTAGCTGCCCATGTAACTTTCAACATTCTTCTGAAAAATCCCATATCTGTGGTCTCTAATTGTCTTTGCATTAGTGTGTTTACTGTCCATGATTCGCTTCCATAGGTCAGAATTGGTCCTATATAGCACCGATATAGCACTGGAGTAGAATACTATAAAATAAAGAAACGTTTTAGGGTGATTTAATAGCATAGAAAAAAAGTAAAGAGCCCCCGTCACGCCAAGTGGCATATAGGGAATATGGTGTTAGTGACCATACATTTTACAGACCTTCAGCACATGATTTTTGGGGCAATGTGGTCGGTATTACGTCCGTGCCGCTTTACTTTCCCAGAAAAAAATCCGGTAACCATTTAAGAATCGGGGAACCCGGAAGCTGTCGGTTGGATAGAATCCTACCTCTTGTCCTTTGCCGTCCAGTTCACTAACCACTGAGCTATCGCGGCTCCCGATTTAATCGTATATCGTCATCGTGTGCCTTCTCCGCAACGAAGGTTGGCTGCCATGGATCGCCATTCTACTCTGTTTCTTGCTTTGATGGTACAGGCTGTCATAGATTGACTTGACCATCTTTTGATGTTACTCGTCCATGTTAGTCTTGGTCTGCCTCTGCCTCTTTTACCTTGTATTTTTCCTTCCAATATTACTTTTAGTAGGCTGTTGTGTCTTTTAACATGCCCCAAAAATTTCATTTGTCTTGTCTTAATTGTATTTAGTAGTTCTCTTTTTATTTTCAGTTGTTTTAAAACTGCATCGTTTGTTATCTTTTGTTTCCATCCAATTCTACCTATTCTTCTATAAATCCACATTTCAAAGGCTTCAATTTTCTGTTCTGTTTTCTTGTCTAATGTCCATGTTTCTGCACCATACAGGAATATTGAGAAGATGTAACATTTTGCCATTCTTAATTTCAGCCCTGTTGATATTTGTTTTGTTGTTAGTATATTCTTCATGGCATTAAAATTACTTTTTGCCATACCTATTCTTTTGTTTATTTCAGTTTTGCATTTTCCATCATTGGTTATAGTATGTCCCAGGTAGTTGTAACTCTGGACTGTCTCCAGATGTATTCCATCAACTGTGATATTTAATTGTAGGTCTTGAGAGTCGTATATAGTGAATGTAAATTGTGCAAAAATGTCTTGTAGCATTCAGCATCATGGGTGGAATATGTATTAAACGTTACCGTAAATAAGTTACAGTAATAATTTGGACACATACCTCGACTGTCTGACCTATTCGAAGACGATTCTGCAAGGAAATGTTACAGTGGCGAAAAGGCGAGGTAGGTAGACAAAGAGATGGGTAGATAACATCAAAGAATGGTTAAGTCTCAACTTTGCAGAGTCCCAAATAATGACTGAAGATGTGAAGAAATTGGACGAAATCTGTCAGTGGTGACCCAACGCCCTCTCAAGGTTATTAGATGAAGAATAGAGATGCGAAGAGCAATAAGCCTCAGCTGTTCTATACACAAGGAATTTGAGTCATTACCTCGGTGCATAATACCTCCATTATGCAATACCTCGGTGCATTACCTCCATATAATACCTCGGTGCGTGCATTAGACTCGGTGCGTTAGTGTGCATTAATACCTCGGTGCCTTACCTCGGTGCATTACCTCCGTGCAATAGCATTACTTCTGTGCATTACCTCCTGCAATACACTTCTGTGCATTATCTCCGTGCAATACCTCTGTGCATTACTTCTGTGCATTACCTCCGTGCAATACCTCGGTGCATTACTTCTGTGCATTATCTCCGTGCAATACCTCTGTGCATTACTTCTGTGCATTACCTCCGTGCAATAGCCTTACCTCGGTGCATTACCTCCGTGCAATACCTCGGTGCATTACCTCCGTGCAATACCTCATTACCTCAGTGCAATACATCGGTGCATTACCTCCGTGTGTTCATTACCTCCGTGCATTACCTGTATTATCTAATTGTGTGTGTTGGGAACACGTTCTATCTTTCAGTCTGGTCGACCCGTTTAGGTTGGGATTGAACCCAAGCTCAGTTCACCTCCAAGCCAGCGACCAGTCACTAAACTTCTAACGTTGCTGCATCTCACAGTGTTCATTTCATCATCGAATTGACGGAGAACTGGTGGCCGAATCGATAACTCGTCGAGCTCTAAGCTAGGAGAAGCCATTTCGAACCTGGGTAATGTTAAAAGTATTTTTATTCTAGCATGGGTGAAATAGAAACTCAGACCCGAACACTTCTGAACTGGTCTTTATTCTAGTGTCCGCGCTGGTCTTTATTCTAGAGTCCGCGCTCATCTTTATTCTAGAGTCCGCGCTGGTCTTTATTCTAGAGTCCGCGCTGGTCTTTATTCTAGAGTCCGCGCTCATCTTTTCTAGAGTCCGCGCTGGTCTTTATTCTAGAGTTCGCGCTGGTCTTTATTCTAGAGTCCGCGCTGGTCTTTATTCTAGAGTTCGCGCTGGTCTTTATTCTAGAGTTCGCACTGCTAGAGCCTGCACTGTTCTTTATTCTAGAGTTCTTTATTCCAGAGTCCGCACTGGTCTTTATTCTAGATTTCGCACTGTTCATTATTCTAGAGCCCGCACTGTTCTTTATTACTGTTCTTTATTCCAGAGTCCGCTGGTCTTTATTCTAGAGCCCGCACTGTCTTTATTCTAGAGCACGCACTGATCTTTATTCTAGAGTCCGCACTGGTCTTTATTCTAGAGTCCGCCTGGTCTTTATTCTAGAACTGGTCTTTATTCTAGAGTCTGCACTTGCATTCTAGATTTCGCACTGTTCATTATTCTAGAGCCCGCACTGTTCTTTAATCCAGAGTCCGCACTGGTCTTTATTCTAGATCCCGCACTGGTCTTTATTCTTGAGTCCTATAACTCCCTCCGGCTGACCCTAGTAATGGGTAAACTTCGTAAAGATAATTGATATACAAATTGACTTTAACAACACGGGCAAACCAATAGGTGCTTTATGGCTTTCAGAAAAAGATGGAGCCTCTAAAATGCTGATAATTTTATTAGTTCGCTAAGTGTGTACACTCGTGGAGAGATGTTTTATTCCATCAAGTTGTGTCGTAAACACCCTGTCTAAGGACAGTTCAGATCTCACAAACACTTTCCAAGGAAGGTGAAATTGTGAAATGGAGTTCCCTATCGTTACAGTTCATTAATTTATTCACAACCAGAACAGATACATCTAAAGTTCATCCGTCACGTTTAATCGTGATGCGATTGAACTGAGACTCTACCCTCGCAGGTCTGAAGAATAGAAACGTGACATGTCCTCATTCAGTATTGATAAACTAACAAGCGGAGAGTTAAACACACAGAGTTTGGCAACAGAGCTGGAGGTTGTTCATAAAGAGATTGGAGGACTGGTTCTGGGGATTGGTTCTTAGATAGTTTGGGTGACATTCTTAGATATTTTGGGGGACATTCTTAGATGGATTGGAGGACATTCTTAGATATTTTGGGGGACATTCTTAAATGGATTGGAGGACATTCTTAGAAAGTTTAAATGACATTCTTAGATAGTTTGGGTGACATTCTTAGATATTTTGGGGGACATTCTTAGATGGATTGGAGGACATTCTTAGAGAGTTTAAATGACATTCTTAGATAGTTTGGGGGACATTCTTAGATGGTTTGGAGGACATTCTTAGAGAGTTTAAATGACGTTCTTAGATAGTTTGGGGGACATTCTTATATAGTTTGGAAAACATTCTTATATAGTTTGAAGGACATTCTTAGATAGATGGGTGATATTCTTAGATAGGACATTCATATATAATATGGATGACATTCTTAGTTTTGTGGACATTCGACATTTTGGAGGACATTCTTAGATAATATGGAGAACATTCTTAAATAGTTTGGAGAACATTCTTAGATAGTTTACAGGACAACCTTAGATAATTTATATTAAATTCTTAGATAGTTTGGGGGACATTCTTACTCAGTTTGTAGGACATTCTTACTTAGTTTGTAGGACATTCTTACTTAGTTTGTAGGACATTCTTACTTAGTTTGGATGACTGTTTTTCTTAGAGTTAAGGACATTCTTAGATAGTTTGAAGGGCATTCTTTGATAATTTGGAGCACATTCTGTGATAGCTTATAGGACATTCTTAGATAATTCGAAGAACTTTTTAGATGGTTTGAAGAACATTCTTACTTAGTTTGAAGGACAATCTTAGATAATTTGAAGGACAGTCGTCAATAATTTGGTGGAACTTCTTAGATAGCTCATTAGCTATTGATTTGTGGATTAAACAGACAACAAAAAGAAATGTAGTCTGCCATTCTCTCCCCTAAAGCCGTGGTAGCGAAGTGGTTAGTTCATGTGTATACTGTTGGGTAATTTCGAGTTGAATCTACAAAATGTGACTAATTTTTGTCCTAGACCAACATAACTTTGGTATCACAACCAGATACTAAAATGGTGGGGTCATCGGTAGCCCGGTTGGGTAAGCATCATACTAGCTAACCATCGTTCAGACAACCCATGTTCGATTCCTGCCGGAAGTAGATTTATAATTGTACTTGTGGTTGACAATAAATACCCCGCGGTCGACCCAGTCGCTTGTATAAATGGTTATCAAAGCGGCATTCTGGGGAGGTGAGGAATTACCCCTTGCTTGTGAGTTACAATGCTTGAGACGACACTAGACAGGAGTCTCCGTACACTTGTGGATAGGCGACTGAGCACATACGGTTGGAAAACGCCGATTTAAGTCTCGTACTTTACCTTTACTTCAAAAATGGGTACGAGGTTTGTTTTTGTTATTTGTTTTTCTAAAAGGTAAATCCACTAAACGTGTTATTATAAACATAAATAATACATTTTTCTTAGAAAAATATGCAATAGAAGCCACTTGTCACATTACTCACATGCCACACAGTATTATGGATACTTTTATTACCCCTTCAATCTTTCTTTGTCTAAACTTTTTTCTTACTCTCTCTTTATCCTTTATCCTCTTTCTAAACTCAATTTCAATCACCCTCTCTCTCTCTCTCTCTTTCTCTCGCTCTCTCTCTCACTCTCTCTATAAATCTTTCTCATACTTGTTATCTATCCTTCTCAACCAGGAACCACCTCTTTCTCTCTATTTCTTGGTTTTTCACCTTCTCTCACCCAATCTCAAACTCTCTCTCGTTCTCTCTCAACCTCTCGCTAACATTTTCTCTCACTCTTTAACTCTTAACCTCTTTCTCTCTCTAACAACTGTCTGTTGGTGCTCATATCTCTCCCTCCACAAATCCATCAGCGAGAACAGACTGAGTAATAAAAACTGGGTCACAAGTTTCCATTGGTTACTTGTAGTTCTCTTGAAATTAGACCACGTCCCTCTTAACTGCAAGATCAAGCAGTCGCACCTGGGACGAGCATCATCGGAGTCTTCATCTCACTCTACTTCTTTTACAGCATTAGTCATATGTTTTTCTCATAGCCACATCGTTCAACATTTTCACATAGAACACACAACGTTTGAAAACAATGGATGCACCCGCAACGCTTAATTCTCTGAAACGACCTGTGCCTGTTGCACGAGCACTGTAGCACCAGTACAAAATCATTAAATATTTTAATATTTTAGTGTAATTCGTTTATGAACAATAATTAGAATATTTGGCAAAATGCAAACGAGGAACCACGCTGAGTTCTGCGGATGCAAATTAAATGTTCGGATGGTAAACAATGTTAGTACTAACATCATATACGTGATATGACCTTCATGGGGTGTAACAGAGTCATGGGGCCTGACAGAGTCATAAGGACTGAAAGATTCATAGAGCCTGACGCAGTCATGGGGCGTGACAGATTTATGGAGTCTTACGGAGTCATGGGGCCTGACAGAGTCATAAGGACTGAAAGATTCATAGAGCCTGAGGGAGTCATGGGGCGTGACAGATTTATAGAGTCTTACAGAGTCATGGGGCCTGACAGAGTCATAAGGACTGAGAAATTCATAGAGCCTGACGGAGTCATGGGGGCGTGACAGATTTATGGAGTCTTACGGAGTCATGGGGCCTGACAGATTCAAGGAGCCTGTCGGAGTTTTAGGGGCTGTCGGAGTCATGGGGTCTGACAAGGTCATGGGGTTTGACGGAATAATAGGGTTTGTCAGTGTCATGAATCCTGTTAGAGTCATGGGGTCTGACAAGTCACGGGGCTTGACATGGTCAAAGGGTCTGTCGGAGTAATAGGGGGCCTGATAAAGTCATGGGATCCGACAAGGTCGCGTGGCTGACGAAATCATAGGGCCTTTTTTGAGTCATGGGCCTGACAAGGCCATAGGGCCTGGCAAGATCATGGGACCTAACAGAGTCATAGGGGCTCTCAGAGTTATGGGGCCTGACAAGGTCATGGGACCTGAGAAAGTCATTGTGTCTGACAAGGTCACGGGGCTTGACAACGTCAGGTGGTCTATTGAAATCGTAGGGCCTGTCAATGTCATGATGCCAGGCGGAATGATGAGGTCAGTCAGAATCATGGCGTCTGACAAGTCTTGGGGGTCTGGCGAAATAATACTGCCTTTTGGAATCACGGGGTCTGAAGAGGTCATGGGGCCTTTTGGAGTCATGTGGAGCTGGCAAGCTCATTGGGCCTGACAAGGTCATGAGGTCTCACATATCCATGAGGCCTGACAAGGTCATGGGGTATGACGAGATCATGGGGCCTAACAAAGTCAAGGGGCCTATGGGAGTCATGGAGCCTATCAGAGTTATGTGAGCCTGACAAGCTCATGGGGCCTGACAGAATGGTTCGGCTGGACGGTGTCATAAGGTGTGACGGAGCTTTTTTCTTTCCCTATCTCATGATTCGGACACTTGGCAACAGTGAAACAAGATCAAACACCACCAGGAGTTATCTACCTTAAAATCATAGAAAGAGAGCAAGAGGGAAACAAAAGAAAAGATAGAATAAAAGATAAATATAATAACCAAGCATCTCGCGCTTCAAGGCAACATTAGCTTGATAATCATCATCAAGTACCGGGCCTACTTGCGTAGGTGATCATGTCTCTCCGCGACTTTGGATATCGACCGTTATTTATCATTTCCGTTATTGACATTCTGCCAAGCCATTCTTTTAAGCTGTCTGGTGTCTTTTCTCTTTGCTTCCCTCTATCTCTTCGTCCCTCAATTTTCCCAGTTGTTACAATATATTCCTGTGGTTCTCTTCTCATTACGTAGCCAAAAAATGATGATTGTTTCTACCTAATATAGGAAATTAGCTCTCTTTTTGCTTTGGTCTCTTTCGTAACGTTTCATTACTCTTCTTAGCTGTCCATGGTATTCAAATCAATCTTCGGCAAAACCACATTTCTACATACTCCAGTGATTTTCTTGTCTGTTGTGGTATTGTTCATAATTCACATCCATATGTTAAGACTGGCTCTACATAACATTTAGGAACTATTTTTCTTGTTTTTATTGTCAATAATGGATTGCTTTGTATCTTCCACATTTTTTTTTTTGAATGCTGCTTTTGCCTCAGCCGTTCTGCATCTCATCTCTGTTGTACATCTTCCGTATGAGGTTAACAAAGTTTCCAAATATTTAATTTCATTTACCTGTTTTAATATTGTTCCATTTGTCTTTATTTTGCACTGACGTGATGGCTTTTCCTTTGTTGTTACCATTACTTCTGTATTTTCGCTATTAATGCTGAGTTCTTTATTTTTGCTTTTTTTCACTAATTTTTTTTTTCGTTTGCCAACTCTTTATCTCTGACGAACTCCCTAGAGAATAGGAACACTGAATTGTGCATGTTAATCCGTTTTTTCCCTGGCAGCCGTGTGTACAGGGGTCCCTCTCCACACAGGCAGATAACTCCGTCTTAGGAGGTACTCATATTTTTTTCCGCCCATGAGTAATTGACGTTTCAAGCCGGGCCTCAATGCAGATGCCAGGGGTGGTTGCCGCATGAGAGAAATCATAAATAAAAATCCCAACCGGTGGAGCCGGGATTTGAACCCACAACCTCTCTGTCTCGAGGGCGGCGTCTTGCCTCGAGTCCAACCAGTCCCCCTATCTTTCACTATAATGTCCAACATTTCTTGTAACTCATGTTCACTCTTAGTGATAAAGACTGTATCATCAGCATTCCTTAGATTATATATAGTATGATCTCCGATTGTTATTGCAGGCATGCCCCTTATGGATCTTTAAATAATCTCACTATACATATTAAACAAATCTGGTTCGAGCACACAACCTTGCCTAACACCCTGTTTTATTTGTTGAAACATTCCCAATTGATTTCCAGAAAAAGTAACTACTGAATGTTCTATCTCATGAGCATGTATTTCAACAGAGCTCTCTTTTATTCTATCATAATTATGTGTGTTACGTTTGTCCGTTTCCACATTGTTGCCGACACGCTAAAACCTTCTTGTACTTTTCCGGATGAAACAATGTAAAAAGCCATTATCTCAGAAACGTTTCACTAAAAAATACTTCCGTACTTAGGAACGATTATGTAAATAAATATTGTGCCAACGGGTATGTTTGTATAGAAGGCGTTGTCTGAGCGCCCATGTCAAAGCAACCTTGTACTTAAATATAATTCTGTAAGGATATTATTTCTGTTGTTTTGTCTGGTGTATTTATAATGGGAAAAGATCGCGTTATTTAATGTAATATTGTACAAAGATTCTTTGCAACGTATAAGAAAGATATTTTTTCCCCTAATTTTTATTCGAATTACCTTTCCTTCCTCATTTGCCTTTGAACGTCAAGAGGGGATGTAATTTGCGGTCTTCTGCTATATGGCTGGTGTGTCTTGTTACGTAACCGAGTATTTTTCTAGTGCAACGTCTTATCTCTCTATTTTTTTCCCCCAGAATGTTCTCTCGTTCTGCTTTTTTGTTCATTTCGGTTGTTTATGACTGTGGATATTAGTTTTTCTGTCATGTCACGTGTAAAGAGTAGAAACCCCGTCAAGCCAAGTGGCGTATAGGGAATGGCGTATATGGTGTTAGTGACCATATTTTTTTACAGGCCACATGATTTGTGGAGTAATATTGTCGGTAGTACGTCCGTACCGCTTTACTTTCCCAGGAAAAAAAAAAATTCCGGTACCCATTTAAATCTTTTCGTACGTCTCGCCGCACTGTGCGCCATGCCGACTTCGGCAAAGTTCGTTTCGCCGCACTGTGCGCCATGCCGACTTCGGCAACGTTCGTTTCGCCGCACTGTGCGCCATGCCGATTTCGGCAACGTATGTTTCACCGCATAGTGTGCCACGCTCAATTTGATTAGATTGAACGTCATCCTCATCGAGTGCCTTCTCCGCAACGAAGGTAGGTTACCGTGGATCGCCATTCTACTCTGTTTCTTGTTTTGATGGTGCAGGCTGTCATAGATTGACTTGTCCATCTTTTGATGTTACTCGTCCATGTTTGTCTTGGTCTGCATCTGCCTATTTTACCTTGTATTTTCCCTTCCAATATTACTTTTAGTGTGAACGTCATCAACCATATTCTTTTTACATGTCTTGTATCATCTTGATATTGATGAAATCTAATACCTTGTTGGTGAAATCCAATACCTTGTTCAATTATCTAAAAATCCATATACAATATGTTATATGTTAGATAAATATAAATATGTAGAGTGATTCTTAAAACGATGAAAAATGTTGTCTCTGAAATCTCTTCTGTTTGGTCGATAAAAAGTTTCCGTACGGAAAGAGTTAAGGCTGGGTGAACCCCGAAGCCGTCGATTAGGATCGAACCCGACCTCCTTTGCAGTCCAGCTTACCAACCACTCAGCTATCGCGGTTCCCCATGCCCCGTGACCAACCCATTAATCTTGTTTCCTTATAAAACATAACTCCCTCGATACCTATGCAGGCATTTCTTCAATGGTTAACTACCAAGCAATGGCGTCTCCAGGGTATACCAACACATTTTCCAACTGCCCTTTGTGAACTCACACTATTTTACAGTAACAACTATGAACAACAACCGTTTAGTGCAGTCAACCTTAGAAAAATATCAGCGATCAGCAGAGAGGCGTGTCTGGTAGAAAACTCATAACAATCAGGCTCGACGCACATCTCATTTCTTTTTATTTCTCCCGCAATGAACTCAAGCCAGTTCAACTTGTATTGCAGAAACTGTATCATTATTGTTAAAATTACTGAGAATTACGGACGAAATGCTGGATTCGGGAGCAAGTGATATTACCTGTATATTCTTCTGCGGTATTGATTCCTAGTTGTTGTAATTATCTGCTTTAAATGTGTTCGTTCTCTCACTAATTAAATTAATGTCAATCGATAAAGCAAAAAAAAAAACAAAACAACAACAACCCAGATTAATCATTAACAATGAAGAACTTTAAATGTGATCATCATCATCATCATCATCGTCTCCCCACCGAAGGTTGGCTACCATGGAGAGCCATTCCGCTCTATCTTTTGCTTTGATGGTGCAGGTTGTCATAGACTGACTTGTTCATCGTTCGATGTTACTCGTCCATGTTAGTCTTCGTCTGCCTCTTTTTCATTGTATTTTCCTTTCCAAGATTACTTTTAGTAGACCTATGTATTTTTTAAAATGGCTCAAAAATCGCATTTGTCTTGTTTGAATTGTGTTTAGTAGTTTTCTTTTCACTTTTAATTGTTTTAAAAATGCATTGTTTGTTTTATTTTCTTTCCATCCAATTCTTCATATTCTATAAACCCACATTTCAAAGATTTCAGTTTTCTGTTCTCTTTTCTTATCTTTTCTCTAAATGGCAAAATACGAGGAAAGAGACATCGCGGACGAAAAGAGAGAATAATACTAGTTAGCTAAGTGTCGTGGCATAGAAAAAGTCAACAACAGAACTGATACAATGCACTGTAGATAGAAGATTGTGGAAGGACGTGATCGCTTACGCTAACAAGTATGGCACATGATGATGATGATTTCTTGTCTAAAATCCATGTTCCTGCACCATACAAACGTCATAAGTTATGTTTATCTGTATATGTAATAACAAACACTGTAGATGGTCTGAAGGAAAACAGAAGAAGACTAGCAATAGTATGTAAACAGGTAATGCCTTGAAGAACACGTGACACAATTTCAAGCAAATGAGAGTTCTAGTAAAGCTGCTGGGGGCATGTCTATTTTCCATAACAGCATATGATTTCGAATAATGAACACTCATGTAAACAATAAAAAATACAATGTGTTCATTCCAAGCAAAATGCTACAGGAAAATTATATTAAGAGAGAAACATGAAGACATACTAAAGCCCTTCAACATTGAAGTAAACCTGCTTATAAACTACCTTACACAAGTAAATATTTCGGTAACATTAAAGGCATGGTGGTTTGGGGAAATCAATAAAGGAAGACATGGTTGCTGAAAGGTAAGACATGGGTTCCAGGAAGATAAGACAGGGGATGCAGGAAAATAAGACAAGGGTTACATGAAGGTAAGACAAGGGTTACGGGATGATAAGACAAGGGTTACGGGATGATAAGACAAAGGTTACAGGAAGGTAAGTCAATGGCTACAGGAAGATACGACAAAGATTACAGGAAGATAAGACAAGAGTTACAGGAAGATAAGATAAGGGTTACATGAAGATAAGACAAGGGTTATATGAAGATAAGATAAAGGTTGCAGGAAGATAAGACAAGAGTTACAGGAAGATTACGACATGGGTTACAGGAAGAGAAGACGTTGGTTACAGGAAGATAGGACATGGGTTACAGGAAGAGAAGACGTGGGTTACAGGAAGATAGGACATGGGTTACAGTAAGATAAAACATGGGTTACAGGAAGAGAAGACGTGGGTTACAGGAAGAGAAGACGTGGGTTACAGGAAGAGAAGACGTTGGTTACAGGAAGATAGGACATGGGTTACAGGAAGATAGGACATGGGTTACAGTAAGATAAAACATCGGTTACAGGAAGATAGGATATTGTTTACAGGAAGATAAGACATGGGTTACAGTAAGATAAGATATTGTTTACAGGAAGATAAGACATGGGTTACAGGAAGATAAGACATGGGTTACAGGATGATAAAACAAGGTTACAGGAAGATAAGACAAGGGTTACAGGATGATAAAAAAAAGGTTACAGGAAGATAAGACAAGGGTTACACGTAGATAAGACAAGGGTTACAGGAAGATAAGACATGGGTTACAGGAAGATAAGACATGGGTTACAGGTAGATAAGACATGGGTTACAGGAAGATAAGACATTGGTTACAGGTAGATAAGACAAGGGTTACACGTAGATAAGACATGGGTTACAGGAAGATAAAACATGGGTTACAGGAAGATAAGACTAGGGTTGCAGGATGATAAAACAAGGGTTACAGGAAGATAAGACAAGGGCTACACGCAGATAAGACAAGGGTTACAGGAAGATAAGACATGGGTTACACGTAGAAAAGACAGGGGTTACACGAAGATAAGACATGGGTTACAGGAAGATAAGACATGGATTACACGTAGATAAGACAAGGGTTACAGGAAGATAAGACATGGGTTACAGGAAGATAAGAAATGGGTTATAGGATGATAAGACATTGTTTACAGGAAGATAAGACATGGGTTACAGGATGATAAGACATTGTTTACAGGAAGATAAGACAAGGGTTACAGGAAGACAAGACATGGGTTACAGGATGATAAAACAATAGTTACAGGATGATAAGACAAGGGTTACACGTAGACAAGACATGGGTTACATGAAGATAAGACATGGGTTACAGGTAGATAAGACAAGGGTTACAGGAAGATAAGACATGGGATACAGGAAGATAAAACATGGGTTACAGGAAGATAAGACATGGGTTACAGGATGATAAAACAAGGGTTACGGGAAGATAAGACAAGGGTTACAGGAAGATAAGACATGGGTTACAGGAAGATAAGACAAGAGTTACACGTAGATAAGACAAGGGTTAAAGGAAGATAAGACATGGGTTACATGAAGATAAGACAAGGGTTACAGGAAGATAATACATGGGTTACAGGAAGATAAAACATGGGTTACAGGAAAATAAAACATGGGTTACAAGATGATAAGACATTGTTTACAGGAAGATAAGACATGGGTTACAGGATGATAAGACATTGTTTTCAGGAAGATAAGACATTGTTTACAGGAAGATAAGACATGGGTTACAGGATGATAAGACATTGTTTACAGGAAGATAAGACATGGGTTACAGGAAGATAGGACATTGTTTACAGGAAGATAAGACATGGGTTACAGGAAGAAAAGACAATGGTTACAGGAAGATAAAACATGGGTTACAGGAAGATAAGACAAGGGTTACAGGATGATAAAACAAGGGTTACAGGAAGATAAGACAAGGGTTACACGTAGATAAGACAAGGGTTACAGGAAGATAAGACATGGGTTACAGGAAGATACGACATGGGTTACACGTAGATAAGACAAGGGTTACAGGAAGATAAAACATGGGTTACAGGAAGATAAGACATGGGTTACAGGATGATAAAACAAGGGTTACAGGAAGATAAGACAAGGGTTATATGTAGACAAGACATGGGTTACAGGAAGACAAGACAAGGATTACAGGAAGATAAGACATGGGTTACAGGATGATAAGACATTGTTTACAGGAAGATAAAACAAGGGTTACAGGAATATAAGACAGGGGTTACATGAAGAAAAGACAAGGGTTACAGGAAGATATGGGTTACACAAAGATAAGACGTGGGTGACATGATGATAAAACGTGGGTTACAGGAAGATAAGACAAGGGTTACACGTAGATAAGACAAGGGTTACAGGAAGATAAGACATGGGTTTCAGGAAAATAAAACATGGGTTACAGAAAGATAAGACAAGGGTTACACGTAGATAAGACAAGGGTTACAGGAAGATAAGACATGGGTTACAGAAAGATAAAACATGGGTTATAGGAAGATAAGACAAGGGTTACACGTAGATAAGACATGGGTTACAGTAAGATAAGACAAGGGTTACACATAGATAAAAGAAGGGTTACAGGAAGATAAGACAAGGGTTACAGGAAGATAAGACATGGGTTGCAGGAAGATAAGACAAGGTTACAGGAAGATAAGACAAGGGTTGTAGGAAGATAAGACAAGGGTTACATGAAGATAAAACATGGGTTACAGGAAGATAAAAAGAAAAAATAGACCCACAAAAAGGTGGTTTAAAGATATCAAAAAGAGCTTGAATTTGACAAAAGTGGAACAGGAAAATTTGCCGAGAGACAGATATCCTTTCTGACGGTCATGCGATTAAAGCACCGGTCTTCAAGAAACATGTTACTAGACAGAATTACTTCATGCATATGGAAACAATCATTTTGTTTGTTTTTATCGTATTGTATTTTTTATCCTCGAGAATCTATTTTATACTTTATTTTTTTTTTTAAATCCACTGTTGTGTGGTCGCGGCGCCTCGATATTTGCAAAATTACTCACGTGATTCATCTACTCATTAGTTAAAATGAGGACCAAAGTTCACACTCTTGAAATGTCGAAGAATATCACAAACTCTATTGAGTAAGCCCTGAAGACAACACCAGTCGAAAGTTTCTGGTCAACAGTCGGATGGATGATGGAACTCTACAAACTACTGTAACTGCTACTTTGATGGCGACTTGGGCCAAAGGGTATCAGCTCACAGGCTTCTGGATCCATAACGACAACATGACGTCGACAACATCTCATGCCACGTTAATTTTTATTGGTTAATCAAAGATTTCTTACCGTATCATGTATAATTGTAAAGATATCCGTTCCAATGAATTTATGTAAAGCGATGTTGTCTGGTTAGCTTAAACAAATGGATCGTATCTTGTCCGCTCACGTGAAAAAACGTGTTTTTATCATCATCATCATCATCATGTGCCCTACCGGTTGGTGTAGGCGATCATGTGCTTCCACAACTATCATTCCGAAATGCTAAGTATCAATCCTGTCGTTGACTGTATACAGTTCAGCAGCGCTGAGCTAACTAATATCTTATCTCTATCATCATCATGTGACATACCGGTGGGCGTAGGTGATCATGTCCCTCCACAATCTTCTATCTACAGTGCATCGTATCAGTTGTTCTTGACTGTTTTCCACGCCATGACACCAAGCTATCCAGTATTTTCTCTCTTTGTCGTTGGCGATCTCTCTTTCCTTTTATTTTGCCAGTTGTAACCAAGTATTCCAACTTTCCTCTTCTGATGATGTGCCCGAAAAATGTTGATTGCTCCTTTCTGATATTTTTTAAGAGCTCCCTTTTTATGTTGGCCTCTTTGAGAACTTCCTCATTGGTCTTTTTAGCTGTCCAGGGAACTTTCAACATTCTTCTGAGAAATCCCATCTCTGTGGCCTCTAACCGTCTTTTCATTTGTTTGTCTACTGTCCATGATTCGCTTCCATAGGTCCTTAACTCTATAGTGCCCGCAATTTCTGTATTCTTTTATATTGTCAGTAGCCAAGTGTTTTAACGTTCCTCTTCTCATGATGCGCCCGAAAAATGTCGATTCTTTCTTTCTTGTTTTAGCATCTCTCTTTCTGTGTTGGCCTCTCTGAGAATATCATCGCCGGTCTTTTTAGCTGTCTAGGGAACTCCCAACATTTTTATGAGAAATCCTATCTCTGATACCTCAACATCTCTTAACTTTTCTTTGTACACTGTCCATGATTCGTTTCTATAGGTCAACTATCAACTCTATAGAGCAGTATTAAGCTCTATTTCTCACTACAGATCTACTTCTTCTGTTGTCATGTTTAAGGTCTCCTTGATGTGAGTCACACCTTCTTCCTGGTCTGTCCATGATGCGTTGTCCAGGAACCATGTCTTCCATTTTTGTTCTTTCCAGCCTGCTGTGCATTTTGGCAAGGCGATTATATTTTAATTTCCTCTGTAGAATGGGGTTTACCAGTCAGTTCTTTTTAATGTTTAAATCTTTTAATTTGTCTTCATTGCTCTTGTTCAATATCCAAGGTATATAAAGCATTTTTATGTAGTTCTAGCACTGTGTTTGAAATGAATCGATTTTCTACCTTGCTGTTTGCGAAATTGTTTATGATTCACAACCGTACGTTGCTATCGGAAGATACTTCCTTTTTTTCTTCTTTCTTTTCTCTTTTCACTGATACCTAACTGGTGATGTGGTTTATATTATTTGTCGTTCTTGAGCTGTTCGCACTATATGAATTAGTGATTTTCCTTTGTTGTTACATATCTCTGTCACTGCATCTATCCATCTTCTTATGGGTCTTCCTCTTGGTCTTTTTCCATGCATTCTCGAGAAGAACGCCCTTGATGTTGAGGATTCATTCTGACCAGGTAGCCCAACCATTTAAGTTGTTGTTCTATATATTCTTGCAGGTTTTATATCGGAAGTATCTCAAATATAGGAATATACTTTCCCTCAGAAATGTAAATGTTACTGCATTGCAGGCATTGTTCAACATAGTGATCACATTAGTAATTAAGGTTACAAGGTACGACAATCCAAATAACCTCACATTATCAGGTGTGGGTGGTGCTGTTGAGTTCGATCTAGTTTCCTATTTCGGACTATATTTTATAGTTTTTGTTTTTTTATGTTATCTATGAAAACTTCAAATTACTGATAACAAAACATATATTTATGTGAGAATTTGTGCACAACATCCACTTTAGAGGAGAGATCTTATTTCTGTGTTCAACTTTTGTTTTTATTACATACTCCTGGGATTGTTTTTAATTGAGCATTTTGTGTGTCTTCTGACACATTATTTGAGAGTGCCAGAGAGAATTAACCAGATGGTTTTCTTTATTACATACTCCTGGGATTGTTTTTAATTGAGCATTTTCTGTGTCTTCTGACAGATTATTTGAGAGTGCCAGAGAGAATTAACCAGATGGTTTTCCATTCTTCTCTTCATTTCTTTCTTCCTACTTATTATTCTTTCCCTATCTGCTCTTCTTTTCTTTTCCTTTTTTCTTCTTCGACTATTTTATTAAGATTCTTCTTTCTTTTCCTTCTTGCCTCTCTTTCATCAAGTTATTTTCTTTCCCTTCATTCTTTTTCCCTTTGTCTTACTCTTCTTCTAGTCGTATGTTTCTGTCTATATCGTCTTCCTATCTTGGCTTCTTTAATTTCATTCTTTGTCCTATGTCGTATTAGTCTTAGTCTTGCTCTAACTTAACAGCATATTTATGTCCCACTTCCTCTATTTCTTAATTGTTATTTTGACTGCTACTTGTCTTTCTCTTCTTCCACTTCTGTTACTATTATTTCGTTTCTCTCCATTCCTCTACTTCTTCCTCTTTTCGCAAGATAATCAAACTTTTTCCTCTCGGTTCTGAATGAACTAAAAAATTCACATTTACACAATTTCCACGTCACAATATGTTACATTATGAATGTGCATGTTACAAGACCACATATTTTTCGTACGTCTAAGCAATCGGATTTGTATCGTGTGCACTTTTTTGTATCAGTCTAAACGTATCTATAGAGGTTATCCTTTTTCCCAGGTTATTGAGCATTTTGAGATAACAAATACGTAGAGCATTACTCACAACTGCTTATTTTAATCTCGAAATCATCTTCAGCTCATTCTTAAAATACATAATTTACGTGAGTGGTTACATTTTATGTGAGAACATACAAACATAATAATTTGTCGTTGGACATTTTTTTATTGTGCTAGATTGGTCCATTTTTCATTTTTTTTTTAGGCCATGCAATGAGAAGGAAACAACTGGAATATATTGTGACAATTGGGCCAATTGAGGGGCCAAGAGATAGAGGGAAACAAAGAAAAAAATAGGGAGCCGCGATTGCTCAGTGGTTAGTGAACTGGACTACAAAGGACAAGAGGTAGGGTTCGATCCCAACCGACGGCTTCCGGGTTCACCAAACCTTAAATGGGTACCGGATTTTTTTCTGGGAAAGTAAAGTAGCACGGGCATAATACCGACCACATTACCCCAAAAACCATGTGCTGAGGGTCTGTAAAATGTATGGTCACTAAAACCATATTCCCTATACGCCACTTGGCGTTACGGGGGTACTTTCTTTTTTTTTTTTTAAAGAGAAAAGATACGAGAATTTCTTGGCAGAACGTCAACAACAGAAATGATAAATAATTGTCGCGATCGAAAGTTGTGGAGAGCCATGATCACCTATACCAGCAAGCTTGATGATGACGATAAAAATTAGCCTCGTGGCTGAGTGGTTAGTTTGCTCACTTCATGATCAGAAGGGTCCTGATTCAATTCCCATAAGGGACGGATTTTTGTTCGGACCGACGAGGCAGCTTTTGAGAATGGCTTGGCAGAAAGTCAACAACTTAATAATAAATAACTGTCGAGATCGAAAGTTGCGGAGAGACATGATCACCTATACCAGCAAGCTTGATGATAACGATAAAAATGAGCCTCGTGGCTGAGTGGTTAGTTTGCTCACTTCATGATCAGAAGGGTCCTGATTCAATTCCCATAAGTGACGGATTTTTGTTCGGACCGACGAGGCAGCTTTCGAGAATGGCTTGGCAGAAGGTCAACAACATAAATAATAAATAACTGTCGAGATCGAAAGTTGTGGAGAGACATGATCACCTACGCCAGCAGGCATGATGCTAGATGATGATGCGGTGTATTCTCGTCTAAAGCAGTCTGCAGTATTTCGATATTTCGTCCCTCCCCGACTTCAGCAAGGTGCTTTTCTATATCAGGTTGTTTTTTCTCAACACTTCCTATCCGAATGCTAAAATCAATTAGACTGCTACGTCTCCAGTAAGAATGATGTTGAGCTCTTACTTAAGGCAAGTAATCCAGTGCATCCGTCTGCTCACTGGGTAAGCCCTAGAGTGTAATTAGTCACATTGATTCACATACCACTAGAAAGTGAAGGCATAGCAGAGAAGGGAATTTGTATTATCTATTTGCAAGACTAAAAGATACAACCTTATTTTATACAAAACATCGACTAGGTTAAAGGTAAAGGTAAAGGTAAACGTAAAGGTAAAGGTAAAGGGCTGGGTTATAGTGTTCATTGTGTCATATCTGACAAGTCTTGGAAAAATCCACCAGAGCTATTCTAAGCCAGCCATTTATTTAAATTGTTACTCTACAAGCAAATTGAGTAAAAAAAAAAGTATTTTTTTCTAAAATAAACGAAATAATATAATCTGGAGCGAAAAAAAAAAATAATAGCTCAGTAGGTAACTAAATAAAATCTATAATTATTTAAAGCAACTTCAAATTGTGCTTTGTTTTCTTTTCAACTTTTTGTATTGTTGTTTAATGCGTTCATAGAAATGCCTCAAAGAGGCCAACACAAAAAGGGAGCTTCTAAAAAACATCGGAAAGAAACAATCAATATTTTCCAGGCACATCATGAGAAGAGTAAAGTTGGAATACTTGGTTACAGCTGGCAAAATAAAAGGAAAGATAGATCGCGGACGACAAAGAGAGAAGATTGGTTCTTTGGTTATGGTAGGCCCCGGTATCACTGCAAACGAATTAAAATCCATAATTGTTCAACCGCCCGTGCCAGTGGAATCATTCGAATTACTAACTTATCTCCCAAACAAAGAAAGGTAGCTTTAGTCCCCATCATAGCAGTCTCAGCACACGCCAATAGACATAAAGCTAAACCGCACAGAAAGTGAACAAGGCCAACTGTTTCCTGTCATACGATATCATCATTTATCATAAACAAATGGAATATCGAAACATGATCAAAACGGATGAAACACACAGAAAATATACTGGATATCTTTGTGTCATGGCATGGAAAACGTCAACAACAGAACTGATATGAAGCTCTGTAGATAGAAGATTGTGGAAGGACATGATCGCCTACGCTAACCGGTATGGCACATGATGAAGATAGAAATATTAGAACAACGTTACAGATTTCAAATAGTGTCTGTATTTTAGTTGTTAGAATCATCATCACTCCACACTGGACGAATCTACGGGTGCTCCGATATTGCCCTCCAGCCTCTCCCAAAAATCTAAGTAGAATCCAGTCCCAAGGGCCTCGTACTCCATAGCACGTTCTAGGATCCATGGTGTGGGTAGGTTTTTGCTAATGATCCCGTCTGGGCTTCTGCCAAATTTATTTGTACATTTTTACGCGAAGCATTAACCATACCGTTTTTTTTCCTACTTTTTTTTCGATATCTATTTTTTTTTTGTTCATTTCCTCTCACAATTAATTTCACTGCAGCTTCGCAATTGTATGCTTTTATGTTCATTTCTTTGCCTTGAACCTACTTCTGCTAAAATGTATTGGCTACTCATTTCGATTGTAACGGCGTAGGATTTTTTTAACATGCGAGACTGCACATTGGACCTCTTGTTGATTGCCGTTACGTGAGACGACTAGACATCGAATCTCACTATACAAGAGGTCAAGGGTAGCTACCACCACGAAAAATCCACGGATTAATTTTTTGAGATTTTAAAGAAATCTCCACCGTCTGTAGTGGGTTATGAATCCCGGTCTCTTTTGTCATGAGGCCGACGGCGTATCTCTAGACTAACCAGCCACCCTCACCCTATTGTTTTCTTGTTAAGCTACAGAAGGTTAAAACAACAAAGAAGCTCACATTCATATCTACTTCAAATGTTAAGCTTAATACTATGACATTCGTTACTTCACTTCCACGCGACATTTTGCCTGCTAAATAAGCATGAAGTTGAATCTTGCTTTCTCTCTGTAACTCTACTCGCGGCATCCATCGTATTGAATATTTTATATATATTTAAAATATGTGCTTATCTATATTTTATATTTTTCTGTTTACTTTCCCTATATGGTTCACTCGGTGAGTTTGTTATTTTGTTAAAATATATTATTACTAGAAAGTTGTGTCGAAAAGCGTCATTCAAGTCAGTCATGGAGATATTTGTTTCAAGACATGTCATGTCAAAGCACAGGTTTATAGGCCAAACTGTAATGTCAGATAGCATACCTTCTAATGAAAACTGCCGTGAGTCTCTAACATTATTTAGCATACCTTCTAATGGAAACTGTCGTGAGTCTCTAACATTCTATAGCATACCTTCTAATGAAGACTGCCATGAGTTTCTAACATTCTATAGCATACCTTCTAATGAAGACTGTCATGAGTCTCTAACATTCTATAGCATACCTCCTAATGAAGTCTGTCATGAGTCTCTACCCTTCTATGAGAAATAAATATATCAGTGAACTTCAAGAAAATACGTGGCGTTAAGTCAGAAGTTGAAAAAAAACACAAAACATTCAAGACAAATAATGTTGCCTTGAATGACATGGACATCTAGCCAGTAGCATTGGCACTTGATGAAGATGGTAGTTATGATGGTAATGATAATGATGACGATAATAACAGTGTGAATGTACTGAATAAATTATACTTTATCGAATTCAGCTGTTTTCTTTTTCTCTTGCGAATATTTTAACAACGAATTAGCATGATTTCTCTTATTATTCTATTCATGAATCAGTTTCATTGCAGTAGGAACATCCCCGTATCCTCTCCACTGCCCGTAACACTGCACGAAGCGTATGCTGACTGACACCTCCTGTAATGTGTTGATTATAAATGCATCTGCTTTTTCTACTAAGCACTCAAAATCGACCAGATGCATTTTTCACCTTTAGGCTCCAAATTCTCTCCATACATACATCATTGCCCAACATATTCTCTTCTACAGTTTCTCATAATATACATCATTGTCCCACTAATTCTCTCCTCTTCTTTTAACAAATAAAGAGCAAACGTGGCGATGTACTATTTGTCGAGAGTAAGGTCACACTCTCCCTTAATAGTTTTCGATGAGTATAGCATGTATTAGCCGCGATAGCTCAGTAGTTAGTGAACTGTACTACAAAGGACAAGAGGTCGGGTTCAATCCTGATCGACTGCTTCCAGGTTCACCCAGGCTTAAATGGGTACCGAATTTTTTTCTGGGAAAATAAAGCGGCACGGACGTAATACTGACCACATTTACCTCCAAAACAATGAGCCGAAAGTCTATAAAAATTATGGATACTAATACCATATTCCCTATACAGCACTTGACGTGACGGTAATCTTTACTTTTATAGCATGTTTTGTCTGAAGTGATCACTGAAACAACAATTTACAACAATAATAGTAGAACATGGGAGTATTAACATCAGCTGGAGACTCATTAAGCACAATAAACAGCTTAGATGACCCCATCATCATCTAGGGATTTATTCTGATAGACCTTTGACAAACATTGACTCAACGGGTGTTCCATTAATGGTGTGTACCTACAGTTAATGGCTCTATAAACAGCTATCAAGACAAACCGTTTAATATTTCGGATAAAAGTATTTAAGAGAAAGACTCCATCTATGTGGCTAAATTAGGTGTAAGTGAGCTGAGAAAGCAGTGGCTAAATTAGGTGTAAGTGAGCTGAGAAAACAGTGGCTAAATTAGGTGTAAGTAAGCTGAGAAAACCTGGATAGGACACACACTACGGAAGCCAACTGAGAGTATTACACAACAGGCCCTTTTTTGGAATCCCCAGGGGAAAGACAAAGAGGAAGACCAATGAATTCTTAGAGAAGACAGATAGAAGCAGAGATGAAGATGACGGGGATGACATGGAATGATCTTAAAAGAATGGCAAAAAACAGAACGATTTGGAAAGTGTTTGTTGAAGACCTATGCTCCACTGGGAGCTAAAAAAAGGTAGAAGAAGAAGCCGAGAAAACAATGGCTAAATTAGGCGTAAATGGTCTGAGAAAACGGTGGTTAAATTAAGTGAAAGTGAGGTGAGAAAACAGTGGCTAAAGGCAGTGGCTAAATAAGGTGTAAGTGAGCCGAGAAAACAATAGCTAAATTAGGTGTATATGATCTTAGAAAACAGTGGCTAAATTAAGTGTAAGTGATCTGAGAAAACAGTGGCTAAATTAGGTGTAAATGATCTTAGAAAACATTGGCTCAATTAAGTGTAATTGATCTGAGAAAACAGTGGCTAAATTAGGTGTAAATAATCCTAGAAAACTGTTGCTAAAGTTGCACGTAAGCTGAGAAAATAGTGGTTAAATTAGGTGTTATAAGCTGAGAAAACAGTGGATAAATTAGGTGTAAGCAATATGAGAAAACAGTGGCTAAATTGGTTGTAAGTGAACTGAGAAAACAGTGGCTAAATTAGGTATAAGTAATCTGAGAAAACAGTGGCTAAATTAGGTATAAATGATCTGAGAAAACAGTGGCTAAATTAGGTATTAGTGATCTGAGAAAACAGTGGCTAAATTAGGTGTAAGTGAACTGAGAAAACAATGGCTAAATTAGGTGCAAGTGATCTGAGAAAACAGTTGCTAAATTAGGTATAAATGATCTGAGAAAACAGTTACTAAATTAGGTATAAATGATCTGAGAAAACAGTGGCTAAATTAGGTGTAAGTGATCTGAGAAAACAGTTGCTAAATTAGGTGTAATTGGGCTGGGAACACAAACAGAAAGGAATAAACGAACCTAAATAAATGGATAAACGTCTAGTGAGGTGAGACTCTCTATTTAGAAAAGTTTATGCGCAAGGAATTATTGTATGAGTGAGTGTATAATAGCTTCCCTGTGTTTATTTACCTGGAGTTTCTTAGTGCCTTCGTTACAAAAGCTCGTTATAAAGTTACTGAAGCGGCTAAGGATGTCAATTTAAATACACATAACATACAGTGTGTCCGAAAAAGAATGTATCTTTTTCAACAAATTATTGTCGCGCCCATGCCTATTCCGGAGCCGCGATAGCTCAATTGTTAGTGAACTGGACTACAAAGGACAAGAGGTAGGGTTCGATCCCAACCGACGGCTTCCGGATCACCCAGCCTTAATGGGTACCGGATTTTTTTCTGGGAAAGTAAAGCGGCACGGGCGTAATACCGACCACATTACCCAAAAAAATCATGTGCCGAAGGACTGTAAAATGTATGGTCACTAACACCATATTTCGTATACGCCACGTGGCGTGACGGGGATAATTTACTTTTTACTTACATGCCTATTCCCCCCCCCCCCCCCGATGTAATATGATGATCCCTTTTATACCAAGGTTAGTTTTATATGAAAGTTGTTTTGTTGTTGTTGTTTTTTTTAATCCTGTAATTACAAAGATTCAACATTAGTGCCCTTCGTGACACGGCATATACCTAGTCGATAGTCCATTACCTTCCATACTCGGACTCATCATGACGCTTGTAACAGTAACAAAGGCTTCATTAATCTGATCTCTCAGTTCCATCCAAATCTGTGTGCATGTGTACGGCTGGTATTTTAGCTTCCAATTTTATACTTCAGTTACAATCGGTGCTTCTTTCAAGTCCCTGCACACACTGGTCATCTGGGAGGAAAAAAAAGTGTATATTCATTTTCGGACATTCTGTTATTATAGTTTTTGCGATACTATGGAAGAAAAGAGCCGATGGTTTGATAAAATAGTTCATCAAACCAAACAGCCTTTGGTAGAGAAGTTCATTCTCTGGTAGTCCTCCCTGATAGCTGATATTAAATGAAGCAATAAAGGTCAACTGGCTGGTCCGTGGCGCCCAAACTCTTTGAATTAATGAGAAATGCGAGTCTGAAATGGCACGAGACCATGGAATGTCGAAACTCCGAACATAAAAAAGAGCTTCCTACCATCTTGCCCTCTCATTTAAATCATGTTTATTTTGTTCTCTTTTTTTGTATTCGTTTTAATAACAGAGTAGTATCGACGGAGACCTTTTTACCTCTGTTTGTTTTCTGTGTAATATGTAGTGCTTCGCTCATAATTATTTTCCCTTTATTTTAAAAAAGAGAGGCTGGGAGAGGGAGCGGAAAAGAGGGGGGGGGGGGGGTCCGTGTGAGGTCTTCTTCTTGTGACATTTCTGTTCTTGTATAAGGTTATTGTGGAATCGTATCTATCAGTAGCTGTGTTTAAAGTATAAATTATTCACCTTCCTCTTATTTTAGCATAGCTCATATGTGTTTTATTAGATAGAAAAGATAGAAGATGAAAGAGACAAGTAGGAGTAAAAGAGGCCGACCCAGAGAGACATTGAGAAGGACATGGATCAGAGAGGCAAAGGGAGTAGGAATAGGTGAGATTGAGATGCTTTGCACAGAACATGGACAAATGGAGAAATTTGATAAATGATTTTTGCAAGGATTGAGACTGCTAGAAAGAAAATTTTAGAAAAAGAGAAAGAGTATCTGGGTCTATGCCCTATGGACCGGCCACAGCTCGAAAGTCAAAAGATAGGTAGATAGACATACAGATAGACAGATATATAGATAGACAGACAGACAGACAGATATATAGATAGACAGACAGACAGACAGACAGGCAGGCAGGCAGGCAGGCAGACAGGCAGACAGGCAGGCAGGCAGACAGGCAGGCAGACAGGCAGACAGGCAGGCAGACAGGCAAGCAGACAGATAGATAGATATAAAGGTGGATTGATGGATAGATGGCTGGATGGATGGATGGATGGATGGATGGATGGCTGGCTGGATGGCTGGCTGGCTGGCTGGATGGATGGCTGGCTGGCTGGCTGGCTGGCTGGCTGGCTGGCTGGCTGGGTGGGTGGGTGGGTGGGTGGGTGGATGGATGGATGGATGGATGGGTGGGTGGGTGGGTGGGTGGATGGATGGATGGGTGGGTGGGTGGGTTTGGATGGATGGATGGATGGATGGGTGGGTGGGTGGGTGGGTGGGTGGATGGATGGATGGCTGGATGGATGGATGGATGGATGGATGGATGGATGGCTGGATGGCTGGCTGGATGGATGGATGGATGGATGGATGGATGGATGGATGGATGGGTGGGTTGGTGGGTGGATGGATGGATGGATGGATGGATGGATAGATATATCTTGTATGCTACATTCTTGATTTTCTTTAGTACCGACCCCATACACACTGAAGAAAAGTCAGCAATAGCTTCCAATCAATTCTGAACATGCTTTTCTTTATTTGAGTCTCCCCCTCCCCCCCCCCTTTTTCCCATGAGAAAATAAAATAAGTCTCCATGGGTCAAGAGACCTGCCCTATTGCCATGTGTACTTAGATTGGATAGAAGCAGGCTAGGAAAGTCTTCTTCTTCTGTTCATCATCATCGAGTGCCGTCTCCGCAACGAAGGTTGGCTACCATGGCGCGCCATTCTGCTTTGTCTCTTGCTTTAATGGTGCAGGTTGTCATAGGTTGTTTTGTCCATCTTTTGATGTTACTCGCCCATGTTAGTCTTGGTCTGCCTGTGCCTCTTTTACCTTGTATTTTCCCCTCCAAGATTACTTTCAGTAGGCTGTTGTGTATTTTAACATGGCCCAAGAATCGCATTTGTCTTGTTTGTATTGTGTTTAGTAGTTCTCTTTTCATTTTTAGCTGTTTTAAGACTTCATCATTTGTTTTCTTTTCCTTCCATCCAATTCTACCTATTCTTCTATATATCTACATTTCAAAGGCTTCAATTCTTTGTTCTGTTTTCTAGTCTAATGTCCCTGTTTCAGCACCATATAGGAATATTGAGAAGATGTAACATTTTGCTATTCTTAGTTTTAGCCCTGGTGTTATCTGTTCTGATGTTAGTATTTTCTTCATGACATTAAAATTACTTTTTGCCATTCCTATTCTTTTGTTTCTTTCAGTTGTACATTTTCCATCACTGGTTACAGTATGTCCAAGGTAGTTGTAGTTCTGAATTGTCTCCAGGTCTATTCCTTCAATTTTGATATCCACTTGTGGGTTTTGAGTATTTTATTTCTTTATGATCATAGTTTTAGTCTTTTTGATATTCATATCTAGTCCATATTTTTTGCTTGTCATGTTTATTTCATTAAGTAACTGTTGTAGATCTTAATGATTTTCTGCTAGTTGTACAGCATCATCAGCATATCTTAGGTTATTGATTATTTTTCCATTAATTTGTAGGCATTGCATCTCTATGATGTTTTTATGTTCTTCTATTAGCTGATCTTATAACCCAGAATGTTGATTAAGCATCATTGACCTTCGTCAACCTTTTCCATTTCTCTCTACATTCAGCTATTTTTTTTTTTACTCTGCAAAGTCGAAACCTGTCCCATCTTTGATGTTATCTTTCTATCTTTCTTTCTCCGCCTACCTCTGGTTTTCACTCCCTTCACAGTTATTTACAGAATAACGGGTAGAAAGGGAGAAGAGCAAAAGGCAGACCCAGAGTAAGATCGGCAAACAACATCAAAGGAACGTTCATCATCATCAAGTACCTTGCTTGCTGATCACAAACGCGATTATGTCAATCCACAACTTTCGATCTCGACAGTTATATATCATTTCTGTTGTTGACCTCTTGCCAAGCTAGTCTCTTAAGCTGTCTGGTATCTTTTCTTGTTTGTTCCCTCTATCTCTTCGTCCCTCAATTTTTCTAGTTTGCACAATACATTCCAGCTGTTCCCTTCTCAACGCAAAGAACCGTCACAACAACATAAATTGACAATGAGTGAAGTCGCCAAAGGGAAGGGAACGAGAACTTTATATCTCCCTCGACACTAGAACGAGTAGAATTGAAGAAAGGAAAGAAAGAAGAAGAATTATTTTGGCCTTGCAATGTGAAAACAACTGGAAACTATTGTGGCAACTGAAAAAAAAAATAGAGACGAAGATATAGAGGAAAACAGAAAAGTCTCACTTCTTTTTCTTCTTTTTTCTTTTCTCTTTCACTGATACCTAAAAGGTGTCGTGGTTTATATCATTTGTCGTTCTTGTGCTGCTCGAATTGTCTGAATTGTCTCACCACACGTGTTAAAAACGTGGTTTAGTAGTGATTTCAACAACAGAATTGATTAACCAGTTTAGAAAAAGAAATATATGGAGAGACGGGGTCATCTACGCCAGCAGGCATTGCACCTGATGTAATGATGATGATTAATTTACTTGGTTAATTGTTATGTTTCGAGCTTTAATTGTGTTCTAGGCCAGCTTGTTAATTAACTCTCGAAGCTCATTGTTGCTAAAAAAAAAGAAAGTAAGAAAGAAAGAAGGAAAGGAATGACGGAAGGAATGAAGGAAGAAAGGAAGGATGGAAGGGAGGAAAGGAGGGACGTAGGAAGGAAGGAAGGAAGGATGCAAGCAAGGAAGGATCTAATCTAATCATATATTCGTTCTGATACGAATATTTCTAGTCCAAGCGATGCGATTCAAGCACATTTCTGTGTCAGAATAACGAATTAATTTACAGAAGAAATTATCATTCTGATAGTCAAAGTTTCAAGTCTAAACAAACAAGTAAGAGATTGAGATATTTGTGTTGGGGCAATTTCAGCTTTAAAAATATTCATTGCTGGTTGGCGCCAGACAGCGATATAACTAGGTGTCAAACACAGATGTGAACCTAGGCTATGGTATGTTTAATATACAAACAATGACACGTTAAGCATAATTAGCACGGTCATATGGTGCGCGCGTTCGATAACTATCTGCACGATGTGTTAATAGGCTTTGTTTAAAAAATTCAGAGCGTCAGTAAACGAAATGATAATGAGCTGACTCGTCAGTAGGTTCGTGGTAATGAGCTGGCTCGTCAGTGGCGTTGTGGTAATGAGCTGGCTAGTCAGTGGCGTTGTGGTAATGAGCTGGCTAGTCAGTGGCGTTGTGGTAATGAGCTGGCTAGCCGGCGGCGTTGTGGTAATGAGCTGGCTAGTCAGTGGCGTTGTGGTAATGAGCTGGCTAGTCAGTAACGTTGTGGTAATGAGCTGGCTAGTCAGTAACGTTGTGGTAATGAGCTGGCTAGTCAGTGGCGTTGTGGTAATGAGCTGGCTAGTCAGTAACGTTGTGGTAATAAGTTGGCTAGTCAGTGGCGTTGTGGTAACCATCTGGCTATGAGTAGGGTCTTGAAAACGAGCTAGCTCGCCAGTGGCGTTGTGGTAACCATCTGGCTATGAGTAGGGTCTTGAAAACGAGCTAGCTCGCCAGTGGCGTTGTGGTAATGAGCTGGCTCCTTAGTGGCGTTGTGGTAATGAGCTGGCTCTCAGTGGCGCCGTGGTAATGAGTTGGCTCCTCAGCGGCGTTGTGGTAATGAGCTGGCTCCTCAGCAGCGTTGTGCTAATGAGCTAACCTGTCAGTAACCTTGTGGTATTGAGTTGGCTCGCCCGTTACGTTATAGTTACGAGCTGGCTCCTCAGCAGCGTTGTGGTAATGGACTGACGTGTAAGAAGTCTTTAGGTATTGAGCTGGCACGTCCAAAAAGTTAATGATAATATAATTGCTTTCCAATCAACCAAGCTGCTAAAGGAATGGGTACCTGACTTACTAAGTTTGGATGGAAGTAATGACAGCGGAAGAAAGTACTGACACCTTCAAATTTTAAATGACGCGTCAATTACTGTTAAATATTACATTTCACTTACCTACGAAATGATATTTGTAATGAGCTATTAATGCCCCCCCCCCTCAACAACAAAAAAAGATTACGTAGGGTCTGTGAGACCAAGTAGGGCGTCTGAAGGGCTAGGTTTCGTAGTGTCAGAAAACACGTAGCAATAGCACAGTAGCAGAGAGCACGTAGCAATAGAACAGTGGCAGAGAGCACGTAACAATAGCACAGTAGCAGAGAATACATAGCAATAGCACAGTGGCAGAGAGCACGTAACAACAGCACAGTAGCAGAGAATACATAGTAACAGCCCAGTGGCAGAGAGCACGTAACAACAGCACAGTAGCAGAGAGCACGTAACAATAGCACAGTAGCAGAGAATACATAGTAACAGCCAAGTGGCAGAGAGCACGTAACAACAGCACAGTGACAGAGAGGACGTAACAATAGCACAGTAGCAGAGAATACATAGTAACAGCCCAGTGACAGAGAGGACGTAACAATAGCACAGTAGCAGAGAATACATAGTAACAGCCAAGTGGCAGAGAGCACGTAACAACAGCACAGTGACAGAGAGGACGTAACAATAGCACAGTAGCAGAAAAATCATAGCAATAGCACAGTGGCAATGAGAACGCAGCAATAGCACAGTAAAGTAAAGTAAAGTACCCCCGTCACGCCAAGTGGCGTATAGGGAAATATGGTGTTAGTGACCATAAATTTTACAGACCTTCGGCACATGATTTTTGGGGTAATATGGTCAGTATTACGCCCGTGCTGCTTTACTTTCCCAGAAAAAAATCCGGTACCCATTTAAGGCTGGGTGAACCCGGTAGCCGTCGGTTGGGATCGAACCCTACCCCTTGGCCGTGGTAGTCCAGTTCACTAACCACTGAGCTATCGCGGCTCCCTAATAGCACAGTAGGAAGCAGAAAAATCATAGCAATAGCACAGTGACAGAGAGCACGTAACAATAGCACAGTAGCAGAAAAATCATAGCAATAGCACAGTGGCAAAGAGCACGTAGCAATAGCACAGTGGCAGAGACCACGTAGCAATAGCACAGTGGCAGAGAGCACATAACAAGAGCACAGTGGCAGAGACCACGTAGCAATAGCACAGTAGCAGAGGATAGGTAAATAATAGCACAGTAGCAGAGAGCACGTAACAATTGCAAAGTAGCAGAGAATACATAGCTGAGCACAGTTGCAGAGAATACATAGCTATAGCACAGTAGCAGAGAATACATAGCTATAGCACAGTAGCAGAGAATACATAGCTATAGCACAGTAGCAGAGAATACATAGCTATAGCACAGTAGCAGAGAATACATAGCTATAGCACTGTAGCAGAGAATATATAGCTATAGCACAGTAGCAGAGAATACATAGCTATAGCACAGTAGCAGAGAATACCAAGCAATAGCTCAGTGGCAAATAGCACGTAGCAATAGCACAGTAGCAGAGAGCACGTAGCAATAGCACAGTAGCAGACAAAAGTAATGGCTTTAGACGTTAGAACGAATTGGCGTCACTCCAAGCGGGATGTTCCAATATCTTTTAGGCGTCAAATACTTGGGCATAATAATAACATCCGATGGAAGATGCACCACAGAAATAAAAAGCAGAATAGCTCAGGCTAAAACAGCATTTCAGAAAATGAAAACTATTTTATGCAACAAATCTATGTCAATAGAAAAGAGAAAAGGAGCCGCGATAGCTCAGTGGTTAGTGAACTGGACTACAAAGGACAAAGGGTAGGGTTCGATCCCAGCCTACGGCTTCCGGTTCACCCAGTCTTTAATGAGTACCGGATTGTTTTCTGGGAAAGTAAAGCGGCACGGGAGTAATACCGACCACATTACCCCAAAAATCATGTGCCGAAGGTCTGTAAAATTTATGGTCACTAACACTATATTCCCTATACGCCACTTGGCGTGACAGGGGTACTTTAGTATTTTAGTTAATAAATGAGAAAGAGAATTTATCAGTGCTATATAGTACCAATTATAACCTATGGAAGCGAATCATGGACAGTAGACAAACAAATTAAAAGATGATTAGAGGCCACAGAGATGGGATTTCTCAGAAGAATGTTGAAAGTTCAATGGACAGCTAAAAAGACCAATGAGGAAGTTCTCAATGAGGCCAACACAAAAAGGGAGCTGTTAAAAAACATCAGAAAGAAATAATCAACATTTTTCGGGCACATCATGAGGAGAAGAAAGTTGGACTACTTGATTACAACTGGCAAAATAAAAGAAAAAGAGATCGCCAACGACAAAGAGAGAAAATACTGGATAGCTTGGTGTCATGGTATGGAAAACAGTCAACAACAGAACTGATACGATGCACTGTTGATAGAAGATTGTGGAAGGACATGATCGCCTACGCCAACCGGTATGGCAAATGATAATGCTGATGATATTTGATAATTAAACCGTGACCTCATGTTATCTATAGACGTGCGCACTAACCCCAGTGTCGCAGCGTGACATCAGTAAGTAAGCTCGGTGGTTATGTATTTATGAATCACTAGACTGGATCATTAATATGCGAGGCTGAAACGCAAATATTAAATAAACTACTCATGGTAGCGTGAAGTATTCCTTTTATGCAAATGATCTGTAGTTGCTGTCGTCTGTGTACATGAATCATAGAATAAATTTTAGGTATCGTTGCCTTTACAGAGCACAGTTGATTGTCTCCACCACTTTAGTTGATTTATTTACGTGTCTTTCAGTAAGGTAAAATATAAACACTTCTTCTATTATACATTGACAGTGATTACCAAAAGCTGAATAATTGTAAAGCGCTTCTGGTAAAGAAATGAATAATGATCGCAGGGATCTTTCAGATTTGTCAATTTATTATTTTTTGTTTGTTTGTTTGTTACGGCCATTGTGTGAATATCATTCATATATAAGTATTTACTTTAGTTAAACATTTTATTTCATTCATACATAAGTATTTATTTTAGCTAAACATTATATTTCATTCATATATAAGTATTTACTTTAGCTAAACATTTTATTTCATTCATATATAGTATTTATTTTAGCTAAACATTATATTTCATTCATATATAAGTATTTATTTTAGCTAAACATTATATTTCATTCATATATAAGTATTTATTTTAGCTAAACATTATATTTCATTCATATATAATATTTACTTTAGCTAAACATTTTTTTCATTCATATATAAGTATTTACTTTAGCTAAACATTTTATTTGTCTATGTATCATCACAAAATAAAACCACTTCCATCCAATATCAACATTAAGTATGAGAGGAATGTACTTGGCTCAAGACATCATCATCTTAAAATTCTGCAGATTTTCAATACTGTAATTAAAATGCCATTTTAACCATCAACTATCAAGGAGGGATCAAGTCATCATACTTCGCCCACGCACTGACCACAATAGAATGAGAAATCACATGTTCACCAAATTCAAAATAGGTACAACCAGCCTATGCCACTGTACACTGGACAATATGACTACAAAACATGTTCTACAGAATTGCCCCCAGTACACAGACCTGAGAAGAGCAATGTGGTCCACACCCACCTCCCTGGAAGAAAAACTATATGGGGCAATCGATTCACTCAAGACAGCTGACTTCATGAGAGAGTCTGGAATCCTACTCTGATTAGGTCTTGATCGTAGAGAAAGAGAGAGAGAGAGAGAGAAATGCCATTTTAAGTTAAAAACAAACAACTGTGAAATATGTGTGGAAGAGTGCCACCCATTATGGAAATTAATGTTTTTATTTTTAGAAATGGTTCATAACTTTTGAAGATTACTAATGTGGTTAACCATGAATATCCACATACAGCCGATATGTATCGTTTTGGGATTAAGCGTAATTTCTTACCTCTAGTCCAGTAACAGCTAGGGCTGTTATATTACAACAACGGTGGCTTTAAATTGGTAGATACCTGGTATGTGCTCTGAACAACAAAGACAATACTGGCGTAATGCTGACAGTATATTCCCCCTACCACTCCAACAAAAAAATAAAAAGATAATACGTTGATGGTTAAACACTATGGTCACTTTCAGTCTATTTACTAAATGTCACTGGAAGTAAATTGGTTCTTTTCCTTTCTTTTAATCTTTTTTTAAAAATAGATGATGGTGTAAAAAAATGCTGAAATAATTGTGCATAAACGCCTGAAAAAAAGTCAAGAAAATTATAAATGAATTAAGAACTGCTTTCTGAATAAATAACGGAAGAAATTAGTAATTATAATGAATAAATGACTAATTTTTGAATAAAGAATGGACAAGTTTATTAATTATTAATAAATAAAGAACAACTTTCTGAATAAAGAACGGAAACGATTATTATTATTAATTAATAAAGAACTACTTTATGAAAAAAAGAATGGAAAAGTTTAGTAATTATCAGTGAATAAAGAACTACTTACTGAATAAAGATCGGCAAAATTTAGTAATTATTAATGAATAAAGAACTCATCATTATCAAGTAACAAGCCTGCTGAAGTAGGTGATCATGTCTCTCCACAGCTTTCGATCACGACAGTCATTTATCATTTCTATTGTTGAACTTCTGCCAAGCCATACTCTTAAGCTGTCTGGTATCTTTTCTCATTGCTTCCCTCTATCTCTTCGTCCCTTAATTTTCACAGTTGTTACATTATATTCCAGTTAGTCTCTTCTCATTACATGGACAAAAAATTATGATTGTTTCTTCCTAGTATTGGAAATTAGCTCTCATTTTTTCTTTGGCCTCATTCAGAACGTTTTCGTTACTCTTCTTAGCAGTACGTTGAATTCTTAATATTTTTCTGTAAAACCACATTTCTACAGACTCCAGTGATTTTCTTGTCTGTTGTCCTATTGTCCATGATTCACATCCATGTGTTAAGACTGGCTCTACATAACATTTAAGAACTCTTTTTTTTGTTTCTTTTGTCAAAAATGGATTGCATAGTATCTACCTCAATTTTTGGAGTCCTTTATTTTTACTCAATAAAGGCTGAGTCCTTTATTTTTACTTTCTTTCACTATAATGTCCAACATTTCTTGTAACTCATTTTCACTCTTAGCGATTAAGACTGTATCATTATCATACTTTAGATTATTTATATTATGACCTCCAATTGTTATTCCAGGCATGCCCCTTATGGATCTTAAAATAATCTCACTATAAATATTAAACAAATCTGGTGACAGCACACAACCTTGTCTAACACCCTGTTTTATTTGTTGAAACATTCCCATTTGGTTTCCAATTCTTATGGCCGCTGTTTGTTGCCAGTACATGTTCTTTATTATTCTTATGTATGCAATCTACGTTTATGCTTTCTAAAATTTTGATTATTTCTTGGTGCTTAACTTTGTCAAATGCTTTGGTGTAATCTATGAAACATAGGTATAGATCTGTTTTCACGTCATGGCTCTTTCTACTAAAGATCTTATGATATAAATGGCATTGTTTGTTCCTTTATCTCTAACAAAACCACACTGTTCATCGTTAATTTCTGGATTGATTTTGTTTCGCACTCTTCGCATGATGATTCTTAGTAATATCTTAGTCATGTGACTCATAAGGCTTATTGTGATATGATCATCGCATTCAATCTCACCCGATTTCCTTGGTAGGGATATGAATATTGATTTGAGCATGTCGTCTGGTATATATCCGGTGTTGTAGATATCATTCAATATTTTTGTTATTATTTCTATTCCAAAATCACCCATGGCTTTAATCTCTTTATTAGTTATATTATCTTGTCCAGGAGCCTTTCCTGCTTTCATATTGCGCAAGGCGTTTTCCACTTCTTCTATGAGTATATCCGGTCCTTGTCCATTATCCTTAATATTTACTTCAGTTCGTTCATCATTATAAAGATCTTTAATGTATTCTGTCCATCGTTCCCTTATGCTTTCTTGATCAATCAACAGTTCTCCTTCCTTTGATCTTAACCATCCAGTTTTTCATTGCGTTTTTCTTCCTGTTAATTCTTCAGTTTGTTTGTATATAGCTTTGGCATCTCCTGTTTGTTGCATTTCAATCTTTTTGCATCTCTATATTAGCCATGCTTCTTTTGCTTCATTGCATTTTATAACAATTTATTATTTAATCTCATCATGTTGTGTGTTCTTGCCCAGTCAATAAGTTTCTCTCCTCTTTCATTCCTCTCACCTAAGCCATAATGACCAACTACTTCCTCAACTCTTTCCTTTCCTACTTTTGCGTTAAGATGACCTAGAACTATGGTGTTTTCATGTGGTTTGCATTCACGAAGTGCCTTATTTAACTCGTCGTAAAATTTATCAATTGTTTCCTCTAGACTGTCTGCTGTTGGTACATAAACAAAGAGAGAAAATACTGGATAGCTTGGTGTCATGGCATGGAAAACTAACTGAATAAAGAACGGAAACAATTAGTAATTATTGATGAATACAGAACTACTTTCTGAATAAAGAGCTGAGAAGTTTAGTAATTATTCATAAAAAAATAACTTCTTTCTGAATCATCATGTGCCATACCGGTTGGCGTAGGCGATCATGTCCTTCCACAATTTTCTACCTACAGTTTATGGTATCAGTTCTGTTGTTGACTGTTCTCCATGCCATGCCACCAAGCTATCCAGTATTTTCTCTCTTTGTCGCTCGCAATCTCTCTTTCCTTTTATTTTGCCAGTTGTAACCGATTATTGGGGAACAACAGGTAAAAGAAAAAGAGGAAGACCCAGGGAGACACTGAGAAGAACATTGATGAGAGAGGCAAGAGCAGCAGGAATCGGCTCCCTCAATGAGATAGAACTGCTTGCACAGAACAGAGACAGATGGCGAGATTTGATAAAATATCTTTAAAAGAAAACTGCTAGAACAAAAATTCATATAGGAGAAGGTGTATCTTGGTCTACGCCCTATGGGCCGGTTACGGCTCGAAAGGTCAATAGATAGAACCGATTATTCCAACTTTCCTCTTTTCATGAAGTGCCCGGAAAATGTTGATTGTTTCTTTCTGATGTTTAACTTTCTGAATAAAGAACGGAAAAGTTTAGTAATTACTAACGAATAAAGAACTACTTTCTGAATATAAAGAACAGAAAGGTTTAGCAATTACTAATAAATAAAGAACTACTTTCAGAATAAAGAACTGAAAAGTTTAGTAATTATTAATGGATAAAGAACTTTTTTCTGAAAAAAGAACTGAAAATGTTTAGTAATTACAAATGAATAAAGAACTACTTTCTGAATAAAGAACTGAAAAGTTTAGTAGTTTCGTAATTATTAATGAGCGACTACATTCTAAGTGAATACCTCAAGACATTTTAAGAAGGTTCCTACTGTTGTACACATAAAGGATCCGTCTTGATTAATAAAGAAATACCTTATAAATAAAGATTCTAATGATTAATCAATAAATACCACAACATAAAGAAATATCTGAGACGGTTAATGAAGACAACTTCTAACAAAAGCTCTGTAATAATTAATATCTCCTAAAGAAAAATATGTCACAATTAAAATAGAAATACCTTCTAAAGACAGATATGTAACATTTAATCAAGAAATATCTTATATAGAAAGATATGTAAAGATTAATCAAGAAATATCTTCTAAAGAGAGATCTAAAATTATTAATAAAAAATACCATCAAAAGAAATACCAGAAAGATCAGTAACATTTACTGATAACTACTACTATTTCTTCTTTTCTTCCTCTATCTACCGCTTCAGATGTCGAGGATGTTGCTCAAAGCCCTCTTATACCAGAGGCTGATCTTGTCTATGACTGAGCATGCACTGGCGATCAGGATCTCCCCCAAAACACTATTGGAAAGACGGGTAATGATATATAAAGAGAAAATGCGTATCATCCTTGAGTGCATAAAAGCAAGTGAGTGCAAGGCGATGTTTTACCTCTTCGATTGTCCCACCATGGCAGAGAGAATAAGTCTTTGCTGAACATGTGCCTACCTTCGAATTATTGCCGAAGTACATCATTCGCAGGGAAGCCGCGATAGCTCAGTGGTTAGTGAACTGGACTACAAAAGACAAGAGGTCGAATTCGATCCTGGTCAACAGCTTCCGGGTTCAACCAGCCTTAAATGGGTACTGAATTTTTTTTTCTGGGAAAGTAACGCGGTACAGGCGTAACACCGACCACATTACCCCAAAAATTATGTGTTGAAGGTAGTTACAAATTATAGTGACTAACACCATACTCCCTATACGCCACGTGGTGTGTCAGAGCACTTTACTTTTTATATCATTCGCTAGACGAATCAATGTACCGTGAATTTACAACTGGTGAAGACTGAGTACTAGAGAAGTAATAATGCAGTACGCCCTTTCCCATCGTCATCACCTTGGACAAAGAATGGAGACAACTACACCACTAGGTGAATGAGACACAAGTACAGAATCTGATTTGCGAGAACTCTAATGAGAGTTTTATTATTCTTCTGAGATCATTTTTTGGCCATGTAATGAGAAGAGAACAACTGGAATATATTGTAACAACTGGAAAAATTGAGGGACGAAGAGATAGAGGGAAGCAAAGAGAAAAAATAACAGACAGCTTAGGGGAATGGCTTGGCAGAAGGTCAACAACAGAAATGATAAATAGCTGCCGAGATCGAAAATTGTGGAGAGACATGATCACCTACGCCAGTAGGCACGGTACTTGATGATGATGATGCTTCTGAGAGTGAGGTAGTCACTTACACGGATTGGTCTATTGATCGGCACGTGTGGAGCTCGTGGGGTTTCACGTTTCATGTTTCAGTTTGAACTGTGAAGAAAGACAGTGGGGCTTTCGTACTGAATGCAAGTAAGCAGAATGGCTCAGCCAAAGGCAGCTTTCCAAATAATTAGGGAGGTAGTATGCAACCCATTTTTGACAATAGAGACAGGAAAAAGAGTCCGTATATGTTATGTGGAGCCAGTCATAACACATGGATGTGAATGATAGACAATAGGACAACAGACAAGAAAATCATTGGAGTCTGTAGAAATTTGGTTTTACAGAAGAATGTTGAAAATACCATGGACAGCTAGAAAGAGTAATGAAAATGTACTGAAAGAGGCCAAAGCAAAAAAGTAGAGATAATTTCTAATATTAGGAAGAAACAATCATCATTTTTAGCTGTGTAACGAGAAGAGAACAACTGGAATATATTGTAACAACTATGAAAATTAAGGGACGAAGAGATAGAGGGAAGTAAAGAGAAAAGATACCAGATAGCTTAAGAGAATGGCTTGGCAGAAGGTCAACAACAGAAATGATAAATAACTGTCGGGATCGAAAGTTGTGGAGAGACATGATCACCCACGCCAACAGGCCCGGTACTTAATGATGATGATAACAAGTACTCTGACTATGAAAGTTATGGCTGTCACTAAAGCAATGACATGGCTTGAGACACTGACATGTACACATGTCTGCTTTCTCAGTTGCTTAATGAGTATGCTCAGAAAGGTATCAATTGTTTGGGCTCGATAGTAGTCATTAGAGTCTCTGCGGCGGTCTAATCTAACAAAGATCGGCTTTATCTTTGTGCCAGGACACGCGGAAGTAAGAGGTAATGAGTTTGCTGACAGACATGCCAGTTTGTCTGATGTTGAAGTTTGAATGACAATGGATTAACTTTGACATTTTTGAATGCCCTCTGGATGAAATACTGACTCATTTAATGACTCTGAGTTCTCAACCATGAACAGAATGCACGAATATTTCGTCAGGCTGGGAGACGCCTGATGGCAGCTCTATCCAGAAATCGAAAGAAGACATATCAGCCAACACAACAATGGTTGCTACACGTTGTTGTGATAATCTTCGGAAGCAATCTGATCATTTATTTAAAAAAAAAGTAAAGTAAAAGTAAAGTACCCCCGTCACGACAAGTGCCATATAGGGAAATATAGTGTTAGTCACCATAAATTTTACAGACCTTCGGCACATGATTTTTGGGGTAATGTGGTCGGTATTACGCCCGTGCCACTTTACTTTCCAAGAAAAAAATCCGATTACCCATTTAAGGCTGGGTGAACCCGGAAGCCATCGATTGGGATCGAACCCTACCTCTTGTCCTTTGTAGTCCAGTTCACTAACCACTGAGCTATCGCAGCTCATGATCATATACATAATTATCAAATATGCAAAGAAGATGACCTGTCCGCAAAATTAAACTAAACTGTGCAAAGTAATACAGAAGTTTGGTTCTTGTTATTCTGCCAGCCTTAGGCACTGACGAGGGAGCCGCGATAACTCAGTGGTTAGTGAACTGGACTACCACGAACAAGGGGTAGGGTTCGATCCCAACCGACGGCTTCCGGGTTCACCCAGCCTTAAATGGGTACCAGATTTTTTTCTGGGAAAGTAAAGCAGCACGGGCGTAATACTGACTACATTAATACATTACCCCAAAAATCATGTGCTGAAGGTCTGTAAAATATAGGGTCACTAACACCATATTTCCCTATACGCCACTGGCGTGACGGGGGTACTTTACTTACTTTACTTAGGCACTGACGCTTATAATGATGCAACGCCAAATTTGTCGGCATGTTAAAAGACACAACATCCTACTAAAGGTAATCTTGGAAGGGAAAATACATGGTAAGAGAAGTAGATTCAAACAAACACTAACGAGGACGAGTAACATAAAAAAAAATTGACAATCTAGCCTATGAAAACCTGCACCATCAAAGTAAGAAACATAGCAGAATGGCGCTCCATGGTAGCCAACCGTCGAAACGGAGACGTCTCTTGATGATGGTGAATGAAGGAAACTATATAGTAGAAACTAAATAACGTGAAGTAAAATAAATAATTCAAGATGCCGCGTGACTAAAGAGACCTGTGATGGCAACAAAGTGTCAAACGAAATAACAATAGCATAATCTGCAGCTGCAAAAATAAATAAAGTAACCAAACTTAATTATGAGGAGTTTGTATTTCAATATTAGTAATTAGTTTCAATGAAAATAATGTTTAGCTTACAATCAATAGTTTCAGCAGTTAAAATACGAGTCTGGATAATCGTACGTCCGGATAACAAGACGACCCGATAATTGAGTTTCTAATTTAACACAATACATAAAAAGCAGCATACGGTGTGACCTCAAGAATTTAGAGTGTAATAAACAGCAAAAATCTCTAAAATAATGCACGTGTAAACCATTGAATAAAACAACACACACGATCAAAGAAACTCGAGAATGATGTTTGCCAGAACAATCCATGTTAATGGGAAAGAAGAATGAGCAAAACCATTTCCATAAAAGGATTAAATCGGTTCACGGCTGGTTATTTCCACCTCAAAGTGACATTTTAGTTCTAACCATGGACATTTATTAGCGTTTATGGATGAAGATGATCGGAGCCTGGTACATTCCACTCATTCTTATAACTGAATTGTTTATAGGAGTGGTTTCAGTCGGTGACACGAGACACAATTCGTAAATTGTTTAGCTAAAGTCAATATTCCTGCATGGGTGATTTTTAGTAGTTAACTCTTTCAGATTTCAGTCATGTACGTTTAGCCGCACAGTACGTCACTTTCAATTTGATAAGTTATCGTTATTGGCTATGGAAGGCCTCGGTCTCACAGCAAACGAATTAAAATCCGTAATTGCTCAACCGCCCGTGCCAGTGGAATCATCTGAATTACTAACTCATCTCCCAAACAAAGAAAGGTAACTGTAGTCCCCATCGTAGCAGTCTCAGCACACGCCAAAAGACATAAGGCGAAACCGCGCAGAAAGTGAACGCAGCCAACTGTTCCCCGTCATACGATATCATCATTCATCGTAAACAAGCGGGATATCGAAGCAGGATCAAAACGGATGAGACACACAGCTCACGGTGTGCACAGATTAGTGTAAACTGTCATCAAACCGTGTTCTTTTTATATGTCTTGTATCATCTTGGTATTGGTGAAATATAATTACTTGTTCAATTATATAAAATTTAATATATTATGTGTTAGGCCTTCATCATCATCATCATGTGCCTTATCGGTTAGCGTAGGTGATCATGTCCCTCCACAATCTTCTATCCACAGTGCATCGTATCAGTTCTGTTGTTGACTGTTTTCCATGCCATGACACCAAGCTATCCAGTATTTTCTATCTTTGTCGTCCGCGATCTCTTTTTCCTTTTATTTTGCCAGTTGTAACCAAGTATTCCAACTTTCCTCTTCTCATAATGTGCCCGAAAAATGTTGATTGCTTCTTTCTGATGTTTTTTAACAGCTCCCTTTTTGTGTTGGCCTCCTTGAGAACTTCCTCATTGGTCTTTTTATCTGTCCAAGGAACTTTCAACATTCTTCTGAGAAATCCCATCTCTGTGGCCTCCAATCGTCTATTCATTTGTTTGTCTACTGTCCATGATTCGCTTCCATAGGTGAGAATTAGTTCTATATAGCACCGATGAACTCTCTTTCTCATTTTTATTGACATAGATTTGTTGCATAAGATATTTTTCATTTTCTGAAATGCTATTTTGGCCTTAGCTATTCTGCTTTTTATTTCTGTGGTGCATCTTCCATCTGCTGTTATTATTGTGCGCAAGTATTTGACGAGTTGCACTTGTTTCAGATTTGTCTTGTTTATTTTTATGCTGCATGATGGTGATGATTGTTTCTTCGATATAACCATTACTTCAGTTTTCTTGCTATTCAGACTGAGACCTTTCTTGTTGCTTTCTTTTACTATTATGTCTATCATTTCTTGTAGTTCGTTCTCTGTCTCTGCTATTAAGACTGTGTCATCCGCATATCGCAAATTATTTATGTTGTGACCGTTCACTTCAATTCCTTTTTTGTCTACTATTGATCTCATAATATGTTCGCTGTAAAGTGAAAACAAATCCGGTGACAGAACACAGCCTTGTCTGACTCCTTGTTTTATATATTGGAATTGTCCTGTTTGGTTGTTAATTCGTATATCTGCTGTTTGTTGCCAGTACATGTTTTTTTATGATTCGCAGATCCTTGCCATCAATGTTTAATTTCTCCAGCATATTGATTATTTCTTCATGCTTTACCTTGTCAAATGCTTTTGTGTAGTCTATAAAGCACATATATAGATCTTTCTTTACCTCTATAGATCTTTCTATCGGTGTTCTTAAGATGTATATTGCATTATTGGTGCCCTTTCCTTCCACAAATCCACATTGTTCCTCACTTATTTCTGGTTTCATTCTGTTCCTTACACGTCTCTAAGGCCCGTTAGGCCTTAGATCAGCATAAACATGCGGATTGATATTTGAAACCATGAACAATTTTGTCTCTGAAATCTTTCCGTTGCATTTAAAAAAAACTTCGTTCTGAAAAAGTGAATGATCGCAATGAAAAGATTAAAGAATGGTAAATATGAGAGTCTCTGGGGATACAATTTTTTAAGTCACAGAAGTTTTACATTTTAAGATACAGATTCTTCTAATCACTTTGAATGTACAAAAGAAAAAGCATGTGCATGTTATCTTCACGAAAAGAAATCATCATCAAGTACCGGGCCTGCTGGTGTAGGTGATCATGTCTCTCCACAACTTTCGATCTCGACAGTTATTTATCATTTCTGTTGTTGACCTTCTGCCAAGCCATTCTCTTAAGCTGTCTGGTATTTTTTTCTCTTCTCTTTCCTCTATCTCTTCGCCCCTCAATTTTTTCTCAGACTCCATGGATTTTCTTGTTTGTTGTCCTATTGTCCATGATTTATATCCATATGTTAAGACTGACTCTACATAACATTTAAGAACTCTTTTTCTTGTTTCGATTTTTAAAAATGGATTGCATAGTATCTTCCTCATTTTTTTAAAGCTGCTTTTGCCTGAGCAATTCTGCGTCTCACCTCATTTGTACATCTTCCGTCTGAGGTTAACAACGTTCCCAAATATTTAAATTCATTTGAATGACAAGACATAAATGAACAAAATAACTAAAATATCTATTATAAACAACTGTGATGAGAAAGAAGAGAAAAAACATGACATAAAAGGATCCAGCAGTTTGCAGAATGCAACAATTCAATAGAGAGAGGTTAAAAGATTAATCAATTAGAGACCAAATAAAACTTAAATAAAAATTGTGCATAATAATGACAAGTTTGAAATGTGAAAGAAAAACAAATAAAACATGGAAATGAATGGTTGAATGGACGATCAATTAACACTTCCCGAATAGAAACGAGATGAAAGTAGTGAAGAGACGACGTAAAGGGCATGTAGTTCAATGACATTTGATGACATAGTCATGTGAAGTGTTTTAAATTCATTGAATCCAAGAATTTGAATGTGAAGCAGTCATGTGATAACTTTCAATGTTATTAGCGGCCATTACAGCCATGGTCAGGCACTCACTCATCTTGACATCTGGGTCTGAGAGTTTCCGCTTTAAAACTAACCAATGGATTTTATATCGTGACTCTACGTGACACAGACTATACAACTCGCCCTTTGAAAATGTTCACAGAAAGATGCGAGAGAACATTAGTGCGATGAGATCTATAAAAGAGAGGGACATGATACTAATCCCTTCCCACTTTTGCTGAGTTCGCCCGACACCTTAAGTCACTTCATTACAGACCGTTACGTAGAGTAGAAATAAAGGTTTCTTCCACACTAGGTGTATGGTGTTCATCATCATGTGCCATAACAGTTGGCGTAGGCGATCATGTCCTTACATCCCCAATTCTTTATCCACAGTACAACGTGTCAATTCTGTTGACTAGTTTCCGTGCCAGGACATCAAGATATCCACTATCTTATCTGTTTGTCGTCCGCGATCTCTATTTCCCTTTTTTTGCTAGTTGCAACCATGTATTTGAACATCCCTCTTCTCATGATGTGTTCGAAAAATGTAGATTGTTTATTTCTCATGTTTCTTAGAAATTCCATTTTTGTGTTGGCCGCTCCGAGAATGTCATCATTTTTTTTTTTTTTTTTAGCTGTCCAGGGAGTTATCAACATTTGGTGTTAGTGACATATTTTTTTATTTATTACAGCGGCACATTTTGGTTGGTGTGGTTGATATCACGTCAGGCCGCTTTTTACTTCCCAGAAAATGTCTGTTAAACATTAAATTGGGGATGGATACGCCGTGTTGTGGTTTACATCAAGCTGCGATATTTTTGTCTTGCAGGCCAACACTTTTCACTATTTAATCATGGCTTTGTTGGGTATCATATAGAATTAATCGACATTGACGAGAACATCATAAGGAGAGGAAGGTTTGAATACTTGGTTACAACTGACAAAATACAGGCAAGAGAGATCACCGACGACAAAGAGAGAATACACTAAATAGGTTGGAGTCGTGGCGCTGAGAAAATCAAAGTCAAGAAGCTTAATTGAAACGAAGTGCTCCAATGTGACTAGGAAGCAGCGATAGCTCAGTGGTTAGTGAACTGGACAAGAGAAAGGGTTCGATCCCAACCGACGGCTTCCATTTCACCCAGCCTTTAATAGGTACCGGATTTTATTCTGTGAAAGTAAAGGAGCGCGGGCGTAATACCGACCACATTACATCAAAAATCATGTGCCGAAGGTTTGCAGAATTGATGGTCACTAACACCATATTCCCTATACGCCACTTGGCGTGACGGGGGTACTTTACTTTTTTTTACTCCATTGTGACTATGCATCCCTTTAGTAGCCTTTGGATGAACGACAGAAGAGTAACTATTAGCACAAGATAATGGTAGAAAAAGACATTAGCAAAACATACACACATTTACATACGCACACACACTCATGTATGTATATATATGTTCACTATATATATATAGGGGGCCTCGGTAGCCTAGTTGTGAAATCCACCCGACTGGACTACCGACGTTCGGACAACCCGTGTTCGATTCCCGCCGTGAGCAGTGTGAATTGTGCTCGCGGTTCGGAAAAAAAGGTAGGGTTCGATCCCAACCGACGGCTTCCGGGTTCACCCAGCCTTTAGTGGGTACATGATTTTTTTTTTCCAGGGAAAGTGAAGCGGCACGGGCGTAATGCCGACCACATTACCCCAAAAATCATGTGCCGAAGGTCTGTAAAATTTATGGTCACTAACACCTTATTCCCAATACAATATACCAATACCCACTTGGCGTGACGGGGGTACTTTACTTTTTACTTTATATATATATAGATAGATAGATAGAGAGAGGAGAGAGAGAGAGAGAGAGAGAGAGAGAGAGCGGGCGGGCTGGTAGGCAGACAGGCAAATGATTGACAAGATAAGATAAGTTAAGATAAGATGGAGGGGCGGGCGGGTGGATGGATGGACGGACGGAGGGGCATATGGGCGAGCGGCCAAGCGGCGAAAAAGAGATAGGCAGACAGACTGAAAGACAGACAGGCAGACATATAGACAGATAGACAGAGAGACAGAGAGACAGAGAGACGGACAGACGGACAGACGGACAGACGGACAGACGGACAGGCGGACAGACGGACAGACGGACAGACGGACAGAGGGACAGACGGATAGACGGATAGACGGATAGACGGATAGACGGATAGACGGATAGACGGATAGACGGATAGATAGATAGATAGATAGATAGATAGATAGATAGATAGATAGATAGATAGATAGATAGATAGATAGATAGATAGATAGATAGATAGATAGATAGATAGATAGATAGATAGATAGATAGATAGATAGATAGATAGATAGATAGATAGATAGATAGATAGATAGATAGATAGATAGCATAAACTCTACTGCGGACGTTATCTTTTTCTTTCTGATAATAACCGGTGGTTTAGTGGTGTGGAAATGTGAAGAAAAAAAAAGATGAGAACTCACTGAGGCAGTGGAAATCAATACTATCTCAGTAAGAAATAGAGAGCATATACAACCAAAACTCATGAGATTTCCTGGTAATATGGCGGATAATCGGCAAGGAACCGTTGACGCACTGTCTGAAAGGGTTCCATTCGTCCAGTTTCTTCATATTCCAGGTCCGGCTTGCTGCGGGAGCTATTGAGATTGGTGCTCTGTGCGCACCGTGAGCTGTGTGTTTCACCCCGGATGGTTTGTCTATATTCAGATTGCTTACGATGAATGATGGTATCGTACGACGAGGGACAGTTCAGTTGCGTTCACTGTCGGTGCTAATACGCCTTATGTCATTCGACGCGTGCTGTGTTTGCTACAATAGGGACTGCAACTGCCTTTCTTTGTTTGGATATTAGATGAGATGTTAATTCGAATGATTCCACTGACACGGGCTATTGAGTAATTATGGATTTCCATTCGTTTGCAGTGATGCCAGGGTTTTCAGATAACTATAATTATAAAGCACATGAACAAGTACAGGGACTAAGGAAGTTACTGCAGCTGTGACTGATGAGGTTACTGCAGCTGTGACTGAGGAGAGGGTTGTGGCTCAGAGTGAGGTCGTGACTGCAGCTGTGAGTGACACGGTGACTGCAGCTCTGACTGACAATGTTACCGCATATCTGACTAACAATGTTACCGCAGATCTGACTAACAATGTTACCGCAGATCTGACTAACAATGTTACCGCAGCTCCGACTAACAATGTTACCACAGATCTGACTGACAATGTAACCGCAGATCTTACAGACAATGTTACAACAGATCTGACTGACAATGTTACAATAGATCTGACTAACAATGTTACCGCAGATCTGACTAACAATGTTACCGCAGATCTGACTAACAATGTTACCGCAGCTCCGACTAACAATGTTACCACAGATCTGACTGACAATGTAACCGCAGATCTTACAGACAATGTTACAACAGATCTGACTGACAATGTTACAATAGATCTGACTGACAATGTTACGGGCAGCTCTGACTGACAATGTTACCGCAGATCTGACTGACAATGTTTCCACAGATCTGACTGACAATGTTACCACAGATCTGACTGACAATGTTACCCAAGATCTGACTGACAATGTTACCACAGATCTGATTGACAATGTTACCACATACCTGACTGACAATGTTACCACAGATTTGACTGACAATGTTACCACAGATCTGACTGACAATGTTACCACAGATCTGAATGACAGTGTTACCGCAGCACTGACTGACAATGTTACCACAGATCTAACTGACAATGTTACGAAAGATCTGACTGACATTGTTACCGCAGCTCTGACTGACCATGTTACCGCAGCTCTATGTTGGTTATCTCTGGTGCACTGTAATAATGTCATATTTTCATTTGATGCTGAGGTAGTTTAAAAGTTAATGGGTCAGATATGATGGGTATTTAGTACACAGATATGATGGGTAGTTAGTACACAGATATGATGGGTATTTAGTACACAGATATGATGTGTAGTTAGTACACAGATGTGATGGGTAGTTAGTACAGAGATACGATGGGTAGTTAGTACACAGATATGTTGGGTATTTAGTACACAGATATGATGGGTAGTTAGTACACAGATATGATGGGTATTTAGTACACAGATATGATGGGTAGTTAGTACACCGATAAGATGTGTAGTTAGTACACAGATATGATGGGTAGTTAGTACACAGATATGATGGGTAGTTAGTACACAGATATGATTGGTATTTAATACACAGATATGATGGGTAGTTAGTACACAGATATGATGGGTAGTTAGTACACAGATATGATGTGTAGTTAGTACACAGATATGATGGGTAGTTAGTACACAGATATGATGTGTAGTTAGTACACAGATATGATGTGTAGTTAGTACACAGATGTGATGTGTAGTTATTACACGGATATGATGTGTAGTTAGTACACAGATATGATGGGTAGTTAGTACACAGATATGATGTGTAGTTAGTACACAGATATGATGGGTAGTTAGCACACATATATGATGGGTAGTTAGTACACAGACATGATGTATAGTTAGTACGCAGATATGATGTGTAGTTAGTACACAGATATGATGTGTAGTTAGTACACAGATATGATGTGTAGTTAGTACACAGATATGATGTGTAGTTAGTACACAGATGTGATGTGTAGTTATTACACGGATATGATGTGTAGTTAGTACACAGATATGATGGGTAGTTAGTACACAGATATGATGGGTAGTTAGTACACAGATATGATGGGTAGTTAGCACACATATATGATGGGTAGTTAGTACACAGACATGATGTATAGTTAGTACGCAGATATGATGTGAAGTTAGAACATAGACATGATGTGTAGTTAGTACGCAGATATGATGTGTAGTTAGTACACAGATATGATGGTTAGTTAGTTAGTACACAGATATGATGGTTAGTTAGTTAGTACACAGATATGATGGTTAGTTAGTACACAGATATGATGAGTAGTTAGTTCACAGATAAGAGGGGTAGTTAGTACACAGATATGATGGGTAGTTAGTTAGTACACAGTTATGATGTGTAGTTAGTACACCAATATGATGGGTAGTTAGTACACAGATATGATGTGTAGTTAGTACACAGATATGATGGGAAGTTAGTACACAGATATGATGTGTAGTCAGTACACAGATATGATAGGTAGTTAGTACACAGATATGATGTGTATTTAGTACACATATATGATGGGTAGTTAGTACACAGACATGATGGGTAGTTAGTACACATATATGATGTATAGTTAGTACACAGATATGATGTGTAGTTAGTACACCGATATGATGTGTAGTTAGTACACAGATATGATGTGTAGTTAGTTCACAGACATGATGTGTAGTTAGTACACAGATATGATGTATAGTTAGTACACAGATATGATGTGTAGTTAGTACACAGATATGATGGGTAGTTAGTACACAGATATAAGGTGTAGTTAGTACACAGATATGATGGGTAGTTAGTACACAGACATGATGGGTAGTTAGTACACAGATATGATAGTACACAGATATGTGTAGTTAGTACACAGATATGATGTTTAGTTAGTACACAGATGTGATGTGTAGTTAGTACACAGATATGATGTGTAGTTAGTACACAGATATGATGGTTAGTTAGTTAGTACACAGATATGATGGTTAGTTAGAAAGTACACAGATATGATGGTTAGTTAGAAAGTACACATATATGATGGTTAGTTAGTTAGTACACAGATATGATGGTTAGTTAGTACACAGATATGATGGGTAGTTAGTACACAGATATGATGTGTAGTTAGTACACAGATACGATGGTTAGTTAGTTAGTACACAGATATGATGGTTAGTTAGTACACAGATATGATGAGTAGTTACACAGATATGAGGGGTAGTTAGTACACAGATATGATGGGTAGTTAGTACACAGATATGATGTGTAGTTAGTACACCGATATGATGGGTAGTTAGTACACGAATATGATGTGTAGTTAGTACACCGATATGATGTGTAGTTAGTACACCGATATGATGTGTAGTTAGTACACCGATATGATGTGTAGTTAGTACACCGATATGATGTGTAGTTAGTACACCGACATGATGTGTAGTTATTACACGGATATGATGTGTAGTTAGTACACCTATATGATGTGTAGTTAGTACACCGATATGATGTGTAGTTAGTACACAGATATGATGTGTAGTTAGTACGCAGATATGATGTGTAGTTAGTACAACGATATGATGTGTAGTTAGTACAACGATATGATGTGTAGTTAGTACAACGATATGATGTGTAGTTAGTACGCAGATATGATGTGTAGTTAGTTCACAGATATGATGTGTAGTTAGCACACAGATATGATGTGTAGTTAGTACACAGATATGATGTGTAGTTAGTACGCAGATATGATGTGTAGTTAGTACGCAGATATGATGTGTAGTTAGTACGCAGATATGATGTGTAGTTAGTACGCAGATATGATGTGTAGTTAGTACACAGATATGATGTGTAGTTAGTACACAGATATGATGTGTAGTTAGTACACAGATATGATGTGTAGTTAGTACACAGATATGATGGGTAGTGAGTACACAGATATGACGTGTAGTTAGTACACAGATATGATGTGTAGTTAGTACACAGATGTGATGTGTAGTTAGTACACAGATATGATGTGTAGTTAGTACACAGATATGATGGTTAGTTAGTTAGTACACAGATATGATGGTTAGTTAGAAAGTACACAGATATGATGGTTAGTTAGAAAGTACACATATATCATGGTTAGTTAGTTAGTACACAGATATGATGGTTAGTTAGTACACAGATATGATGGGTAGTTAGTACACAGATATGATGTGTAGTTAGTACACAGATACGATGGTTAGTTAGTTAGTACACAGATATGATGGGTAGTTAGTACGCAGATATGATGTGTAGTTAGTACGCAGATATGATGTGTAGTTAGTACGCAGATATGATGTGTAGTTAGTACACGTATATGATGGGTAGTTAGTACACAGATATGATGTGTAGTTGGTAGACAGATATGATGGGTAGTTAGTACACAGATATGATGTGTAGTTAGTACGCAGATATGATGGGTAGTTAGTACACCGATATGATGTGTAGTTAGTACACAGATATGATGTGTAGTTAGATCGCAGATATGATGGGTAGTTAGTACACAGATATGATATGTAGTTAGTACACCGATATGATGTGTAGTTAGTACGCAGATATGATGGGTAGTTAGTACGCAGATATGATGTGTAGTTAGTACGCAGATATGATGGGTAGTTAGTACGCAGATATGATGGGTAGTTAGTACACGGATATGAGGGGTAGTTAGTACACGGATATGATGGGTAGTTAGTACACCGATATGATGGGTAGTTAGTACACCGATATGATGGGTAGTTAGTACACGGATATGATTGGTAGTTAGTACACCGATATGATGGGTAGTTAGTACACGGATATGATGTGTAGTTAGTACACCGATATGATGGGTAGTTAGTACACGGATATGATGGGTAGTTAGTACACCGATATGATGGGTAGTTAGTACACGGATATGATGGGTAGTTAGTACGCAGATATGATGGGTAGTTAGTACACCGATATGATGGGTAGTTAGTACACGGATATGATGGGTAGTTAGTACACGGATATGATGTGTAGTTAGTACACGGATATGATGTGCAGTTAGTACACGGATATGATGGGTAGTTAGTACACGGATATGATGGGTAGTTAGTACACGGATATGATGTGTAGTTAGTACACGGATATGATGGGTAGTTAGTACAACGATATGATGGGTAGTTAGTAGACGGATATGATGTGTAGTTAGTTCACAGAAATGAGGGGTAGTTAGTACACAGATATGAGGGGTAGTTAGTACACAGATATGATGGGTAGTTAGTACACATATATGATGGGTAGTTAGTACACAGATATGATGGGTAGTTGTTACACAGATATGATGAGTAGTTAGTACACAGATATGATGGTTAGTTAGTACACGGATATGATGGGTAGTTAGTACACAGATATGATGGGTAGTTAGTTCACAGATATGTGGGGTAGTTAGTACACATATATGAGGGGTAGTTGTACACAGATATGATGGGTAGTTAGTACGCAGATATGATGTGTAGTTAGTACACAGATATGATGTGTAGTTAGTACACGAATATGATGTGTAGTTAGTACACGAATATGATGTGTAGTTAGTACACCGATATGATGGGTAGTTAGTACACAGATATGATGGGTAGTTAGTACACAGATATGATGTGTAGTTAGTACACAGATATGATGGGTAGTTAGTACACAGATATGATGGGTAGTTAGTACACGGATATGATTGGTAGTTGGTACACAGATATGATGTGTAGTTAGTACACAGATATGATGTGTAGTTAGTACACGTATATGATGTGTAGTTAGTACACAGATATGATGTGTAGTTGTTACACAGATATGATGTGTAGTTAGTACACAGATATGATGTGTAGTTAGTACACAGATATGATGGTTAGTTAGTACACAGATATGATGTGTAGTTAGTACACGGATATGATGTGTAGTTAGTACACAGATATGATGTGTAGTTAGTACACGGATATGATGTGTAGTTAGTACACAGATATGATGGTTAATTAGTACACAGATATGATGGTTAGTTAATACACAGATATGCCATATCACTTCAGGAAGGTAACGATTTATTGCTGGTTGTACTGAAGTCCGAGACAATAAAAGACCATATGCGCTTGCATCTTGGGCAGCATAAGCAGAAACCTTTATTATGATGAAGGCATCGGTTTTATATGGACAGCTAATAAGAGTAATGAAAACGTTCTGAAAGAGGCAAAGCAAAAATAGAGGTCATTTCCAATATTAGGAAGAAACAATCATCATTTGGTGGCCATGTAATGAAAAGAGAACAACTGGAATATATTGTAACAACTGGGAAATTGAGGGACGAAGAGATAGAGGAAAGCAAAGAGAATAAATACCGGACAGCTTAAGAGAATGGCTTGGCAGGTCAACAACAGAAATGATAAAAAACTGTCGTGATCGAAAGTTGTGGAGAGACATGATCATCTACGCCAGCAGACCCGGTACTTGATGATGAAGACTGGTTTTATAACTGAGGAACACATGTGTTTTTCATGAACTGTTTAAAAAAACGTAAAGAATCAAGTGACGTATAGGGAAGATGGTGTTAGTGATCATATTTTTTACAAACCCTTGGCTCATGATTTTTGGGGTAATTTGGTAAGTGTTTCGCCCTGTACCGCTTTACTGTCTCAGAAAAAAATCCAGTACCCACGTAAAGCTGGATGTACTTGGAAGCTGCCGATCAGGATCAAACACTTTCGTCCATAGTGGTTCAGTTCACTAACCACTGAGTTATAGCAGCTCCCTTTTCATTAACCGAATTGCAATAAAAGAAAGTATGTGACGAATTTGTTATCAACGCACCGTTTTGAGTCACCAGTGTAACCACCATAGTTATTTTCTCGATGACGATGATGATGATGATGATAACGATGATGATGATGATGATAACGATGACGATGATAATTATGATGATGATGATGAAGACAATGACATGTAGGTCACGTGTTGATGTGAGAGGAAGCTCTTCGGTCCAAGATAGTGAACTGGTGAGCTGCAATGGATTTATTGATTTCCCATGTTCAGATCGATAAGTTAAAACATATCATGCCTGGAGATACTGCAATAATAGTTCTTCTGTATTAGTAGCCTTGTCTTTATAGGTTGACATGATTAGCTATGATCTATTTATCTATCCATTCTCCTTTCAAGCCGAAGCCGGTACATAAGCCAGCATATCTAGGCTGAATGTCCGACGATCCTTTTTGTCAAGTGTTACAGTCTGCACAGGCCCCGCACTGCATCTCCCCACACGTCGTTGTTGTGAGAGAGATGCTCTATACCACCAAGGATTTATACAACATATATAAATGTCAATTCGTAATCATAGTAACTACTAAATACAATTAAGACAAGACAAATGAAATTAAGAATGAAATGAAAACATGGGGCATGTTAAAAGACACAACAGCCTACTAAAAGCGATATTCGAAGGAAAAATACAGGGTAAAAGAGGCAGAGGCAAACCAAGACTAACATGGACGAGTAACATCAAAAGATGGACAAGTCAATCTATGACAGCCTGCACCATCAAAGCAAGAAACGGAGTAGAATGGTGATTCATGGTGGTCAACCTTCGTTGCGGAGAAGGCACTCGATGATGATGATGAATCATAGTCAATCGGTTAATGTTATGTTAACTATGTCCATTATCAGTTATGTTAACTATGTCCATTATCAGAAGTAATGTGCTAACTTGAGAATGGTCTTTACTGTGACTTTTGAATACTTTCCAATTTTGTAATGGGCCTGGTGCTTATATCACGGAAACTTAAATTTCTTTTAACAACAACAACAAACAACAAAATCGAAAAATTGATGATGTAAAAGCTAGGAAACGAGATAAAAGAGAGACGTCATTCTTCTTGAGGCTTTAGTCCGAAAGTTATGTACATAGGATAATATTATAGTCTCCCTTCTTGGTTATGAAATCAATAAAATTAAGGATCAACTTCTGCTTGTGTTGCCATTTGTTTTAACTGCCAAGAAAGTACATCTCAGAATGTAATCAAAATCGCGTGAATAAAACTGGGAAATTATTACATTTGATAATTTAAAAAATAGAACAGATAAAAAATAATTGGCTTAATAAAGATGAAGATAGTCAGTACCATATCTTTTGGTTATTGGTAACGAAGTGCTGGCCACTTCGCTGAATTAAGCCTTTACTTCTTGTGGTGGTGTATCCAGCTTCCCTCACTGCTGTTCTTGCACAAAAAATGAATATCTCTGACAAACATTTAAAGGGGTTGGGTGAACTCTTAAAGCCTACATATGCAAATAAAATGTGACCTCAACTAGCACTTTAACACCAAACCTTCGGAATATTTAACGAATTATATTATTTTTTTTGAAAATAGATTTATTATGGACAACAGAAACATCGCTGCTGAGATGAGTGTGTTAGGCGAATAACAGGAAACAGCCTTAGAGATAAGATCAGAAATGGAGAACTGAGAACAAAAAGCTAGGAATAACCCCCGCTATAAAATATATAAAGAAACAACAGATACAATGATTCGGCCACATGACAAGGCAGAGTAATCAAAACACAACAAAACGAGCCTTCAATAAATATTGTAAGAACACCAGACCCAAGGGTCGACCGCAAAAAGAATGGATTGAAAGAATATTTTAAACGGAACATAACAGCAGCAGAAGCTAACAGAAGAGCAAGACTGCAAGTTACATCTCTACTCAACGCTGAAAGCAAATAAGAAAGGAAAGAAGAAGAAGAAGAATAGAAGACTACTTGCTATTTTAGTACACTTGCAGAAATGAAGACCGAGATATTCAATTAACATCTCTAGAAAGTGCGGGAAAATTCAATACTGTGCTCTTGAAATATTAATAACAAATATAATGTTACTTGTTTATGTCGAGTAATTATAATTTTGAATATGAAAAAGTTATGTTGTTAGATTTAAATTTCTTCTGTTTGGAAAGAGCTGTGTTATGCTACATAAACTGAGAAGAATCAACGGAATTTGTGATGTCTGTCCGCTAAAGTCAGAGTCAATTAAACACCTCCGTCAAAACAAACACATTACCAAGGAGTCTCACAATGTGGCAAGTCCGTCTTTCGCTATAAAAAAAATTAAAATAACAGCGATAAAATAAATGAAAATGGATCTAAATCACACAGATTGTTCAGACAATTCGCTCAGGAAATCGGAAAAGATGTCCAATAAGAGAATTACAATGTTTTTAGTGGAAATAACTGCTGAAATGTCAATAAATTACAAACCGAAAAAAAACTAGCTTCAGGGATGAACAATTCGGTTGCTGGATATAGTTTTTGGCTGCTCATGGTACGGAATGTGTCAATTCAGAGTATCAATGCCCGGTCCATGTAGATAACATGGAAGGACTGGCCGAACTGTAGCAGACCATCTATGCCTGGAGAAAGGTGTTACTATCCTCTCTTCTCTGGATGGTGTTGGTGTGGTGGTGGGTGCGATGGTCGCTGTAGTGTGCTGATGATGATGTGTTCGATCCACAAGCAGAACGTACCTCGTCGGAAACGAAGTTGGAGTTACTTTTGCCATGATTCTTCATGTGAAAGAAAACAGCAAAGAACAAGTATCCTATCGGAAACGAAGTTGGAGTTACTTTTGCCATGATTCTTCATGTGAAAGAAAACAGCAAAGAACAAGTATCCTATCGGAAACGAAGTTGGAGTTACTTTTGCCATGATTCTTCATGTGAAAGAAAACAGCAAAGAACAAGTATCCTATCGGAAACGAAGTTGGAGTTACTTTTGCCATGATTCTTCATGTGAAAGAAAACAGCAAAGAACAAGTATCCTATCGGAAACGAAGTTGGAGTTACTTTTGCCATGATTCTTCATGTGAAAGAAAACAGCAAAGAACAAGTATCCTATCGGAAACGAAGTTGGAGTTACTTTTGCCATGATTCTTCATGTGTGCCATGAAAGAAGTTGGAGTTACTTTTGCCATGATTCTTCATGTGAAAGAAAACAGCAAAGAACAAGTATCCTATCGGAAACGAAGTTGGAGTTACTTTTGCCATGATTCTTCATGTGAAAGAAAACAGCAAAGAACAAGTATCCTATCGGAAACGAAGTTGGAGTTACTTTTGCCATGATTCTTCATGTGAAAGAAAACAGCAAAGAACAAGTATCCTATCGGAAACGAAGTTGGAGTTACTTTTGCCATGATTCTTCATGTGAAAGAAAACAGCAAAGAACAAGTATCCTATCGGAAACGAAGTTGGAGTTACTTTTGCCATGATTCTTCATGTGAAAGAAAACAGCAAAGAACAAGTATCCTATCGAAACGAAGTTGGAGTTACTTTTGCCATGATTCTTCATGTGAAAGAAAACAGCAAAGAACAAGTATCCTATCGGAAACGAAGTTGGAGTTACTTTTGCCATGATTCTTCATGTGAAAGAAAACAGCAAAGAACAAGTATCCTATCGGAAACGAAGTTGGAGTTACTTTTGCCATGATTCTTCATGTGAAAGAAAACAGCAAAGAACAAGTATCCTATCGGAAACGAAGTTGGAGTTACTTTTGCCATGATTCTTCATGTGAAAGAAAACAGCAAAGAACAAGTATCCTATCGGAAACGAAGTTGGAGTTACTTTTTGATTCTTCATGTGAAAGAAAACAGCAAAGAACAAGTATCCTATCGGAAACGAAGTTGGAGTTACTTTTGCCATGATTCTTCATGTGAAAGAAAACAGCAAAGAACAAGTATCCTATCGGAAACGGTAGACAGAAAGGATGTTCTTCGTTCATGTTAACCGTGAAAAAAAATCCCTGACACTCAAAAACACCAGGCGTTATGTCGCCCATCGGGAAAAATTACAAAATAAAAAGTGAAATTCCAAGCGTTTTAATAATTATTAAATAGATTTATGAAACTGTCTTGGAACCTTTACCCGTGCTTTGCTTAGTGCACGGCTTTTAAATCTTGAGATTTTTACCTAATCTTGAGAGATGAGGTTTCCTAAAAGAATGTTGAGAGTTCCCTTGACAGCTAAAAAGAACTAGTGGGAAAATTCTCCACGAGACAAACACAAAAAGACAGCTCCTAAAACATCGGAAAGAAACAACAGTGTTTTTAGCACATCGTGAGAAGATGGAATTTGCAATACTTGGTTATTGTTATCACTAGCAAAATACAGGAAATATTAGGTCGTGAACGACAAAAAGAGAAGACACATGATAACTTGTATCGTGGAAAGGTAAATAGTCAATAACAGAATTGATACCACGCACTGAGGACGTGATAGGACTTGATAGACTACGTCAATTAATAATTTTAGAGGAAGATGTATCTTTACAACACTCGGGAAAATGACAAATAATCAACAACAGAAAAAAAAACAAAGAACAATATATGGTCCGAAGCAGGATCGAACCCGTGTTCAGTGGCACAGCCCCTTGCCACAAGAAGTCAAACGCTTGGGAACACTGCCAACTTAGGTAACTAAAAAATTAGCCATCATTGGTGATGTCTTTCACGCAGGTGTTCTCATGATTATAACATAGGACTGCGATCACAGCTCGGGATTAAATTGTTTATTTGTAATTTTCCTATTAAGACAAGTATCTCCCGGATAGGGTAGAGCTGAATACTTACGTCAATCGGTATTACGATAATGTTATTCAGAAAAGTCTTGTGCAAAACCACATTTATGTGGTATCCACTAATTTTGTTGTTTGTTGTCCGATTGCCCAAAATTAACTTCCATAGATCAATTCTGAATAGTAAGAAAACAGAGGAAATGGTCATATCAAAGAAATAATCATCACCATCATGCAACATAAAAATAAACAGGACAAATCTGAAATAAGTGCAACGCGTCAAATACTTGGGCACAATGATAACATCTGACGGAAGATGCAACACACAAATAATAAGCAGAATAGCTCAGGTCAAAATTATGTTTCAGAAAATGAAAAACGTCTTATGCAACAAATCTATTTCAATACAAGTGAGAAAGAGAGTTCATCGGTGCTATATAGAACCAATTCTGACCTACGAAAGCGAATCATGGACAGTAGACAAACAAATGAAAAGACGATTAGAAGCCACCGAGATGGGATTTCTCAGAAGAATGTTGAAAGTTGCCTGAACAGCTAAAAAGACCAAAGAGAACATTCTCAAAGAGGCCAACACATAAAGGGAGCTCCTGAAAACCATAAGAAAGAAACAATCAATATTTTTCGGGCACATCATAAGAAGAGGAAAGTTGGATAACTTGGTTAAAACTGGCAAAATAAAAGGAAAGAGAGATTGCGGAGAGAAAGAGAGAAAATACTAGATAGCTTGGTGTCATAGCATGGAAAACAGTCAGCAACAGAATTGATACAATGCACGGTGGATACAAGATTGTGGAAGGACATGATCGCTTGCACCAACCGGTAAGGCTCATTATGGTAGGTCAAGCCCAACTCTAACTAAAGCTAAAGAATTCATTTATTTTAGTGTTTCTCATTTGCCATTAATGAACTGCAATATATATATATATATATATATATATATATATATATATATATATATATATATATATATATATATATATGTATATATATATATATATAAACCACGAAATAAAGCTTTTGCCTGAACTATTATGCACTTGGCATCTGTCGTACATCCATTATCCAAAGTTAATCTTTATAGATAATTTGAATGAAGAATAATTCATAGACCATGTCAGGATTATATTTATTTGAAATACGTAATTACAATTATAATAGTTCTGTTTATTGAAGAATTATCTCTGTGCAGCTGGAAAGTATATCTGTTCAACATATGCGCTTATTAAAAGAACGTTAATACGCACAATATGCCTTTAGTTTATGGCAAGGATTTGTTTAATATTTATAGTGAGGTTATTTTAAGATCCATAAGGGGCATGACTGGAATAACAATTGGAGGTCATAATATAAATAATCTAAGGTATGCTGATGATACAGTCTTAATCGCTAAGAGTGAAAATGAGTTACAAGAAATGTTGGACATTATAGTAAAAGAAAGCAAAAATAAAGGACTCAGCCTTAATTGTAAAAAGACAGAGGTAATGGTAACAACAAAGAAAATGACATTACCTCAGTGCAAAATAAAGACAAGTGGAACAATATTAAATCAGGTAAATGAATTTAAATATTTGGGAGCTTTGTTAACCTCAGACGGAAGATGTACAAATGAGGTGAGATGCAGAATGGCTCAGGCAAAAGCAGCTTTCCAAAAAATGAGAAAGATACTATGCAATCCATTTTTGACAATAGAAATAAGAAAAAGAGTTCTTAAATGTTACGTAGAGCCAGTCTTATCATATGGATGTGAATCATGGACAATAGGACAACAGACAAGAAAATCACTGGAGTCTGTAGAAATGTGGTTTTACAGAAGAATATTGAGAGTACCATGGACAGCTAAGAAGAGTAATGAAGATGTTCTGAGAGAGGTCAAAGCAAAAAGAGAGCTAATTTCCAATATTAGGAAGAAACAATCATCATTTTTTGGCCATGTAATGAGAAGAGAACAACTGGAATATATTGTAACAACTTGAAAAATTGAAGGACGAAGAGATAGAGGGAAGCTAAGAGAAAAAAATAATAGACAGCTTATGAGAATGGCTTGGCAGAAGGGCAACAACAGAAATGATAAATAGCTGCCGAGAACGAAAGTTGTGGAGAGACATGATCACCTACGCTAGTAGGCCCGGTACTTGATGATGATGATGATTATGGCAATGCGCGATGTACGCACTTTAAGTCCGATGCATCCGTCTTCGGCGTATTAGTTTTGGCTACTGTGTTTCCTTCCCTCTTCAAACCCTACTGGCATGACTAGACTGATTATCTATTTCTAAGGGCACCACTGGAAGGCGAAGTATGGTTTGGATCAGCAATGTTGCTCGTCGATCCTGAACAATGCAGTCAGTGTGAGTCGTTGACCAAATTCTGTTCAAGTAATAGTGGGAGTCTTGATTCCCACCCTAGTTCAGATAACCATCTCAGAGCTGCAGCCTCCGCCTCTTCTAGTGGGAGTCTTGATTCCCACCTGGTTCAGGTAACCATCTCAGAGCTGCAGCCTCCGCCTCTTCTAGTGGGAGTCTTGATTCCCACCGAGTTCAGGTAACCATCTCAGAGCTGCAGCCTCCGCCTCTTCTAGTGGGATTCTTGATTCCCACCTGGTTCAGGTAACCATCTCAGAGCTGCTGCCTCCGCCTCTTCTAGTGGGAGTCTTGATTCCCACCTGGCTCAGGTGACCATCTCAGAGCTACAGCCACCACTTCTTCTAGTGGGAGTTTTGGTCCCACCTGGTTCATGTAACCATCTCAGAGCTGCAGCCACCGCCTCTGCTAGTGGGAGTTTTTGTCCCACCTGGTTGAGTTAACCATCTCAGAGCTGCAGTCACCGCCTCTGCTAGTGGGAGTTTTGGTACCACCTTGTTTAGTTAACCATCTCATAGCTACAGCTACCGCCTCTGCTAGTGGGTGTTTTGGTTCCCACCTGGTTCAGGTGACCATCTCAGAGCTGCAGCCATCACCTCTGCTAGTGGGAGTTTTGGTTCCCACCTGGTTCAGATAACCATCTCAGAGCTACAACTACCGCCTCTGCCATTATTTTTCTTTTAATGTTCGAGCTAGCAATAACTTTTTTTTCATTATCCATCAGTAACAATTCTCTTCCTCGTTCTCAAAACATCTCTGCAACCCCTTCCCCCTTTCCCCCCACAAACCACTTTCACTTCCCTGTAGTTTCATCAGCAGGCAGTTTTTGTGCAACAACAGCAGTAATTAACAAATAAACTAAATCCTCCTTTCATCCCGCGACTTTAGACGTTGCATAAGGTTTGTAGTGTGTTTCGCCATCCATCTTCTTTCTGGGCGAGACGTTCGATCTTATGTAATGAGTCTATGCCTGTCAACTTTGCTTCTTTTATAAATGTTCTTTTTAGTGTCTCTTTACGTTTTCCTCTTTTTCTATATCCTGATATTTCACATAGAAGATCCTGTTTTGAAATTCTCTTGTTGTCTCTTCTCAGTACATGTCTGATATATGTCCATCTTCTTTGCTTAATTGTAGATGAGATCTTGGGTTCCATAGTCATTTCTCTTATTTTAATATTAGTCTTTAATTCATTCCAATGGACACGAAGCATTTTTCTTAGGCATTTGTATTCAAAGGCCTTTTTTTCAGTCTGTTTTTGTTTTGTTCTCCAGCTTTCACGTGCATAGGTAAGTGTTGGTGATACGATTGAGATGAATATTCTAAGTTTGGTTTTCTTCTTGTATTGTGTTTTTATTTCTATATTTTGTTCAGGTTTTTAACATTCGTTGCTGCTTTTGCTTCCTGCTATCCTGCTTCTGATCTTTCTTTTTGTTTCACCTTCTTGATCTACACTGGACTACAAAGGACAAGAGGTAGGTTTCGATCCCAACCGACGGCTTCCGCTTCACCCAGCCTTTAATGGGTACCTATTATTTTTCTGGGAAAGTAAAGCGGCACGGGCGCAATACCGACCACATTACCCCAATAAATCATGTGCCGAAGGTCTGTAAAATGTATGGTCACTAATATCATATTCCCTATACGCCACTTGGTGTGACATGCTCTTACTTTACTTTTACTTCTTGATCTATACTGCTACCAAGATATATATATACTCTGATTGCAGATATATATATATATATATATATATATATATATATATATATATAGTAGTATATATAGTGTACTCTTTCCAATGTCTGGCAATTGAAATATATACAGTCCTTTGGGGTATTGTTATTTGTCATCATTGTTGTTTTATCTCTGTTGATTTCAACTCTTATTTTTAATGCCATTATTGCCTTTCCAACATTTACTCATTATGTAATCATTGGTAATTCCAAATAGCAATGGTTATAGCATACATCCCTGCTTGACTCCTGTTTCAATTCATAGCAAATCACTCATTCCCTCCTCTGTGCGAGCTGCCCAAGTATAGCCGTCATATATGTCTTTTATAATGTTGGTCATTTTGGGTTGTATGTTTCCAGATATTCCACAAGGACAATCTATGTTTGCTGTCAAACGCTTTATTTAAATCAATGAACTTGTCGATTTAATGGTTGTCGTTTTTCGCTATATTCTTCTTGTATTATCCTTAAAATGAATATTTGGTTCAGGCAACTTCTCCCCTTTCTGAATCCTGCGTGTTCTTCGCTCATTATCTACAGCATCTTTTATTATGTTCAGAATAATTTTTACAGAAAACCTCAATTGATAAAAGCGTAATCCTCTCCAGTTATTGCAATCTTTAAGATTGCCTGTTTTAGATAGTTTGATAACGATCCCTTTCTTACAATTTGTAGGAACTTTTTTTCATCCCAAATTTTATTAAATAACTTTCTTAGGTCGATTACGTTTTGATTATTAAATGCTTTCAGTTTGTCTGTGGTTATTTTAAATGCCCCAGAGACTCTATTGTTAGTCATGTGTTTTACTGCTTTCTCAATTTCTGCTATAGTGGTTTCTTTTATAGTGATGTCTAGATGTGGAGTTGGGGCTTCAACTGTTTCAAACTGCATCAAATGACTGGGATGCGGGCGGTTAAGAATATCCTCGAAATGTCCAACCTATCGGGGTTTATTTTGGTTAGCACTAGAAATTAGTAAAGTGCCATCTATACTCAGAACAGGTCCACCATTTGATGTAAAGGAGCTTCTTAGTTGTTTCTGTATATTACATAATGCCTCGCTATTTCCAGTTTTGGGGGATAATTCTGCTTAAACTCCCAGATTATCTATGTAAGTTCGTTTATCACGTCCTGGGGAGTATTTCACCTTATTATCTATTATCTTAATATGTTTATTTTGGCTATTATTTTACATAAGTCAGTCTTGACATTTAACGAGGCTAGTTAATAGGCCTAATACAGAAACATGTATTTATTTTTAGATACACTTGTTATTCTTTCTCCTGGCTAAAGCTCCTGTATAAGGCTTCTTATTAAAACTTTCGTTAATTTATTTTTCTAGTTTGTATATTACCTCATATTCTTGTTCGCTCGCCCTTGTTAATGAATAATTCATGTTTTTTCTAGCAGCAAAAATGCTACCATAAATTAATAAACGCTCATTTCGTTTTTTTTTCTTTTTGCTATTTCAGTATAAACCACGCACAGCTGCTGTTATTACTTTTCTCGTTGTATGTTACTCATATTATAAATACAGGGTTTCCACAAAAATACCCCTGATTTTGTTATAGATTAAAAATCAGAATTTACTGGAATATTCGTATACATCGATGTCTAAGGCTGCATCAACTCATAAAGTTGCATGTGGTATTAGTTTTGTATCGCACACACTTGATGTGCGCCCCGTCCGTTACTCTGCGAGTGCCGATGCGATAATGAACACAAATAATACATAAATATTGTCATGGAGGGAAACTTCCAAGGCAATAGATCAACGAATCATTTCAGGGGAAGAGGTGTGTTTACAGCACTTGAAAATCACAAATAATCAACAACAGAAAAAAAAAACAAAGAATAAGAAGATGATCCGAAGCAGGATCGAACCCGTACTCCTCTGCACAGCGCCTTGCTACGAGACACTAAACGCTAGAGCACACGGCCAACTCAGCTATTTAAAACTATAGCTATCATTGGCAACATCTGGCAAGTGATTATCATGGAGAGCATGTATAAGGAACGGTATAACATCATTTAAGACTGTGCTAAGGCAACACTTAGAAGAAAATAAAGCTCTTGAAAAGGTATGGAAAACCCTGTGGGTCAGTGGGCCCGATGAAAAAAGGAAAATAGATGACATGGGAATTTCAAAACATGAGAAGAGATAACAAAGGAATTTCAAACATGAGATAAGAGGGGATTTTTTTTTTAATGAGAAGAGATAACAAGGGAATTTTAAAACATGAAAAGAGATAACAAGGGAATTTTAAAACATGAGAAGAGATAACTAGGAATTTTAAAACATGAGAAGAGATAACAAGGGAATTTTAAAACATGAGAAGAGATAACAAGGGAATTTTAAAACATGAGAAGAGATAACAAGGGAATTTTAAAACATGAGAAGAGATAACAAGGGAATTTTAAAACATGAGAAGAGATAACAAGGGAATTTTAAAACATGAGAAGAGATAACAAGGGAATTTTAAAACATGAGAAGAGATAACAAGGGAATTTTAAAACATGAGAAGAGATAACAAAGGAATTTCAAAAAAGGAAATTAGATAACAAGGGAATTTTTAAAAAGGAAAAAAGATAACAAGGGAATTTCAAAAAAGGAAATTAGATAACAAGGGAATTTCAAAAAAGGAAAAAAGGTAACAAGGGAATTTCAAAAAAAGGAAATTAGATAACAAGGGAATTTCAAAAAAGGAAATTAGATAACACGGGAATTTTAAAACATGAGAAGAGATAAAAAAGGAATGTCAAAAAAAGAAATTAGATAACAAGGGAATTTCAAAAAAGGAAATTAGATAACAAGGGAATTTCAAAAAAGGAAATTAGATAACATGGGAATTTCAAAAAAAAGAAAAAAAAATAACAAGGGAATTTCAAATCATGAGAAGGGACCAATGAATTTTCAAAATATGAGAAGTGACAATATAGAATTTCAAACCACGAGAAGAGATAACAAAGGACATTCAAAACATGAGGAAAGACAATATATATATATATATTTAATGAGAAGAGACAACGTAGGAATCTTAAAACAAGAAAATACAACACAAATATTATAAAACATGCTCTTATATTGAAAGGAATATGATACATAAAAAGAAGAAGACAGAGAGAGAGAGAGAGAGAGAGAGAAAGAGAGCGAGCGAGAGAGAGGCCTAAAAGGACACGGATAGGTGAAGCAACGTTGGCAAACATAGACTCATTATGAAAAAATAAATTAGAACATTTCTTGCCCAGATCAGAGATCACAAAAACTCAACGAACCTTAACGACGTCTAACGACGCTGGAAGGATTAAGACCAAGGTCTAAAATTTAATGCACTTTAATCTTAAATCGTTATACAGTGCACTGGAAACTATTGTTGCCCCGATTATTGCTACTTGTTCTGTATAAAAAGGAGACATTATTGTGAAGGAAAGAAAAAATAAAGGACTCAGCCCCAATAGCAAAAAGACAGAAGTAATGGTAGCAACAAAGTAAAAGTCAACACCGCAATGCGCAATAAAGACAAGTGGAACACTATTAAAACAGGTAAATGATTTGAAATATCTGGGAACAATGTTAACCTCATATGGTAGATGTACAACAGAGGTTAGATGCAGAATTGCTCAAGCAAAAGCAGCTTTAAAAAATATGGAAGATATTGTGCAATCCATTTTTGACAATAGAAACAAGAAAAAGAGTTCTTAAATGTTATGTAGAGCCAGTCTTAACGTATAAACGTGAATTAGGACAATAGAACAACAGACAAGAAAATCACCGGAGGCTGCAGAAATGTGTTTTTACAGAAGAATATTGAGAATACCATTTACAGCTAAGATGAGTAATGAAAACATCCTGAAAAAGGTCAAAGCTAAAAAAAGAAAGCTAATTTCCAATATTATGAAGAAAAAAATCGTCATATTTGGCCATGCAATGAGAAGGGAACAGATGGATTATATTGTGATAACTGGGAAAATTGAGGGAAGGAGAGATTGAGGGAAGCACTGAGAAAAGATACCAGACAGCTTAAAAGAATGGCTTAGCAGAAGATCAACAACAGAAATAATAAATAACTGTCAAGATCGAAAGTTGTGGAGAGACATGATCACCTAATCCAGCAAGCCTGATGAAAACGATAAAAATGAGCCTCGGTGGCTGAGAGGTTAGTTTGCTCACTTCATGATTAGAAGGGTCCGCATTCAATTCCCATAAGTGACGGATTTTTGTTCGGATCGACGAGGCTTCGGGGTTCACCCAGCCTGTACAAAAATGGATACCATAGATTTTACTGGGAAGTAAAGGCAATCTGGCGTGATACCGACCACATCACCCAAAAGTTTGTCGTGGTCATGGAATAATATGGTCACTAACACCATATTCTTCACACGCCTAGCAAGACGTGGAGGGATCCTTTACTTTACTATGCAGGGGAAAAAAGCTGTCACTACAAGCATTAACAAACTAGATGCGAGAATAGAAAATGTAGGGGATTTACCTCTTAAGAGATAAATAAGTCAAGATAGTGTAACAGCAACTGCCGTTTGGTATGGTTATGGTTTTGGAAGGCCCCGTTATCACTGCAAACGAATTAAAATCCATAATTAGTCAGCCGCCTGTGTCAGTGGAATCATCAGAATTACTATTTCATCTTCCCAACAAAGAAAGGTAGCTGTAGTCCCCATTATAGCAGTCTCAGAATACGCCACAAGATATAAGGCGAAACAGCACAGAAAGTGAACACAACCATCTGTTTTCCATCATACGATATCATCATTCATCGTAAACAATCGGAATATCGAAACATGATCAAAACAGATGAAACGCACAGCTCACAGTTTACACAGAGCACTTAACTCAGTAGCTTCTGCAACAAGCCGGACTTGGAAGATGTGGAAACTGCAACAAGGAACACTTTTCAGACATAACCTTTAATGGTTCCTGCCGACTATCCACCATATTGACCTGAAATTCACGTCCTCCTGAAAATGATGATCGTCATAAAACAAAAAATATAGAGTCATCCCTCGCTACTTCGCGGTTCATTTATGACGGCCTCAGTACATCGCGGATTGTTCAAAAATTCAAATATGAGGAATTATGGCTCGAAAGTTACCCGCACGCTCAGAAGATAAAACAACGGTCACAACTCCCCATCACGATGTTCCTTGTGCGCCGAAAACGTTCTGCAGAAGCTTCTTCTGCCTCTACGCCGCCTCCTGCTGCCTCTACGCCGCCTACTGCTGCCTCTACGCCGCCTCCTGCTGCCTCTACGCCGCCTCCTGCTGCCTCTACGCCGCCTCCTGCTGCATCTATGCCGTCTACTGCAGCTACCCCAGCTCTATCCGAAGCTGCCCGCGACGATCCAGCGCCTCTAGCACCTGACGATGAGGCGTCATCTGAGGAGCAGTAAAGCTCTCATTAACCTGTGCAGTAAATCAGCTTCATCTTCTTCACCTCCACCGTACTGCACAGGTGTTTCATCGACATTTATGAAGATCAAGCGAAGAGAAGCTATTGTCAGAGGTGAGTTACGGACCTTGTTATAATAGAAAAGTTGTTATAGGAATAAAAGAGTTCTAAAAACATATTTACAGTATGTACACTTTAGTTACATCTACTTATGTTACACACACACGTATCATAATTTATATCATTTATACATTATTTTATTAATGTTATTTGTACTATTAATATTTTATTTACTGTTTTCTTTATTATTTATTCTATTCTATTCTTTAATGTTCTAATGATAACATATGCACTTATATGGTTTCATATACACTTATTGATATTATACGTACAGAAAAATGTACGTATGTTAAAAATGAGAGGGTGACACAACTTCGCTGTTTTTCACTTATCGCGGCCGGTTCTGGTCCCTATTAACCGCGATAACCGAGGAATTACTTCATAGCGTTTGATGATGCTAGGACATCACCCTGACTCCAAATCCGAACATATGAGACACAGTTAGTCATCGGACTATCCTCGTCGCACATCAAACAACAGACTGTAAGATCTCCCTGCAATGTGAATTTATGAAATTTGCCGTTTGGTAATAAAGTGTTAGTTGTTTCATTGTAGCTTCGTGAAGTGTGATGGCCAGTTTTCTTCATCGTTTCGTTCCATCCAAGAGAATGTCTCTGGTGTCTAATTTTGGAAGATGGACCCCCAAAGTCTTTGAGGTCAGAAACATTTTTCTTGCTTCAGTTAATATTTTAACCCGGAACATTCAGGCCGCAGGCAAGTGCACTAACTAATACACCACTGGGCTCTCATATAAGAGAAGAACAAGTCACAGAAAGCAACGCATAGGGAGCGAATTAAAGAACATTTTCAAAAACATATAAGGCTGACCAAAGAACGGTTTTAAGAACATATGAAGAGAACCAAAGAACATTTTCAAGAACGTATAACGGGATCAAAAACCATGTTCGTGAGCATATAAAATGGAATAAGAATATTTTCAAGAACATATGAAGCAAGCCAAAGAACATTTTCAAGAACATTGAGGTGCATCAAATAACGTTTTATGCAAACTAAAGAACATTTTCAAGAACATATGAGGAGAAGCAAAGAACACTTTCAAGAACAATCAATTTCTCCTTGAGGCTGAAAGGTACAAAAGATAGATAGAAAAGAAGGAGATCGAGTTATATATCAAGCAAAGACATGCATCATGAAGTGTGTATATTTCTTCTCTTCTACCTTTCAGTTCCCTGTGGAGCATAGGTCTTCAACAAACACTTTCCAAGTCGTTCTATTTCTTGCCATTCTTTTAAGATCATCCCATGTCCTCCCCATCATCGTCATCTCTGCTTCCATCTGTCTTCTCCAAGATTATTTTAGTCTACCTCTTTGTCTTTTTCTTTGGGGGTTCCAGAAAAGGGCCTGTTGTGTAATACTCTCAATTGGCTTCCGCAATGTGTATCCTATCCAGCGTCATCGTCTTCGTTGTATGTCTTTATCCACTGGTATTTGACTGGCACTTCCTCATAAATCTATGTTAGTGATTTTGTTCTGCCATTTCCATCTTAGTGTGCATATGGTCTTTCTTTATTGTCATGAAATCTCAATAATAATTAAGCGCCTTATTTGTCTGAACGGCCAAACTGGAAAGTTACCCACGGCTTTGATCAGACTGATGGTGTTCGCATAACAACAAGTGGCGAGACATTCGCTGGTAATATTTTTAGTCTCAGGGTTATGGTACTTCTAATTCTAAATTATTTACATCAAATATTGGATGACTTTCTGTTGAGTTCAGGTAAAACTCTAACAAGAACACACCTCAACGATTGTATGCACTGAGCATGTTGCCTTTATTCGCAAACCCCACAGAAATCCCCGGATTAATGAAGTATCACCATCATCAGGTTGCATGTCCCTTGCAGAACTTTGCATCTCCATAGCCAGTCAAAACGAATGTGAGACTCTAGTCAGATATCTCACTACTGTTGCCATCTTCAAAGTTCACTCTGTTGTATTGAAACCACCTTATTCTTGATTTGCTTCAATCTCTTTGTCCTGGAACCCGATCTTTCCATTATTATTTAAAGTTCACTGAGACCCCAATTTCGACAGTTGTGTTCTTATTTAATGAATAATTATGAATACATTCGTCTCATCCTAAAAATGCACAATTTATATTAGTGGTTCCACTTTGTGACCACAAACAAATTTGATTTTCTAGCGCATTTCGTGCAACTTTTATTGATGTGTTAAATGATTCATGTTCACGATTAGAAATAATTCAACTATTGAGGAAAGAGGCATTTTGTTATGTGAAATAATCATTTTTACAGAAATACTATTAAATATGAAACTAAAACAGGTGAAGTGTGCCACAGAAAATTAACAATTTAAAATTCCATAGTACTTTTTGAATGAGAATAACATTATTAGAAGCTGATCTGGTCGAGCAAGATTTCTGGCCCTTGATCTTATTGATACAGTTGACGTGTCCACCAGGGCCTGACTTGCAGGTTAATTTTTTAAATGCCGAAGTGAGCGAAAAGACTAAAATAACAGTAACAAACCGCAGTGCGACGTACCGAAAAAAAAATAGGAAGGAGCACTAACATAGGATTTCTACAAGTTTCTGAGCTTTTGTTGTTTGTATATTTTGTATGGAAACAAAAAATGAAAAGAATGTAGAAATAATAACAAAAATATTGAATGATATATCTATAACAGCGGGTATATACCAGACGACCTGCTCAAATCAATATTCATAGCCCTACCAAAGAAATCTGGTGCGATTGAATGCGATGATCATTTCACAATAAGCCTTATGAGTAACATTACATAGAATCATCATGCGAAGAGTGCCAAGCAAAATCAGTCCAGAAATTAGTGATGAACAGTGTGGTTTTGTTAGAGATAAAGGAACGAGCAATGCCATTTATATCATAAGATCTTTAGTAGAAAGAGTCATATAGGTGCAAACACATCTATACCTACAGTAGTATAGCAGGGTCCATTTGACCCTTATTTGGACCGTAAATTAACAAAGATATATAGTAGGTGCGCGGCGCACCTAATGTACCGTAGGTGCAGGCGGAGTTAACCATGATAGCTCGTATCCAGATGTTGACTTCTAGTCCAGGTGACCCCGGAAGTAACCTGTTTATGTCTGGTGTGCGCTGACTTTGGAGTTCTTGATATACTTGGTGATCGCTAGTGATAGGTTAGTAGATTATACAACATCAATGAAAAACGATCAATATAAAACAGAAGACAAAGATATATTTTTATTCTTTTATTATCTCAATAGGTGTATAACATACATTGATATTACATATCATTACAAACATATTCAGTACATTGAGTAACTATATAGTACAAGGATAACAATTATTTATAGCTATGTAGTTGGGCGTCTGCTTAGCTATGTGTCATCGATGAATCATAAGGGGTGAAACTGTTAGAGATTGATGGTTAGCCTAAACTGGTAGTGTAAAGAATTAAATATCTAAAGGTGTAGTCGAGACGTTATCATCAGCTACCTTTCTTTTTATATAGAAATAGGGAAGAGCATTTCTTGTTTGACTGTAGGAAAATATGGAATTATTTAGGACTTTGAAACCTACATTTTTCCCACCCTTGGCCTTTTGCGTGGCGAGAACCTCTAAAAACATATCTTTATCTAATTTGTTATGTTGCTTGCTTAGCCCTTTACAACTGATTTTATCGTAATCCCCACTACAATGGTACATCTTACTACATAAGCTAACAAGAGCTGTCCCTTCGTACTCTAGTTTAAAAAGACCTGGCGTTCGCTTGGTGTACGCTTTAACACCCTTACAGTTTATACAGTCTGTCTGGCTAGTATGTTCATCGCAGCGATGGTTGTATAGGGGTCGTCTAGTGTGTCGTGATGGGTGCATGGAGGTCGGCTTGTATATCCTGATGGGTGTACGGAGGTCGTTTAGTGTGTCATATTGGGTGTATAGAGGGCGTTTAGTGTGTCATGATGGTTGTATAGGGGTCGTCTAGTGTGTCATGATGGGTGCATGGAGGTCGGCTATTATATCGTGATGGGTGTACGGAGGTCGGCTAGTGTGTCATATTGGGTGTATAGAGGGCGTCTAGTGTGTCATGATGGGTGTATGGAGGTCGTTTAGTGTGTCATGATGGGTGTATGGAGGTCGTCTAGTGTGTCGTGATGGGTGTGTGGAGGTCGTTTAGTGTATCGTGATGGGTGTATGGAGGTCGTCTACTGTGTCATGAGGGGTGTATGGAGGTCATCTAGTGTGGTATGTGGGGTGTATGGAGGTCATCTAGTGTGGTATGTGGGGTGTATGGAGGTCATCTAGTGTGATATAAGGCTGTATGCCGGGCGTCTAGTGTGACATGAAGGCTGTATGGCGGTTGTCTGGTATATCATACTTTAATCAACCAATAAGAAAACATGAAAAAACGAAGGAATTCAACATTACTTATCTTAACTACTTTACAGCAATACAGTTTAATAACGTGTTATCGTTAAGTCTTACCATACTTTAAGAGAAAACATTCAAACTTACAGCGTAAAATATAGTCTCAAGCATCTACACCGAATATAACCTGTTATCGATAAGCCTTAACATACGTTAAGAGAAAACAAGCCAACTTACTGTGCAAAACTCCGCTAGAGTGAACAGTAACTTTCCTTGAATCAACCAAACTTATAACGCCGTCTAGTTTAAATATAACCTGGTAAGAAATGAATAAATTAGCCAATCGGCGAGTGACTATGCCAACATCGACTGATACCTGGATTAACCAATCAGAAAAGAGTATTAACATAGGAGGCGGGGCGAAGAAATGGCTGACAGGTGGATTAACCAATCAGAAAAGCGCGTTAGCCCAAGCGTAGGTAGTGGCTGTCGGGTCAGCAGTGGGGGAAAAATGCGGGGTGGTGGGTTACTTGAACTCGTTTTGACCCCTGAGGCAATTCCAGAAGAGTTCTATGACCTCATTTTGATCGCTGAAGGCGTTAATACCAATGTTTCTCACTTCAACGAACGACATACATCATTAAAGGTGATTACTTCAGCACTTAGACTTTGGAGTTCCATATCTTTATCACTTCAACGAATGACAGACAACAGTAAAGATGATCATTTCAGGTAAGAAAACTTAGTTCCAAACCCTAAAATTTTGGTTCATAATAACAAAGTTGAACACAAACTCTACAAATTTAGGCCCAAAGTTGTAATTGTTAGACAAGAAAATCGTAAATGTTATATGCAAAGTCCAAAAGTTTGTCAAAAAGACAACCTAAACTCAAAATAGTTAGACACAAAGCCCAACAATTTATAGGCAAAGTCCACAAAGTTACTCCAAAAGACAACTAATATAACACTTAATCCCAAAATTGCGTCTCATAACCAATAAGTTGAACTCAAAACCCTAAAAACTTAGTCCCAAAGTGGTACTAGTTCACCACAAAAGGCGTAAATGTTATATTCAAATCCAAAAGTTTGTCAAAAAAGACAACCCAAACTCAAAATAGTTAGACACAAAGCCCAACAATTTATATGCAAAGGCCAAAAAGTTACTTCAAAATACAACTAATGTAACACTTAACCCCAAAATTTCGTCGCATAACCAAACAGTTGAACTCAAAAGCCTAAAAATTTAGTCCCAAAGTCGTAATTGTTCGACACGAAAGTCGTAAATGTTATATGCAAAGTCCAAAAGTTTGTCAAAAAGACAACTTAAACTCAAAATAGTTAGACACGAAAGGTCACAAAAAAAGTATATGCAAAGTCCAAAAGGTTACTCCAAAAGACAACTAATGTAACACTTAACCCCAAAATTTCGTCGCATAACCAAACAGTTGAACTCAAAAGCCTAAAAATTTAGTCCCAAAGTGATACTAGTTCGACACGAAAGACCAAATAGTTATATTCAAAGTCCAAAAGTTTGTCAAAAAGACAACCTTAACTCAAAATAGTTAGACACAAAGCCCAACAATTTATATGCAAAGGCCAAAAAGTTACTCCAAAAGACAACTAATGTAACACTTAACCCCAAAAGTTCGTCTCATAACCAAACAGTTGAACTCAAAAGCCTAAAAAATTTAGTCCCAAAGTCGTAATTGTTCGACACGAAAGTCGTAAATGTTATATGCAAAGTCCAAAAGTTTGTCAAAAAGACAACCTAAACTCAAAATAGTTAGACACGAAAGGTCAAAAAAAGTATAGCCAAAGTCCAAAAGGTCACTCCAAAAGACAACTAATGTAACACCATTACACAAAAATTTCGTTGCGTAACCAAAAAGTTGAACTCAAAACCCTACAAAATTTAAACCCAAAATCAAAATAGTTAGACACGAAAGACCAAATAGTTATATTCAAAGTCCAAAAGTTTGTCAAAAAGACAACCTTAACTCAAAATAGTTAGACACAAAGCCCAACAATTTATATGCAAAGTCCAAAAAGTTACTCCAAAAGACAACTAATGTAGCACTTAACCCCAAAATTTCGTCTCATAACCAAAAAGTTGAACTCAAAACCCTAAAAAGTGTCCACTTATCAACCAAAGTCTTTAATACAGCTGAGAAAACCCTAATAAATAATTACAATTTACTAAAATTGTTGCACTTGATGATAGTTGTGACTGTGTCTAAATCATTATTGAAAATATTCATAGAACTCTAGTAAAAGCCAAGCACACTAAAACACCACATTGAAAGAATGAACTTAAAGTTCAAGCCCCTGTCACAACTCTGCTAAGAAAAGTACTGCAAACCATGAAAGTTATGTCCCCTGCTATAACTCTACTAAACGAAAGTATTACCAAATACGTAGGTTACACCCCTGATATAACCTCACCAAAAGACACAAATTTGCTTAAAAAACACATTTATGATTGTTACGCCCCTTGACCCTTTATGAGGGGACGCCCATGAAACTGTTACAAATAGTAAATGTACACTCTAAACTTACCCCAGATGTTATTTTAGACATCCCCATAGCAAAAATTTGCTTAAAAGTCACTTTTATGATTGTTACCCCCTTGCCTATTTTTGGCGGCTACGCCCATGAAACTGTTAAAGATAGTCAATTTAACATCTAGACATACCACAAACTTTATATTAAACATCCCCGTATCAAGAATTTACTTAAAAACCACTTTTATGAGTGTTGCCCCCTTACCCATTTTTGATGGTTACGCCCATGAAACTGTTAAAAATAGTCAATTTAACATCTAGACATACCACAAACTTTATATTAAACATCCCCGTATCAAGAATTTAAAAAAAAAAACTTTTGAAATTACTACCCCTGTACCCATTTTTGGCGGTTACGCCCATGAAACTGTTAAAAATAGTAAATTTAACATCTAGACATACTCCAAACTTATATTAAGCATCCCCATAACAAAAATTTACATAAAAACAACTTTTGAAATTACTACCCTGTACCCATTTTTGGCGGTTACGCCCATGAAACTGTTAAAAATAGTCAGTTTAACACCTAGACATACCCCAAACTTTATATTAAGCATCTCCATATCAAGAATTTACATAAAAACAACTTTTGAAATTACTACCACTGTACCCATTTTTGGCGGTTACGCCCATGAAACTGTTAAAAATAGTAAATTTAACATCTAGACATAGCACAAACTTTATATTAAGCATCTCCATATCAAGAATTTACATAAAAACAACTTTTGAAATTACTACCACTGTACCCATTTTTGGCGGTTACGCCCATGAAACTGTTAAAAATAGTAAATTTAACATCTAGACATACCCCAAACTTTATATTAAGTATCCCCGTATCAAAAAGTTACATAAAAACAACTTTTGAAATTACTACCCCCGTACCCATTTTTGGCGGTTACGCCCATGAAACTGTTAAAAATAGTAAATTTAACAGCTAGACATACCCAAACTTTATTTTAGTCATCCCCGTATCAAAAATTTACATAAAAACAACTTTTGAAATTACTACCCCAGAACCCATTTTTGGCGGTTACGCCCATGAAATCTATAAAAAATTGAAATTTCACCTATTGGTATACCTCAAACATAATATTTGACACGCCCATGTATCAAATTTACATGAAAAATCAACCAAAAATTAGTAGTATATATCTAGTGATTGACCGGGTAGACTCTCATATAAGGAAAAACGGCACCAAAAAATGTGCCTCGACCTGCAGGTAGACTATTTATATAAGAAAAAACAACCCGGCTGCAGCAATTTGGCTGCAGATCGAGGCACTTTCACCCATCCAATCACTGGCTATATACTACTAATTTTTGGTTGATTTTTCATGTAAATTTGATACATGGGGGTGTCAAATATTATGTTTGAGGTATACCAATAGGTTAAATTTCAATTTTTTATAGATTTCATGGGCGTAACCGCCAAAAATGGGTACTGGGGTAGTAATTTCAAAAGTTGTTTTTATGTAAATTTTTGATACGGGGATGACTAAAATAAAGTTTGGGGTATGTCTAGCTGTTAAATTTACTATTTTTAACAGTTTCATGGGCGTAACCGCCAAAAATGGGTAAGGGGGTAGTAATTTCAAAAGTTGTTTTTATGTAACTTCTTGATACGGGGATACTTAATATAAAGTTTGGGGTATGTCTAGATGTTAAATTTACTATTTTTAACAGTTTCATGGGCGTAACCGCCAAAAATGGGTACAGTGGTAGTAATTTCAAAAGTTGTTTTTAATGTAAATTCTTGATATGGAGATGCTTAATATAAAGTTTGGGGTATGTCAAGATGTTAAATTTACTATTTTTAACAGTTTCATGGGCGTAACCGCCAAAAATGTGTACAGTGGTAGTAATTTCAAAAGTTGTTTTTATGTAAATTCTTGATATGGAGATGCTTTATAAAGTTTGGGGTATGTCTAGGTGTTAAATTGACTATTTTTAACAGTTTCATGGGCGTAACCGCCAAAAATGGGTACAGGGTAGTAATTTCGAAAGTTGTTTTTATGTAAATTTTTGTTATGGGGATGCTTAATATAAGTTTGGAGTATGTCTAGATGTTAAATTTACTATTTTTAACAGTATATATCTAGTGATTGACCGGGTAGTCTCTCATATAAGGAAAAACGGCACCAAAAAATGTGCCTCGAACTGCAGGTAGACTATTTATATAAGAAAAAACAACCCGGCTGCAGCAATTTGGCTGCAGATCGAGGAACTTTCACCCATCCAATCACTGGCTATATACTACTAATTTTTGGTTGATTTTTCATGTAAATTTGATACATGTGGGTGTCAAATATTATGTTTGAGGTATACCAATAGGTTAAATTTCAATTTTTTATAGATTTCATGGGCGTAACCGCCAAAAATGGGTACTGGGGTAGTAATTTCAAAAGTTGTTTTTATGTAAATTTTTGATACGAGGATGACTAAAATAAAGTTTGGGGTATGTCTAGCTGTTAAATTTACTATTTTTAACAGTTTCATGGGCGTAACCGCCAAAAATGGGTACGGGGGTAGTAATTTCAAAAGTTGTTTTTATGTAACTTCTTGATACGGGGATACTTAATATAAAGTTTGGGGTATGTCTATATGTTAAATTTACTATTTTTAACAGTTTCATGGGCGTAACCGCCAAAAATGGGTACAGTGGTAGTAATTTCAAAAGTTGTTTTTATGTAAATTCTTGATATGGAGATGCTTAATATAAAGTTTGGGGTATGTCTAGATGTTAAATTTACTATTTTTAACAGTTTCATGGGCGTAACCGCCAAAAATGTGTACAGTGGTAGTAATTTCAAAAGTTGTTTTTATGTAAATTCTTGATATGGAGATGCTTAATATAAAGTTTGGGGTATGTCTAGGTGTTAAATTGACTATTTTTAACAGTTTCATGGGCGTAACCGCCAAAAATGGGTACAGGGTAGTAATTTCGAAAGTTGTTTTTATGTAAATTTTTGTTATGGGGATGCTTAATATAAGTTTGGAGTATGTCTAGATGTTAAATTTACTATTTTTAACAGTATATATCTAGTGATTGACCGGGTAGTCTCTCATATAAGGAAAAACGGCACCAAAAAATGTGCCTCGAACTGCAGGTAGACTATTTATATAAGAAAAAACAACCCGGCTGCAGCAATTTGGCTGCAGATCGAGGAACTTTCACCCATCCAATCACTGGCTATATACTACTAATTTTTGGTTGATTTTTCATGTAAATTTGATACATGTGGGTGTCAAATATTATGTTTGAGGTATACCAATAGGTTAAATTTCAATTTTTTATAGATTTCATGGGCGTAACCGCCAAAAATGGGTACTGGGGTAGTAATTTCAAAAGTTGTTTTTATGTAAATTTTTGATACGAGGATGACTAAAATAAAGTTTGGGGTATGTCTAGCTGTTAAATTTACTATTTTTAACAGTTTCATGGGCGTAACCGCCAAAAATGGGTACGGGGGTAGTAATTTCAAAAGTTGTTTTTATGTAACTTCATGATACGGGGATACTTAATATAAAGTTTGGGGTATGTCTAGATGTTAAATTTACTATTTTTAACAGTTTCATGGGCGTAACCGCCAAAAATGGGTACAGTGGTAGTAATTTCAAAAGTTGTTTTTATGTAAATTCTTGATATGGAGATGCTTAATATAAAGTTTGGGGTATGTCTAGATGTTAAATTTACTATTTTTAACAGTTTCATGGGCGTAACCGCCAAAAATGGGTACAGTGGTAGTAATTTCAAAAGTTGTTTTTATGTAAATTCTTGATATGGAGATGCTTAATATAAAGTTTGGGGTATGTCTAGGTGTTAAATTGACTATTTTTAACAGTTTCATGGGCGTAACCGCCAAAAATGGGTACAGGGTAGTAATTTCAAAAGTTGTTTTTATGTAAATTTTTGTTATGGGGATGCTTAATATAAGTTTGGAGTATGTCTAGATGTTAAATTTACTATTTTTAACAGTTTCATGGGCGTAACCGCCAAAAATGGGTACAGGGGTAGTAATTTCAAAAGTTTTTTTTTTAATTCTTGATACGGGGATGTTTAATATAAAGTTTGTGGTATGTCTAGATGTTAAATTGACTATTTTTAACAGTTTCATGGGCGTAGCCATCAAAAATGGGTAAGGGGGCAACACTCATAAAAGTGGTTTTTAAGTAAATTCTTGATACGGGGATGTTTAATATAAAGTTTGTGGTATGTCTAGATGTTAAATTGACTATCTTTAACAGTTTCATGGGCGTAGCCGCCAAAAATATGCAAGGGGGGTAACAATCATAAAAGTGACTTTTAAGCAAATTTTTGCTATGGGGATGTCTAAAATAACATCTGGGGTAAGTTTAGAGTGTACATTTACTATTTGTAACAGTTTCATGGGCGTCCCCTCATAAAGGGTCAAGGGGCGTAACAACCATAAAAGTGACTTTTAAGTAATATTTTTGTTATGGGGATGTCTAATGTAAAGTTTGGAGTAACCCTAGAGAGTAAATTTACTATTTCTAACAGTTTCATGGGCGTACCCCTCATAAAGGGTCAAGGGGCGTAACAATCATAAATGTGTTTTTTAAGCAAATTTGTGTCTTTTGGTGAGGTTATATCAGGGGTGTAACCTACGTATTTGGTAATACTTTCGTTTAGTAGAGTTATAGCAGGGGACATAACTTTCATGGTTTGCAGTACTTTTCTTAGCAGAGTTGTGACAGGGGCGTGAACTTTAAGTTCATTCTTTCAATGTGGTGTTTTAGTGTGTTTGGCTTTTACTAGAGTTCTATGAATATTTTCAATAATGATTTAGACACAGTCACAACTATCATCAAGTGCAACATTTTTAGTAAATTGTAATTATTTATTAGGGTTTTCTCAGCTGTATTAAAGACTTTGGTTGATAAGTGGACACTTTTTAGGGTTTTGAGTTCAACTTTTTGGTTATGAGACGAAATTTTGGGGTTAAGTGCTACATTAGTTGTCTTTTGGAGTAACTTTTTGGACTTTGCATATAAATTGTTGGGCTTTGTGTCTAACTATTTTGAGTTAAGGTTGTCTTTTTGACAAACTTTTGGACTTTGAATATAACTATTTGGTCTTTCGTGTCTAACTATTTTGATTTTGGGTTTAAATTTTGTAGGGTTTTGAGTTCAACTTTTTGGTTACGCAACGAAATTTTTGTGTAATGGTGTTACATTAGTTGTCTTTTGGAGTGACCTTTTGGACTTTGGCTATACTTTTTTTGACCTTTCGTGTCTAACTATTTTGAGTTTAGGTTGTCTTTTTGACAAACTTTTGGACTTTGCATATAACATTTACGACTTTCGTGTCGAACAATTACGACTTTGGGACTAAATTTTTTAGGCTTTTGAGTTCAACTGTTTGGTTATGCGACGAACTTTTGGGGTTAAGTGTTACATTAGTTGTCTTTTGGAGTAACTTTTTGGCCTTTGCATATAAATTGTTGGGCTTTGTGTCTAACTATTTTGAGTTAAGGTTGTCTTTTTGACAAACTTTTGGACTTTGAATATAACTATTTGGTCTTTCGTGTCGAACTAGTATCACTTTGGGACTAAATTTTTAGGCTTTTGAGTTCAACTGTTTGGTTATGCGACGAAATTTTGGGGTTAAGTGTTACATTAGTTGTCTTTTGGAGTAACCTTTTGGACTTTGCATATACTTTTTTTTGATCTTTCGTGTCTAACTATTTTGAGTTTAGGTTGTCTTTTTGACAAACTTTTGGACTTTGCATATAACATTTACGACTTTCGTGTCGAACAATTACGACTTTGGGACTAAATTTTTAGGCTTTTGAGTTCAACTGTTTGGTTATGCGACGAAATTTTGGGGTTAAGTGTTACATTAGTTGTATTTTGAAGTAACTTTTTGGCCTTTGCATATACATTGTTGGGCTTTGTGTCTAACTATTTTGAGTTTGGGTTGTCTTTTTTGACAAACTTTTGGATTTGAATATAACATTTACGCCTTTTGTGGTGAACTAGTACCACTTTGGGACTAAGTTTTTAGGGTTTTGAGTTCAACTTTTTGGTTATGAGACGCAATTTTGGTATTAAGTGTTATATTAGTTGTCTTTTGGAGTAACTTTTTGGACTTTGCCTATAAATTGTTGGGCTTTGTGTCTAACTATTTTGAGTTTAGGTTGTCTTTTTGACAAACTTTTGGACTTTGAATATAACTATTTGGTCTTTCGTGTCGAACTAGTATCACTTTGGGACTAAATTTTTAGGCTTTTGAGTTCAACTGTTTGGTTATGCGACGAAATTTTGGGGTTAAGTGTTACATTAGTTGTCTTTTGGAGTAACCTTTTGGACTTTGCATATACTTTTTTTTGACCTTTCGTGTCTAACTATTTTGAGTTTAAGTTGTCTTTTTGACAAACTTTTGGACTTTGCATATAACATTTACGACTTTCGTGTCGAACAATTACGACTTTGGGATTAAATTTTTAGGCTTTTGAGTTCAACTGTTTGGTTATGCGACGAAATTTTGGGGTTAAGTGTTACATTAGTTGTATTTTGAAGTAACTTTTTGGCCTTTGCATATAAATTGTTGGGCTTTGTGTCTAACTATTTTGAGTTTGGGTTGTCTTTTTTGACAAACTTTTGGATTTGAATATAACATTTACGCCTTTTGTGGTGAACTAGTACCACTTTGGGACTAAGTTTTTAGGGTTTTGAGTTCAACTTTTTGGTTATGAGACGCAATTTTGGGATTAAGTGTTATATTCGTTGTCTTTTGGAGTAACTTTGTGGACTTTGCCTATAAATTGTTGGGCTTTGTGTCTAACTATTTTGAGTTTAGGTTGTCTTTTTGACAAACTTTTGGACTTTGCATATAACATTTACGACTTTCGTGTCTAACAATTACAACTTTGGGCCTAAATTTGTAGAGTTTGTGTTCAACTTTGTGAGTATGAACCAAAATTTTAGGGTTTGGAACTAAGTTTTCTTACCTGAAATGATCATCTTTACTGTTGTCTGTCATTCGTTGAAGTGATTAGGATATGGAACTCCAAAGTCTAAGTGCTGAAGTAATCACCTTTAATGATGTATGTCGTTCGTTGAAGTGAGAAACATTGGTATTAAAGCCTTCAGCGGTCAAAATGAGGTCATAGAACTCTTCTGGAATTGCCTCAGGGGTCAAAACGAGTTCAAGTAACCCACCACCCCGCATTTTTCCCCCACTGCTGACCCGACAGCCACTACCTACGCTTGGGCTAACGCGCTTTTCTGATTGGTTAATCCACCTGTCAGCCATTTCTTCGCCCCGCCTCCTATGTTAATACTCTTTTCTGATTGGTTAATCCAGGTATCAGTCGATGTTGGCATAGTCACTCGCTGATTGGCTAATTTATTCATTTCTTACCAGGTTATATTTAAACTAGACGGCGTTATAAGTTTGGTTGATTCAAGGAAAGTTACTGTTCACTCTAGCGGAGTTTTGCACAGTAAGTTGGCTTGTTTTCTCTTAACGTATGTTAAGGCTTATCGATAACAGGTTATTTTCGGTGTAGATGCTTGAGACTATATTTTACGCTGTAAGTTTGAATGTTTTCTCTTAAAGTATGGTAAGACTTAAAGATAACACGTTATTAAACTGTATTGCTGTAAAGTAGTTAAGATAAGTAATGTTGAATTCCTTCGTTTTTCATGTTTTCTTATTGGTTGATTAAAGTATGATATACCAGACAACCGCCATACAGTCCTCATGTCACACTAGACGCCCGGCATACAGCCTTATATCACACTAGATGACCTCCATACACCCCACATACCACACTAGATGACCTCCATACACCCCACATACCACACTATATGACCTCCATACACCCCTCATGACACAGTAGACGACCTCCATACACCCATCACGATACACTAAACGACCTCCACACACCCATCACGACACACTAGACGACCTCCATACACCCACCATGACACACTAAACGACCTCCATACACCCATCATGACACACTAGACGCCCTCTATACACCCAATATGACACACTAGCCGACCTCCGTACACCCATCACGATATAATAGCCGACCTCCATGCACCCATCATGACACACTAGACGACCCCTATACAACCATCATGACACACTAAACGCCCTCTATACACCCAATATGACACACTAAACGACCTCCGTACACCCATCAGGATATACTAGCCGACCTCCATGCACCCATCACGACACACTAGACGACCCCTATACAACCATCGCTGCGATGAACATACTAGCCAGACAGACTGTATAAACTGTAAGGGTGTTAAAGCGTACACCAAGCGAACGCCAGGTCTTTTTAAACTAGAGTACGAAGGGACAGCTCTTGTTAGCTTATGTAGTAAGATGTACCATTGTAGTGGGGATTACGATAAAATCAGTTGTAAAGGGCTAAGCAAGCAACACAACAAATTAGATAAAGATATGTTTTTAGAGGTTCTCGCCACGCAAAAGGCCAAGGGTGGGAAAAATGTAGGTTTCAAAGTCTTAAATAAATCCATATTTTCCTACAGTCAAACAAGAAATGCTCTTTCCTATTTCTATATAAAAAGAAAGGTAGCTGATGATAACGTCTCGACTACACCTTTAGATATTTAACTCTTTACACTACCAGTTTAGGCTAACCATCAATCGCTAACAGTTTCACCCCTTATGATTCATCGATGACACATAGCTAAGCAGACGCCCAACTACATAGCTATAAATAATTGTTATCCTTGTACTATATATTTACTCAATGTACTGAATATGTTTGTAATGATATGTAATATCAATGTATGTTATACACCTATTGAGATAATAAAAGAATAAAAATATATCTTTGTCTTCTGTTTTATATTGATCGTTTTTCATTGATGTTGTATAATCTACTAACCTATCACTAGCGATCACCAAGTATATCAAGAACTCCAAAGTCAGCGCACACCAGACATAAACAGGTCACTTCCGGGGTCACCTGGACTAGCAGTCAACATCTGGACACGAGCTATCATGGTTAACTCCCCCTGCACCTACGGTACATTAGGTGCGCCGCGCACCTACTATATATCTTTGTTAATTTACGGTCCAAATACGGGTCAAATGGACCCTGCTATACTACTACCTACGTTTCAAAGATTATACCAAAGCATTTGACGAAGTAAAGTACCAAGAAATAATCACAATTTTAGAAGACATAAACGTAGACAGCAAAGATCTAAGAGTGAAAATGAGTTATAAGAAATGTTGTACGTTATAGAGAAAGAAAGCAAAAATAATGGACTCAGCCTTAATAGCAGAAAGACAGAGGTAATGGTAACAACAAAGAAAAAGACATCACCTCAGTGCAAAATAAAGACAAGTGGAACAATATTAAATCAGGTAAATGAATTTAAATATTTGGGAACTTTGTTAACCTCAGACGCAAGATGTACAAAAGAGGTGAGATGCAAAATGACTCAAGCAAAAACAACTTTCCAAAAATTGAAGAAGATACTATGCAATCCATTTTTGACAATAGAAACAAGAAAAAGAGTTCTTAATTGTTATGTAGAGCCAGTCTTAACATATGGATGTGGATCATGGACAATAGGACAACAGACAAGAAAATCACTGGAGTTTGTGGAACTGTGGTTTTACAGAAGAATGTTGAGAATACTACGGGCTGCTAAGAAGAGGAATGAAAACATTCTGAAAGAGGCCAAATGAAAAAAAGAGTTCTAATTTCCAATATTAGGAAGAAACAATCATCATGTATATGTATGTTTTTGGCCATGTAATGAGAAGAGAACAGCTGGAATATATTGTAACAACTGGGAAAATTGAGGGACGAAGTGATAGAGGGAAGCAAAGAGAAAATATATCAGTTAGCTTAAGAGAATGACGCTCTCTTTCTGCTTGGCGGAAAGTCAACAACAGAAATGATAAATAACTGTCGAGATCGAAAATTGTGGTGAGACATGATCACCTACGCCAGCAGGCATGGTACTTGATGATGATGATATTTTGTCTAATTTTATTGTGAGAATGCACATAACAAAATGGTTTAGCCACGTACCTATATCGTCTGACCTGTCAAATGTCCAGGTAAGGTAAGTTCAGCAAAGCAACAAAAGAAAACCCGGAGCTATCGAGATGAAATTATTGGTTATTGGTTATGATATGAGTTTAAAGCATAATAAAATTATAGTTACATAAAGTGATATATAATAATTTGATTAACACACAGGAATGAGTATCTAGTAAACATTTAGGCATACGGAGTGTCTGATCATCATTATACGTGGAAGACATTTTGTGTATTTAATGGAATAATGGAGATGAAATTTAATCGCAAAAATATGGGCACCTCGTACATATATCGTATCATAATTGACAAAGTTAGCGATAGGACACACAACAAGCAACTGGAGTACATGTTGATATTTTGATTATTTTTAAGAAACCCGATATTTGATTATGTGGCCACGTATCTCGATTGTCTGGTCTACCAAAGACCATTCTGTGAGAAACTATGTAGTGAGAGAGAAGGATAGTTGGGCAGAAAAATATATGAGAAGATAATATCAAAGAATGGGCAGGCCTTGACTTTGTGTTGGGGAAAAGAATGAAGGAGACAGAGAGAAATGGGAAATGTTGACAAAGTCTGTGAGTAGTGTCTTAACGACTTCCGTGTTTAAAGGATAAAGTTGAAGATGAAAGACATGGAAAACAGTCAACAACAGAATTGATACGATGCACGATGGATAAATGATTGCGGAAAAACATGATGGCCTACGCCAACCGGTATGGCACATGATGATGGTGATGATGATAAGAAGAATGAGAAAATATTGTAAACCAGATCTAGTCAGATACACGTTGTCATCTTTTTTATTTTATTTCTTATTAATTGTTTGATGATCCAAGTTCAGATATAAATGTTATATCGTCACTAAATCGTTGTTTTATTCTTGTTTATTTATGTAATTTTTTGCGTTGTCAGTGAACATGTGCTAGTGTTGACTTTTTTATTCTCTTCATATTTCCCTTTCTTATATCCATAGAGATGTAATATACAACATACGTGCTTATTTTCGTGTACCTCACTACATTTGAGATAATGATAATGAACACAATGTCTTGCCCAACTCTCTCACACATGAATCCTTGTATTATCCCATCCTCCAATCTCCAATGTCCATGAAAATATACCAACAGAAAAATAACTGCATCTAGCTCTATAGTATGAAGCATCTGGGATAGACAACATATTGTTAAGAATAATATCAGCAGCAGGAGAAACAGGAGTTATATGGCTGCACATATTATTCAATGTAGCATGGCACACACAAAAAGTCCAAGAAGACTGCAATCATCATAGCAATATTGAAAAAGAAAGATAGCAAGAGAGACTGCAATCAATGTAGAGGTATCTTCATTCTCAACCAGTAGAAAAGGTATACCTCAACATTGTGGGAAAACAATTATCTGGTCAATAATGGATCTACAGTTAAACGATTATTAAATGAGGTTAAAAACAAACAGAGGATGTACTGACGCACGATTCACACTAAAACAGTTGGCAGAGAAGAAGAGAGAACACAGCCAAAATTAGTACGCAGCGTTCACTGACCATGAAAAAACCTTCGACTGAGTAAATAGAGCACAACTATGGGAGATAATAACAGTATGAGCACGCCAACATCTAACCAACCTAATTAAGTCTCTAAACCAGCAGCAGCTGTCTAATCAGAACAGCTGCAGGTCACACAGACCATTTCGAAGTTAGATCAGGTGTAAGACAGGTGTAAATACTATCTCCCATATTGTTTATTACTTACGTGCACTACATTTGTAAGTTAGCCAACACATCGGAAACAAGGGAGGTTAACAAGCTTCTAGTTGCAGATGATCAGGCACTAATAACATACAGAAAATTGAAGTCTTACAAGAACACTTAAATAGACGTAACAGCACAGGCACAAAATACAACATGAAAATCAACATAAAGAAACAGCAGTCATTAATATCGCAAAAGAGAAACAGAAAATCTACATAACTATAGACGGCCATCATCATCATCGAGTGCCTTCTCCGCAACGAAGGTTGGCTACCATGGAGCGCCATTCGGCTCTCTCTCTTGCTTTGATGGTGCAGGTTGTCATAGGCTGATTTGTCCATCTTTTGATGTTACTCGTCCATGTTAGTCTTGGTCTGCCTGTGCCTCTTTTACCTTGTATTTTCCATTGCATAACTTTTAGCAAGATTTTTGTAACATGGCTCATTAGACTTATTGTTCTAAAGTCACTGCATTCAACTGCACCATTCTTTTTAGGCAATGCAATGAAATTTGATGTTTTTAGTTCAATTGGTATGTATCCTGTGTGAACTATAGACAGCAGGCGAAAAAAAAAAGTGGAGGAATTTAAATCCCTAGAAAGTCTAGTGACAAACGACAATTCATAAGCAGCAGAGATAGACTCAAGATGCATCAAAAGCTTGTCAAATCATTGGACAGTTATCACCACTATTGTCCAACAAGGAAATAACTCTAGAGGCAAAACCGGCACTTTACCATACAATCCAAATCCCAACGTTGTGCTACCAATGCCAGTCCTGTAGCCTAAAAGCAAGAACAATAACATCTACTGAGATGAAATGTGTCAGACGAATGACAGGAAACAGCCTGAGAGACAAGGTCGGAAATGAAGAACTGAGAAAAAATCTAGGAATAACCCGTGCCATAGATAAATAAAGAAACAGATAAAATGGCATGGCCACGTGACAAGGCAGAAAGATCAAATCACAACACAACGAGTCCTCAATAAACGTTGCAAGAACACCAGAATCAAAAACAAAAAATGATTCGATGGAACTTTAGAAGCACTAGAAACATAATAGCAGCAGAAAGGAACAGAGAAGGAAAAGGCCGCAAATTATTTCTTCCCTCGACGCTGAAAGGCAAATGAGGAAGGTAAGAAGAAAGAGAAGAAGGCTCTAACTTTCTACATTTCCTAACTGCTCTACACTTCTTAACTGTTCCACACTTCTTGACTGTTCCACACTTCTTGACTGTTCCACACTTCTTGACTGTTCTACACTTCTTGACTGTTCTACACTTCTTGACTGTTCTGCACTTCTTAACTGTTCTACACTTCTTGACTGTTCTACACTTCTTGATTGTTCTACACTTCTTGACTGTTCTACAGTTCTTGACTGTTCTACACTTCTTGACTGTTCTACACTTCTTGACTGTTCTACACTTCTTGACTGTTCTACACTTCTTAACTGTTCCACACTTCTTGACTGTTCTACACTTCTTGACTGTTCTACAGTTCTTGACTGTTCTACAGTTCTTGACTGTTCTACACTTCTTGACTGTTCTACACTTCTTAACTGTTCCACACTTCTTGACTGTTATACACTTCTTAACTGTTCCACACTTCTTGACTGTTCCACACTTCTTGACTGTTCTACACTTCTTGACTGTTCCACACTTCTTAACTGTTCTACACTTCTTAACTGTTCCACACTTCTTGACTGTTCTACACTTCTTGACTGCTCTACACTTCTTGACTGTTCTACACTTCTTGACTGTTCTACAGTTCTTAACTGTTCCACACTTCTTGACTGTTCCACACTTCTTAACTGTTCTACACTTCTTAACTGTTCCACACTTCTTGACTGTTCTACACTTCTTGACTGCTCTACACTTCTTAACTGTTCCACACTTCTTGACTGTTCTACACTTCTTGACTGTTCTACAGTTCTTAACTGCCGTACAATTCTCAAATATTCTACACTTTTTAAACATTCTAGACTTTTTAACCGTTCTATACATCTTAACCGTCACTATGTTAACTCTATCAATGGGCTGTCCCTTTTAGTTATCCAACGGCCTGACGCCGACTGTCTCTGTCCTGACCTCCAACTCTGAAGGTCCTCGGTCTGAATGCATCTCAACCTTAAATAGCCTGCTCGTTTGTCTGAAGTTATTAACTTGTCGGGGTACGTGCGGTTTAATTGTGGTTTTCTGCCCCGGCTCCTGTCGATAAGTTATGGAGATCACAGATTGAAGATCTTGTTCTAAACCTATTTAGATCAATAACTAGATATTGAGGTCAGAATCCTGGAAATATTCCGCTCCATTTTTCGTGAAACTAGCTTGTATTTAGACATTAACAACCAAGGTTATGCCTTCATATTTATTTATACATTTTTCTTTGCTATTAAACTTCACAAGGTTGAATGGACTCCTTGCTTTACATGCTTCCAGTCTCTGAAGCAATTCTACAAATCACGTACCTTGTTTACTGTTAATCGGTTAAGTTCATTGACTTTCTAGAAGTTTTGTTTGTCACTTGATGTGTATATCGTTCTATCTCTGGGTGGACTTCCGGTCAATATGGTGAATAGACGGCAGAAACCGCTGAGGCTGTGTCTGGAAAATGTTCCTTGTTGCAGTTTCCTCATATTCCAAGACCGGTCCTCATATTCCAAGACCGGTTTGCTGCTAGAACTACTGAGTTTAGTGCTCAGTGAGCTTCGGCCGGGTCGTGTTTCGATATTCCGGTTGCTTACGATGAATGATGATATCGTATGGCGAAGGACAGTTCAGCTGGATTCACTTTCGGTGCAGCTTGGCATTATGTCTCTTGGTGTGTGCTGTAGGAGGCCGACTCCTGAGAGATATGACCTTCTCCCTAGACCGTCAAGAAGCTAAAGGGTCGAAACACTTGCTCGACGGGGACCGCTTCTGAAGACCAGATTACCTCCTGCTGCAAAATCATGTATAAAGAGTCTCGTATTTCTAATCAATGGTGGCTAAATCAGGATTTGTATGGGGATGAAGCAAACATTCATGTGAGAGCTTTTCAACCTGAGTTGTTGTTGCCAAATTGGCGGTTCGAGGGCGAGCATGGCCATCATGAAGAATGTTATTGCCTGTGTAATAGTGTCACCACATAATCAAGACCATTCTCTCGTACCTAAAGTTGAGCGAAACAACAAACAGCAAAACCAATGAGTTTAATCACCATTAAACCTGGCACTGAACAATAACAATATGTCTTCACTACCTCTGAGTGAACTGAGCTAGACTGAGCTTGACTAATTTCTCTGAGTGAACTTATGGCAGGGCTTCTGTATCCATAAAGTTCTATCTTCTAGATGATCTATCTTCTTTTATGGCCTTGATGAGTCTATCTTGTTTTATGTATATTGAGGAGTCTATCTTCTAGCAAGTAACTTCTTGATGAGGAATCTTCATATAGACTTTGATAGCTTGCGTAGCTTCCCGCTGGCTTGACTTCAGAGGGACACATATAAAATATATAACACTCATCATCCTTTTTGAACAAGTATAAACAAAGTCTTTATTAGTGACTTCTATATGTGGTTTTACAAAATCTGTTGTTACTTGACATAGCCGATAGGCGATGATGAATTGTCAGTAAGCTTTGTGATCGTATAATATTGTTAAGTCTATCTAAGTTCATTCAGTTCTGTACGTTTCTAAGTTTACTTGTACATCCACGTTTCTCTCGGTGTGACTATCTCCGTCCGTTCTCTAAAAATCTCATTTGGGACTTACTAACATCTAATATCTTAGTATAGTAGGACTACTTTAAACTGTTCTACTTTCTAAGTCCAACTTTTGTCACGATATTCTCCAAACGTACTTGTACATCTAAGTCCTGACTAACATCTGCCTTGCGGCAGGTATCTACCTCCTTCACTATATTTTCACCGTCTCTTCTATCTGAAGGTCTGTGTCCATCTCCACGTCTCTCACCCGAATGTCTGCATCTGAATCCTGAATCTGGATGTCTCAGTTCCCCGTGTCTCGCGTTTAAGTCCCAGGTGACCACACCCCCCGACCACAGATACGCCTAACCTACGTCTGTTGGCCGTCACTACTTCTGTAACCCCGCCTTTCTTGACTATGTCCATAGTTTATTACTTTAATCACTTTAGTCGACAACATGGCAATCTTCTCAAACATTCTTTTCCCACAACTAAAACCCACAACTATAATTCCTCCCTTGGCCCTTTGTTCACGTGCGGCCCTCTTTGATCTCCAACTCATAGAGACTCAAAGCGTTACTCACCGCTGAACATAAAGATAACCTGGTCTTATGATTACGCTCTTTTCTTGCTTAACTCAATGTTACAGGGGTGGGCTAGCCATCCCATATCAGCAGGTGTCCAGAAAGCAGTGGCCGCGTTGTTGCGTTACGCAACTTGTGTCGGCCAGAGCAGACATCTCCCCGGACCAACAAGCTCTGGCTGAACACCTGCACGTCTTTTACATGTAATCTTAAAGTTGATTACGTAACCTCGTCTGAGTCCGGGACTTAACGTATCCTTGCCACTCGTTAAGACTTTCTTAATTTGTACGCCGCCTGAAATTATTCTACCTTTCATCGTCGCCGCGTCATTCTTTTTTTCATCCTCCAAAGATCGTCATTTTCCTCCTCTCATTATCCTACATGGATGAGTCACACTATCACAAACTGAGCTAGACTGAGCTTGACTAATTGTTCTGAGTGAACTGAGCTAGACAAAGCTTGACTAACTGCTCTGAGTGAACTGAGCTAGACTGAGCTTGACTAACTGCTCTGAGTGAACTGAGCTTGACTAACTGCTCTGAGTGAACTGAGCTAGACTGAGCTTGACTAACTGCTCTGAGGGAACTGAGCTAGACTGAGCTTGACTAACTGCTTTGAGTGAACTGAGCTAGACTGAGCTTGACTAAATGCTCTGAGTGAACTGAGCTAGACAGAGCTTGACTAACTGCTCTGAGTGAACTGAGCTAGACAGAGCTTGACTAACTGCTCTGAGGGAAATGAGCGAGACTGAAATTGACTAACTGCTCTGAGTGAACTGAGCTAGACTGAGCTTGACTAAATGCTCTGAGTGAACTGAGCTAGACTGAGCTTGACTAACTGCTCTGAGTGAACTGAGCTAGACTGAGCTTGACTAACTGCTCTGAGTGAACTGAGCTATACTGAGCTTGACTAACTGCTCTGAGTGAACTGAGCTAGACAGAGCTTGACTAACTGCTCTGAGTGAACTGAGCTAGACAGAGCTTGACTAACTGCTCTGAGGGAAATGAGCGAGACTAAGCTTGACTAACTGCTCTGAGTGAACTGAGCTAGACTGAGCTTGACTAAATGCTCTGAGTGAACTGAGCTAGACTGAGCTTGACTAACTGCTCTGAGTGAACTGATCTAGACTGAGCTTGACTAACTGCTCTGAGTGAACTGAGCTAGACAGAGCTTGACTAACTGCTCTGAGTGAACTGAGCTAGACTGAGCTTCACTAACTGCTCTGAGTGAACTGAACTAGACTGAGCTTGACTAACTGCTCTGAGTGAACTGACTTGACTTCCGAGAGAGAGAGAGAGAGAGAGAGAGAGAGTTAGAGAGAGATTTGTCTGTCTTAGCTTTTTATATTTCCTCTTAATTGCAATCCCAAGTTCATTCGCACATCAAATCAAAATTTCGCCTCTCTAAACTTCTTTGTCTACTATTTGCTAAAACAATACGCCACTGCCTCTTTCTCACCTGAGAACTTTCCATATCGCTCTACCTTGAACTTTCTACCTTGGACATATTCATGTATCTATTTTCTACCAAGCTAATTCTCTCGAGATCGAAATTTGTGGAGTGCCGATCTCTAAATGTCTTGTAAGAGTGCCGATCTCTAAATGTCTTGTGAGGGTACAGATCTCTAAATGTCTTGTAAGAGTGCCGATCTCTAAATGTCTTGTGAGGGTACAGATCTCTAAATGTCTTGTGCGAATGCCGATCTCTAAATGTCTTGTGAGAGTGCCGATCTCTAAATGTCTTGTGAGAGTGCCGATCTCTAAATGTCTTGTGAGAGTGTCGATCTCTAAATGTCTTGTGAGAGTACAGATCTCTAAGTGTCTTGTGAGAGTGCCGTCTCTAAGTGTCTTGTGAGAGTGCAGATCTCTAAATGTCTTGTGAGAGTGCAGATCTCTAAGTGTCTTGTGAGAGTGCCGATCTCTAAATGTCTTGTGAGAGTACAGATCTCTAAGTGTCTTGTGAGAGTGCCGATCTCTAAATGTCTTGTGAGAGTGCAGATCTCTAAGTGTCTTGTGAGAGTGCCGGTCTTTAAGCGTTCCACCTCTATGTGTCCCTCTTAACTTAGTGCCTAGTGTCTTAGCTTAGTGCCTAGTGTCTTAGCTTAGTACCTAGTGTCTTAGCTTAGTGCCCTTTCGGCGTCTATCTCTCTAGGCGTTATGTTTTTTTATCCTCTAGTAGTAGAATTTCCTTTCTGATATGACCACTACTTCCGGCTACTTTCATTGTCTAACCACCCCCACATATATTATTCTGTCTCCTGACCTTGTGTTTGCTTCCAACCTTTTAAAGTACATTTTAAAAATATTTTCACACCTACACACGACCCTGACCTTGTTGGTTTCTGCGCCTCATATCTTGACCTTCACGTTTATACAAGCAGCAAGTCACCAGTTCTGGAGAAGTACGACCTTTCACCTTTGTACCGACTTCGGGTCGAGAGGAAAATTAAAAATTGAAACCAAACTATTGTTGATGGACCAAACTTTTACAAAGTGAGAATTGTCGAGAAAGACTCTTCTTTTTTTCTTCTAATTTGACAATAAATTACTTTGACCATGAACTAAAACAACCAGTACGCAGTTGAACATCAATCTAGGGTACAAAGGTACAAGTAACCGGAAGTGGACGACAGCTGTACAGATGGGTAGACTAATATATGAAACTGGTGAATAACAAGTTGAGAATGGGGGCGGAAACAAGAAACGGAACATTGTAGAGTTTTAGTCTGACAGATCGTCTGTACTGTCACTTATTGTCGTATTTATATAACGTTTGTCTTCATTAGGAGTCGGGTTCGTGAGGTCGTTTCTGTAAGAGAGACACTGTATACATGGATAACTAAACGTTATTGCTTCTAATACATGAGCAGATCGTGAACATGAACAGTAGTTGCATATTAAGTTCCCCGTGTTAACGTTTAACCTAGTATTGTAGCGGCTTGTCATCATGACGTAAACTGCCTGCAGTTGTAAGACAGCGGTACAATCATCATCATGTGCCATACCAGTTAGCGTAGGCGATCATGTCCTTCCACAATTTTCTATCCAGAGTGCATCATATCAGTTATGTTGCTGACTGTTTTCCATGCCCTAACATCAATCTATCTATAGTATCTTTTTTCGTTGTCGTCTGTGATCTCTATTTTTCTTTACTTTGCCAATTGTAAACAAGTATTCAAACTTTACGCTTCTCATCATGCGTTCGAAAAATGTTGATTGTTTCGTTGTGGTGTTTCATAGGAGCTCCATTTTTTGTGTTGGTCTCTGAGAATTTTCTCGTTGGTCCTTTTAGTTATCAAGGAAACTCTCAAAATTCTTCTGAGAAATCCCATCTCCGTGGCCTCCAGTCATCTTTTCACTTGTTTGTCCACTGTCCATGATTCGCTTACATCGGTCAAAATTGACACTATATAGCACCGATGAACTCTCATTTTACCTTCTATAGACAGACTTATTACACAATGTTTTTCATTTTCTGAAATGCTATTTTGGCCTGAGCTATTCTGCTGTTTATTTATGTGGTGCGTCTTATGCCAGATGTCATCGCCCTCCGTGTTATAGAGTCACGGCACAGAGAGAAATGACAAGAGCTAACGTCATGCCCAACAAATGATGAACAGAGATGGCTCTTGTGTTCATCACCGGTGCTATATCCGGACCAGCTGTCTGGTGATGTCACCAGCTTTCAGCTGACGAATGCTTCTTTCGAACTTATTGACGTCTAGAGGTGTACGCAGAAGAGGCGTAGGAGAATGGTCTAAAATGATCCTGCGTGTTTATGTGTATGAAAATGACTTTGTGTGAACACACATATCTGAATGATCAAATGAGGGTAGGTGGTAAGTGTAATTTTGATATTTCGTTTTTTTTATCAATCATGTTAGAATGATCAGGCTAGGATTGACTGCTGCTGACACTGCGCATCTCTCCCACGGCAGGAAAAAAACACTTAATGTTCTTTGTTAGAGGAGCCATGTTCCCAGGGGGAAAAGATAGATGATGATGATGATGATGATGATAATGGTGATGATGATTATGATAATTTAGATGATGATGAGGGTGACAATGATGATGATGGTCCGTTTCAACCTAAAGACAATAGTTTGTCCTAGTCGGTCAATTATACGGTCGTTATTATTGGTATCCCTCATTCTACTTATATAGAACATAATAACTCTCTTTATATCAGTGTCTGGTTATTTTCCACATTCTCTACTCATTTTGTGAAATAAATACCACCTTTCTTAAATGTTTTTCTCTATTTATTTTTAGGTATATTTTTGTGTGTGTTTAACTGATAAGCCCTTTCTTTAAAGAAATAAATCACTTTCCTTAATGAAATAGTTTTCTTTTATCACGAATCGTGTACTTTCCAAACGTATCGTAAATTACATCGAATTTGCCTGTTAAATTGTCTGGTCAAACAAAATGCAAGGTCTTAGAAGGACGATGGTTTGTTTATGTGGAAGGAGTCAGCTAAACTCGTTATCAATATTTGGGGGGATATTTTCATTAAGTGTTTGCTCTTGAGTTCTCCAGACTAATGGATCCCAGCCTAGTGTTATAACCCCAAGCGGGGTTGTATTTTGCGTTTTCTGTGTGCGGAAGAGGGATTAGAAATTGTTAATTTAAATTATATTTATAGGAAGTTTTACCACGATCGATTTCAAAACTTACATTTTTGTAAAGTAATAAAGCTAACAAGGAAGAATCAACACAAAACATCGAGCCGTCAATAAATGTTGAGAGAATACCAGACCCAAAGGTCGACCACGAAAAAGATGGATCAATGGAATATTAGAATCACTAGAAAATATAACGGCAGCTGAAGCGAACAGATGAGCAAAATACCACAATTTATATCTCCCTTCGACTCCGAAAGGCAATTTTTTTTTAGCATTTGCCAGATTTTACCTCAGACGAAGTCCCTAGAGACTAGGAACTGAATTTTTGCGTGTTAATCAGTTTTTCATTGGCAGCCGTGTGTATAGGGGTCCCTCGCCGCACAGGCAGAAAACTCTGTCCTCGGAGGTAATCATATTTTTTTCCGTCCAGGAGCAACTGAGGTTTCAAGCCGGGCCTCGATGTTGAGACCAGGGGTGGTTGCTGAGACCAGGGGTGGTTGCTGAGACCAGGGGTGGTTGCTGAAACCAGGGATGGTTGCTGAGACCAGGGGTGGTTGCTGAGACCAGGGGTGGTTGCTGAGACCAGGGGTGGTTGCTGAGACCAGGGGTGGTTGCTGAGACCAGGGGTGGTTACTGAGACCAGGGGTGGTTGCTGAGACCAGGGGTGGTTACTGAGACCAGGGGTGGTTGCTGAGACCAGGGGTGGTTGCTGAGACCAGGGGTGGTTGCTGAGACCAGGGGTGGTTGCTGAGACCAGGGGTGGTTGCTGAGACCAGGGGTGGTTGCTGAGACCAGGGGTGGTTGCTGAGACCAGGGGTGGTTGCGGAGACCAGGGGTGGTTGCTGAGACCAGAGGTGGTTGCTGAGACCAGGGGTGGTTGCCGAGACCAGGGGTGGTTACCGAGACCATGGGTGGTTGCCGAGACCAGGGGTGTCCTGTAAGAATCACTGCACTATGTCTTCAAAACTGTAAGAGATGTTACCTCCACAACCTCTCTGTCTCTAGGTCGGAAAGGAAAATGTTAAATTTCGACAATCTAAATTATTGTAGTATATTTAACGCTTATATTCAGAAATAACACTTCTATTGAATTATAAACGAACCATCATATGACAACTCCCCGCTCTCCCATTAACAATTTGTACATATAATGTAAAGAAAGTATGGTAAAGAGCCCCCGTCACGCCAAGTGGCGTATATAGAATTTGGTGTTAGTGACCATAATTTTTACAGACCTTCGGCACATGATTTTTGGGGTAATATGGTCGGTATTACGCCCGTGCCGCATTACTTTCCCAGAAAACATTTGGAACCCATTTAAGGCAGGGTGAACCCAAAAGCCGTCGGTTGGGATTGAACCCTACCTCTTAAGAGATATAAACGGCGGTGGATATTCAGAGAAGGCAACGGAGGGCATGACTCCTCTATTTTAACACAGTGGATAAACATTCACATTCCAGATCAACGAGTTAAATATTGGTCTACAAACAGCCACCATTTTCCTCAGTGCAGCGGTGATGTGGTACAAATAACTCAAGCAGTTATTAGTAAATAGGTTGAAATGTTTACGGAGGTCAAACTTACTACAACCGAACAACGGCATCTATCGAGCTTACGCTGTGTATGAGAACTGGGTAGGTCATTTTATCAATTAGTTCCTTGTTGCCGTGGTAACAGAAGATGATTAATAAAATGTTGTTCTATCTTTTTATCCAAACAAAAAAATTAGAGCGAATAAGCAGCTATCCTATTTGGAAAAAAAACCTCCTGTAAGAATCACTGCACTATGTCTTCAAAACTGTAAGAGATGTTAATTAACAGCGTAACCGTGTTTTTCTTATAACTTGTAATGTTAATAACTAATATAATATGATGTGATTATCATCATCATGTGCCATACCGTTTGGCGTAGGCGATCATGTCCTTCCACAATTTTCTATCCACAATGCATCGTATCAGTTCTGTTGTTGACTAATTTCCATGCCATGACACCAAGGTATCCAATTATCTCTCTTAAAATTATCTCTTTATCGTCCGCAATCGCTCTTTCGTTTTTTTTTGCCAGTTGTAACCAAGTATTTCAACTTTCCTCTTCTCATGATGTGCCCAGAAAAATGTTGATTGTTTCTTTCTGATGTTTTTAGGAGCTCCATTTTTGTGTTGGCCTGTTTGAAAACTTCCTCACTGGTCTTTTTAGCTGTCCAGGGAAATTTCAACATTCTTCTGAGAAATCCCACATCTGTGGCCTCTAATCGTCTTTTCATTTGTTTGTCTACTGTCCATGATTCCCTTCCATACGTCAGGATTGGTTCTATATAGCACCGATGAACTCTCTTTCTCATTTCTATAGACATAGATTTGTTGCATTAGATATTTTTTTCATTTTCTGAAATGCTATTTTGGCCTGATCTATTCTGCTTTTTATTTCTGCGGTACATCTTCCATCTGATGTTTTTATTGTGCCCAAGTATTTGAAAGCGTTGCACTTTCTTCAGATGTGATTATAATTATAATAATTGATGGGAATAATTGAAGGGACTTTTTTTACAAAGCACAAACTGTATTGATGTTTATGTCACATATTACCAGGATAAAGGTCACACTGAAAGTTCGGTTTTAGTCCTGGCCTCCTCAAAATTTAAACCCCACCATCCACCGTTGGATATAAGATAAAGAAGGAATATTCCAGAGATAAAAAGTAGTGACAGAATGAATTATTGAGACCTAGCCCACAAAAAAATGTTTTATGTTGTATTCTGTCCATGCTGTAACCTCTATTTTAAATCATCTTTCCCCTTATTTTCTTCGTTAAGGTTCAACATAAAAAACTCCAGGAAGACTGCGTCAAAATGTGGATAGAATTTATAGTAGTCTCAAACCATCAGGGACTCCCGGGTGAATGTCAACAACTTTTTGTGAAGTTCTTGGAATGAGAAATCTGACAAGTTCTTTGAAAGGACACATTGGTCTAGCTTGGTTACTTTATTTTTGTTACTTGGTTATTATGATTTTGTTTTGCTATCGTGTTTATCTATGATTGCTGAGTGGATGAAGGCACGATAATTAACAAAACTGTAGTCAAGAGAATGTTGGCACCGGGAATGAATATTAGAAATATTTGGATCATGGATATAAAAAAATTGATAAAGTCCGACTTAAAAAAAAAACATTGTGTGACAGGAAGGAAGACAATTCTAATTTTAAAATGAATGCAAGAGAAGCACGTTAATTCCAGCGGGCCAGTGCATTAAATAGAATGAAATCTGAACAAATTGAGGGCTGTAAGATTCTTGCATCTGGTCATTTATTTTCATAGAAGAAGCAACTATGGCCATAAACAACTACTGCCTACAAGAAATGTCAAGAAAAACGAAGTCTTGAAGAAATGCTAGATAAGGAAACGTGAAATGTTAAATTTTCTTCTTCTTCCTCCTCATCACATATAACTCTGTGTGCCGTTGGGGCAATTCTGACTGACTTCATTTAACTTATTTTTTTAATCTCTTTCTTTAGCCATCATTTTTTGGCCATGCAATGTGAAGGGAAAGAAGTAATGTTAAGAGAGAAAATACTGGATAGCTTGGTGTCATGGCATGGAAAACAGTCAACAACAGAACTGATACGATGCACTGTAGATAGACGATTGTGAAGGGACATGACCGCCTGCGCCAACCGGTATGGCACATGATGATGATGAATGTGAAGAGAGCAACTGCAATATATTGTGACATCTGGGAAAAATGATCGACGAAGAGATAGAGGGAAGCAAAGAGAAAAAAAATACCAGAGAGCTTAAGAGAATGGCTTGGCAGAAGGTCAACAACAGAAATGATAAATAAATAAATGTCGTGATCGAAAGTTGTGGAGAGACATGATCACCTACGCCAGCGGGCATGGTACTTGATGATAATCTTTAGCCAATCTTCTGTAGTTCAAGAAAACGAGATCCTGTCTAATCATTGATGCTGTCTTTCCATCTTTGTTTATATACGCCTCTCTTCCCCTACTTTCAAAATTCCTTACAAAGAGTGGTCTTTGACAGGCCAGTTGATCAAACTACGCGACCAAACCAATTCATTTTGAGTTCTTTCACAACAGTCCTGAAAGATCGTCATGTTCTCTGGTTGCCTGTTGTTTCCTTTTGTGAATGCGTTCAATCGTGATACTATCTAAATAAAAGATGTCTACAAGATGTTGTTTTGCCAGATGCAATCCGCTATTTTAAAATAAAAATATCAACCACATTATTCCATTTCTAGAGTCTGCCTCGGCAACTTGTAACATCAGAGAATAAAGGCCGCTAACTCTGTGTAGTCGCTACGAGTTGTTAAGGTCTGAGTTCTTATTTTACTTCCGTTTAAAAAATACGTTTGAATTTTACCGTGAATCAAACCCGAGTTCTCCTGCATTTTGAGCACAAGAAGTACTTAATTCGACCACCGACTCTTCCCGGAAGCCGCGATAGCTCAGTGGTTAGTAAACTGGACTACAAAGGACAAGAAGAAGGGTTCGATCCCAACCGATGGCTTCCGTTTCACACAACCTTTAACGGGTACCGGATTTTTATTCTGCGATAGTAAAGCGGGGGAGCCGCGACAGCTCAGTGGTTAGTGAACTGGACTACAAAGGACAAGACGAAGGGTTCGATACCATCCGACGGCTTCCGTTTCACCCAGCCTTTAATGGGTACCGGATTTTTTTTCTTGGAAAGTAAAGCGGCACGGGCGTAATACCGACCACATTACCACATTATTAAAAATCATGTGCTGAAGGTCTGTAAAATGTATGGTCACTAACACCATATTCTCTATACGCCACTTGGTGTGACGGGGGTACTTTAGTTTTTTTTTTTTTTTTTAGCCGACTCTTCCCTTTTAAGTATATCAAAAAGAAAGAATAAAGAGATGGATTAGTAAGAGGGGATGATATTAAGAACTGAATAGAGGTATGGCGAGCAACTGGTACTTTTATCATCTTCTTGCTTACTCTCACTGTGTGTTTACAGTGGATGATGGATTAAGCACCTATCGGGCCTCTCAGAGTGCACCGCGGTAAACAACTAATTGCAAGGGGCAGCGAGAGGTATAATTCTCCAGCCAGCTACCCGTGCTATCATCATCATGTGTAAACAGGTATAATTCTCCAGCCAGCTACCGGTGCTACCATCATCATGTGTAAAGAGGTATAATTCTCCAGCCAGCTACCGGTGCTACCATCATCATGTGTAAAGAGGTATAATTCTCCAGCCAGCTACCGGTGCTATCATCATCATGTGTAAAGAGGTATAATTCTCCAGCCAGCAACCGGTGCTACCATCATCATGTGTAAAGAGGTATAATTCTCCAGCCAGCTACCGGTGCTATCATCATCATGTGTAAAGAGGTATAATTCTCCAGCCAGCTACCGGTGCTATCATCATCATGTGTAAAGAGGTATAATTCTCCAGCCAGCAACCGGTGCTACCATCATCATGTGTAAAGAGGTATAATTCTCCAGCCAGCTACCGGTGTTATCATCATCATGTGTAAAGAGGTATAATTCTCCAGCCAGCGACCGGTGCTATCATCATCATGTGTAAAGAGGTATAATTCTCCAGCCAGCTACCGGTGCTATCATCATCATGTGTAAAGAGGTATAATTCTCCAGCCAGCTACCGGTGCTATCATCATCATGTGTAAAGAGGTATAATTCTCCAGCCAGCTACCGGTGCTATCATCATCATGTGTAAAGAAGTATAATTCTCCAGCCAGCTACCGGTGCTACCAGCATCATGTGTAAAGAGGTATAATTCTCCAGCCAGCGACCGGTGCTACCATCATCATGTGTAAAGAGGTATAATTCTCCAGCCAGCTACCGGTGCTACCATCATCATGTGTAAAGAGGTATAATTCTCCAGCCAGCTACCGGTGCTACCATCATCATGTGTAAAGAGGTATAATTCTCCAGCCAGCTACCGGTGCTACCATCATCATGTGTAAAGTGGTATAATTCTCCAGCCAGCTACCGGTGCTGCCATCGTCATGTGTAATCTTTCCTTTCAGTTTATAATAGAAGAAAGAATTAAGCACTCCGCTAGCTTTCTCGAGTGCACTGTCCTAAGTTTTGTTTATTAAATGGTTGGATTTTTGTAGCGTGCAAAGCAGAAACAGAATGTGTTCGGCGACCCATATCTGATTGTTTTTCAGTAAATCAAAACTAATAAAAATCCCCTCCATCTCACCTCGACGTCCCAGAAAACCGACAAACTAAAATAACCAAAAGAGTATTGGTCGCCGGTGTAGAAATATGATTATTATTTGGTGCAAACAAGGCAGGTTAATGTTACTCACGAAGCTGCGAAATGTTCACCCTCTTCTACATTTCGCTAATGTGCTTCTTAAGAGTGAAGGGCAGAAAATGCATTATTACATTGAACAGGATGATGATGATGATGAAGCTGATTTTTTTAAAAAAAGTGGTAAAGAAGAATATGATGAAGAAATAGATGATTCAGAAAAAAATTATAAAGAAGAAGGTGAAGAAATAGATGATGATATGATGGTGAAGAAGAAGGTGATGAAGAAAAATGTATAAAGAAGAAGATGATGGTGTAATAGATGATGATGATGAAGATGATGATGATGATGATGATGGTGATGAAGAAGGTGATGAAGAAGAAGTTACTTCAGAAAAAAAGTTATAAAGGAGATGATGAAGAAGACGATGATGATGATGATGATGACAAAGGAGATGAAGAAAGTAAATGATGAAGAAAAAGAAGACAATAATGAAGATAATTATGAAGAAAAAATTTAAAAGAAAAGAATGATAAAGAAAAAAATATAGAGAACACGATGATGAAGTAGAATAAGATTTGTGAAAATTATTGGGTTCGATCCCATCCGACTGCTTCCGTTTCACCCAGCCTTTAATGGGTACCGGATTTTTTTCTTGGAAAGTAAAGCGGCACGGGCGTAATACCGACCACATTACCACATTATTAAAAATCATGTGCTGAAGGTCTGTAAAATTTATGGTCACTAACACCATATTCCCTATACGCCACTTGGCGTGACGGGGGTACTTAAGTTTTTTTTTTTTTTTTATAACCGACTCTTCCCTTTTAAGTATATCAAAACGAAAGAATAAAGAGATGGATTAGTAAGAGGGGATGATATTAAGAACGGAAGAGAGGTATGGCGAGCAACTGGTACTTTTATCATCTTCTTGCTTACTCTCACTGTGTGTTTACAGTGGATGATGGATTAAGCACCTATCGGGCCTCTCAGAGTGCACCGCGGTAAACAACTAATTGCAAGGGGCAGCGAGAGGTATAATTCTCCAGCCAGCTACCCGTGCTATCATCACCATGTGTAAACAGGTATAATTCTCCAGCCAGCTACCGGTGCTACCATCATCATGTGTAAAGAGGTATAATTCTCCAGTCAGCTACCGGTGCTACCATCATCATGTGTAAAGAGGTATAATTCTCCAGCCAGCTACCGGTGCTACCATCATCATGTGTAAAGAGGTATAATTCTCCAGCAAGCTACCGGTGCTATCATCATCATGTGTAAAGAGGTATAATTCTCCAGCCAGCTACCGGTGCTATCATCATCATGTGTAAAGAGGTATAATTCTCCAGCCAGCGACCGGTGCTACCATCATCATGTGTAAAGAGGTATAATTCTCCAGCCAGCTACCGGTGATATCATCATCATGTGTAAAGAGGTATAATTCTCCAGCCAGCTACCGGTGCTACCATCATCATGTGTAATCTTTCCTTTCAGTTTATAATAGAAGAAAGAATTAAGCACTCTGCTAGCTTTCTCTAGTGCACTGTTCTAAGTTTTGTTTATTAAATGGTTGGATTTTTGTAGCGTGCAAAGCAGAAATAGAATGTGTTCGGCGACCCATAGCTGATTGTTTTTCAGTAAATCAAAACTAATAAAAATCCACCTCTATCTCACCTCGACGTCCCAGAAAACCGACAAACTAAAATAACCAAAAGAGTATAGGTCGCCGGTGTAGAAATATGATGATTATTTGGTGCAAACAAGGACAGTTAATGTTACTCACGAAGCTGCGAAATGTACACCCTCTTCTACATTTCGCTAATGTGCTTCTTAAGAGTGAAGGGCAGAAAATGCATTATTACATTGAACAGGATGATGATGATGATGATGAAGCTGATTTTTTAAAAAAGTGGTAAAGAAGTATATGATGAAGAATTAGATGATTCAGAAAAAAAATATAAAGAAGAAGGTGAAGAAATAGATGATGATATGATGGTGAAGAAGAAGGTGATGAAGAAAAATGTATAAAGAAGAAGATGATGGTGTAATAGATGATGATGATGATGAAGATGATGATGATGATGGTGATGAAGAAGGTGATGAGAAGAAGATATTTCAGAAAAAAAGTTATAAAGAAGATGATGAAGAAGACGATGATGATGAAAAAGGGGATGAAGAAAGTAAATGATGAAGAAAAGAAGATAATAATGTAGATAATTATGAAGAAAAAATTTAAAAGAAAAGAATGATAAAGAAAAAAATTTAGAGAACACGATGATGAAGTAGAATAAGATTTGTGAAAATTATGAAGAAGATGATGATGATGATGATGATGATGAAGAAGATACTGATAAAAAGATCATGAAATAAAAGTTAATGATAGAGAAGAAAATGTTAAGGAAGATCATGAAGAAGGTGATGATAATTATGAAGCAATAGGTGAAGCAGAAGATGATAAAGAAGACGATGGTGAAGAAAATGATGAAGAAGAAGATAATGAAGTAGAAGATGATGATTTTTAAGATGATGAAGAAGTAGAAAGATAATATCAAATAAACACAATAAGGAAACTGTAGATATCAACATAACATGAACAGAAAACAAAAATACCTTCCATTCCGTAAGGTGCACACGGAATATGATATTAGTGTCCATATTTTGCAAATCTTCACGGCTCATTTTATGAGTGATCTGGTTAGATAACTTGAGTGATCACTGGATCTTCGAGTCAAGAGAGATGTCTAACTTCAAGAGAGGATCAAAACAAGGAAATGCACTTAAATACATCAAAATGCGAATCTGCAGTGAAGCTAATAGTGAGAAGAAAGGAAAACAAATTTAGAGAGAAAAAAAATAGAAAAAAAAAACGGTATGGTTAAAGCTTCAGGTAACGAGTGGACAACATAAATCAGAACTACGTTTCGGCGCAAAGGCCTTGAACAGGAACAAACATACAACACACTTACAAATATGAAAGCTGTAAGCTTTCAACATCAGGGAAGATTGTATTCTAATTTTCCTTTCATTTCTTCTTATATTTTAATATTATCGATTTTTTTTTTTTAAATATATATGTGTACGTGTGTTGTATGTTTGTTCATGTTGAAGGCCTTCGCGCCGAAACGTCGTTCTGATTTGTGTTGTCCACTTTGTTATGTAAAGCTTTAACCATACCATTTTGTTTTATTTTATTTTTCTATATCTATTTTTTTTTTCATTTCTACTAACTTCAAGAGAGCTACAGCGAGAAGGGATGATTTGTATTATCCAGTCATTCAACTCTGCGAGGTTAGAAGAGGAGGAGATGTGAACACGCCTGGTCTCGTTCAACACATTGGGATTAGCAGAGGAGGAGATGTGAACACGCCTGGTCTCGTTCAACACATTGGGATTAGCAGAGGAGGTGATGTGAACACGCCTGGTCTCGTTCAACACATTGGGATTAGCAGAGGAGGTGATGTGAACACGCCTGGTCTCGTTCAACACATTGGGATTAGCAGAGGAGGTGATGTGAACACGCCTGGTCTCGTTCAACACATTGGAATTAGCAGAGGAGGAGATGTGAACACGCCTGGTCTCGTTCAACACTTCGGGATTAGCAGAGGAGGTGATGTGAACACGCCTGGTCTCGTTCAACACTTCGGGATTAGCAGAGGAGAAGTTGTGAACCCGCCTGGTCTCGTTTAATACTGCAGGATTAGCAGAGGAGGTGATGTAAACACGCCTGGTCTCGTTTAACACTGCAGGATTAGCTGAGGAGGTGATGTGAACACGCCTGGTCTCGTTTAACACTGCAGGATTAGCAGAGGAGGTGATGTGAACACGCCTGGTCTCGTTTAACACTGCAGGATTAGCAGAGAAGGTGATGTGAACACGCCCGGTCTCGTTTAACACTGCAGGATTAGCAGAGGAGAAGTTGTGAACCCGCCTGGTCTCGTTTAACACTGCAGGATTAGCAGAGGAGGTGATGTGAACACGCCTGGACTCGTTTAACAATGCAGGATTAGCAGAGGAGGTGATGTGAACACGCCTGGTCTCGTTTAACACTGCAGGATTAGCAGAGGAGGTGATGTGAACACGCCTGGTCTCGTTTAACACTGCAGGATTAGTAGAAGAGGAGATGTGAACACGCCTGGTCTCGTTCAACACATTGGGATTAGCAGAGGAGGTGATGTGAACACGCCTGGTCTCGTTTAACACTGCAGGATTAGCAGAGGAGGTGATGTGAACACGCCTGGTCTCGTTTAACACTTTGGGATTAGCAGAGGAGGTGATGTGAACACGCCTGGTCTCGTTTAACACTGCAGGATTAGCAGAGGAGGTGATGTGAACACGCCTGGTCTCGTTCAAAACTTTGGGATTAGCAGAAGAGGTGATGTGAACACGCCTGGTCTCGTTCAACACTTTGGGATTAGCAGAGGAGGTGATGTGAACACGCCTGGTCTCGTTCAACACTTTGGGATTAGCAGAGGAGGTGATGTAAACACGCCTGGTCTCGTTCAACACTTTGGGATTAGCAGAAGAGGTGATGTGAACACGCCTGGTCTCGTTCAACACATTAAGATTAGCAGAAGAGGTGATGTAAACACGCCTGGTCTCGTTCAACACTTTGGGATTAGCAGAAGAGGTGATGTAAACACGCCTGGTCTCGTTCAACACTTTGGGATTAGCAGAAGAGGTGATGTAAACACGCCTGGTCTCGTTCAACACTTTGGGATTAGCAGAAGAGGTGATGTGAACACGCCTGGTCTCGTTTAACACTGCAGGATTAGCAGAGGAGGTGATGTGAACACGCCTGGTCTCGTTTAAAACTGCAGGATTAGCAGAGGAGGTGATGTGAACACGCCTGGTCTCGTTTAACACTGCAGGATAGCAAGAGGAGGTGATGTGAACACGCCAGGTCTCGTTTAACACTGCAGGATTAGCAGAGGAGGTGATGTGAACACGCCTGGTCTCGTTTAACACTGCAGGATTAGTAGAAGAGGAGATGTGAACACGCCTGGTCTCGTTCAACACATTGGGATTAGCAGAGGAGGTGATGTGAACACGCCTGGTTTCGTTTAACACTGCAGGATTAGCAGAAGAGGTGATGTGAACACGCCTGGTCTCGTTTAACACTGCAGAATTAGCAGAGGAGGTGATGTGAACACGCCTGGTCTCGTTTAACACTGCAGGATTAGCAGAGGAGGCGATGTGAACACGCCTGGTCTCGTTTAACACTGTAGGACTAGCAGAGGAGGTGAAGTGAACACGCCTGGTCTCGTTTAACACTGCAGGATTAGCAGAGGAGGTGATGTGAACATGCCTGGTCTCGTTCAAAACTTTGGGATTAGCAGAAGAGGTGATGTGAACACGCCTGGTCTCGTTCAACACTTTGTGATTAGCATAGGAGGTGATGTGAACACGCCTGGTCTCGTTCAACACTTTGGGATTAGCAGAGGAGGTGATGTAAACACGCCTGGTCTCGTTCAACACTTTGGGATTAGCAGAAGAGGTGATGTGAACACGCCTGGTCTTATTTAATCTGTGTTGAAGATAATCCGTCGTCTAAACTAAACTGAGGTTAAAGTTGAGGCTATGTTTTTCTAACATAAAAAATGTCGAATATGACATAAAAGTACATTAATCGAAATATGCTTGAATTTATGACCTAATAAATGTCGAATATGACATAACAGTCATCGAAAGATGCCTGAATTTATGACCTAAAAAATTCCCAATATGACCCTTAAATCATCGAAATATTCTTGCATGTATGGCCTAAATGAAACAAAATATTACCTAAAAATCATCGAAATGTGCTATGATATCAAAAAATGCCAAATATGACCTAAACATTTGAAAAAGACCAAAACATGACATTATTTAATTATTCAAGTGTTATTAATGACGCTTAATTATACATTTTTACAAATCGTAGAAGATAGAAAAGTTATGGTTAGGGTTATGGTTATGAAAGGCCCCGGAATCCCTGCAAACGAATTAAAATCCATAATTGCTCACCCGCCCGTGCCAGTAGAATCATCCGAATTAATATCTCATCTCCCAAACAAAGAAAGGTAGCTGCAGTCTCCATCATAGCAATCTGAGCACACGCCAAAAGACTTAAGCCGAAAATGCACAGAAAGTGAACACAGCCATCTGTTCCCCGTCAGACGATATTATCAGTCATCGTATACAATCGGAATATCGAAACACGATCAAAACGGATGAAACGCACTCACGATGTGCACAGAGTTCTTAACTCAGTAGCTCCGACAGTAAGCCAGACTTGGAATATGAGGAAACTGCAACATGCGTACAAATACAAACCAAACCTTGTACATTATGTACATGTTAAAGTATACTGTGATTATTTAAACTGGAAATCCAGGTTTGTAGAAAACACTTGACTTGATCACATTTGCGTTTTCATCGTTCGTGCAATTGCGGCTGATAACAACATCATCGACAGCAGGCACGGTGCTTGATGATAATGAACAACATCATCAGCGTCAAGTACCATGCCTGCTGGCGTAGGTGACCATGTCTCTCCACAACTTTCGATCTCGATAGTTATTTATCATTTCTGTTGTTGACCTTCTGCCAAGCCATTCTCTTAAGCTGTCTGGTATCTTTTCTCTTTGCTTCCCTATATCTTTTCGTCCCTCAATTTTTCCAGTTGCTACAATATATTCCAGTTGTTCTCTTCTCATTACATGGCCAAAAATTAATAATTGTTTCTTCCTAATATTGGAAATTAGCTCTCTTTTTGCTTTGACCTCTCTCAGAACATCTTCATTACTCTTCTTAGCTGCCCATGGTACTCTCAACATTCTTCAGTAAAACTACATTTCTACAGACTACAGTGATTTTCTTGTCTGTTGTCCTATTGTCCATGATTCGCATTCATATGTTAAGACTGGCTCTACATAACATTTAAGAACTCCTTTTCTTGTTTCTATTGTCAAAAATGGATTGCATAGTATCTTCCTCATTTTTTGGAAAGCTGTTTTTGCCTTAGCCATTCTGCATCTCACCTCTTTTGTACATCTTCCGTCTGAGGTTAACAAAGTTTCCAAGTATTTAAATTCATTTACCTGTTTTAATATTGTTCCACTTGTCTTTATTTTGCACTGAGGTGTTGTCTTTTTCTTTGTTGTTACAATTACCTCTGTCTTTTTGCTATTAAGGCCTTATTATCATTTGCCATACCTTAGATTATTTATATTATAACCTCCAATTGTTATTCCAGACATGTCCCTTATGGATCTTAAAATAATCTCACTATAAATATTAAACAAATCTGGTGACAGCACTCAACCTTGTCTAACACCCTGTTGTATTTTGAATTACGTTGTCAGATTTACAGACACGTTGTTTTTATTCTGGCAAATGTTTACACAGTTCGTAGCAATAAAATGACAAAGCTATTTTTTGGGGGCTTAAACAAAACGGAGATTGAATTAAAAGTTTGATTGTATATAAAATGACGACAACATTAACCAAAAATAACCACAAATATGCAGTTTATGCCCCCAATTTGTTAAAAGTATGACCTAAGACTAAATTATGGTCAAAATATGCATATATATAACCAATAAAAACAGTGTCAGAGTTTTCAGAAATGCATGAAACATGTTGAAATTAACTAGGATTTCTAAAATGCATGACAGAAAAAGATATGACATTTCAGGAAGAGATATGTCATGTCAGGAAAAGATATGTCATGTCAGGAAGAGAAATGTCATGTCAGGAAAAGATATGTCATGTCAGGAAGAGATATGTCATGTCAGGAAAAGATATGACATGTCAGGAAGAGATATGTCATGTCATGAAAAGATATGTCATGTCAGGAAGAGATATGTCATGTCAGGAAAAGATATGTCATGTCAGGAAGAGATATGTCATGTCAGGAAGAGATATGTCATGTCAGGAAAAGATATGTCATGTCAGGAAGAGTTATGTCATGTCAGGAAAAAGATATGTCATGTCAGGAAAGATATGACATGTCAGGAAAAGATATGACATGTCAGGAAAAGATATAACATGTGAGGGAAACATATGACATGACAGGAGAATATATATGACATATCAGGAAAAGACATAACATGACAGGAAAAGACATAACATGACAAGAAAATATATGACATGTTAGGAAAATTCAAGCCCATACTGATTAGTATGATGCCAGGCCATTCTGGTTTCCCAGAAAAAAACCCAATACTAAATAAGAGTGACTGAACCTAGGAGCTGTCGTTCAGGATTGAATTCAACCTTTTGTCTTTGGTAGTAAATTCCACTAACCACTGAGCTACCGCACCCCCGACGACATATTCATCCCACCATATAATGTAATTAAACTTAAGATCTTGTTTCGATATTCCGATTGTTTACGATGTATGATGATATCGTATGATGGAGAACTGATGGTTCACTCACTGTGTGGTTTCGCCTTATGACTTTTGGCGTGTGCTGAGACTTCTATGATGGGGACTACAGCTACCTTTCTTTCTTTGGGACATGAGATAGTAATCAGGATGATTCCACTGGCTCGGGCGGTTGATCAATTAAGGATTTTAATTCGTTTGCAGTGATATCTGGGCCTAGTTTATCTGATGAGGAAATGGGCATTTGTCACAAAAATAAATCTAGAAAAGGGTCGTCCAGCCATGCTACGTTTTGCAGTAATGACAGTCGTCACACATTTTTGTAAGAAGGAGAGATAAAGATAAGCATAGTACAAAGAAAAATGTCTTGAGGCTGACACTTCAGGGAACGTTGGAATCCTAGGTGGAGAATGCCACAGCTCCAACATGTAGCTAGTCATAGAATCAATTCAGAGGAAGAGGTATGTTTACAGCACTCGGAAAAATGACAAATAATCAACAACAGAAAAAAATATGGACCAAGGCAGGATCGAACCCGTACTCAGTGGCACAGCGCCTTGCCACGAAAAGCCAAACGCTTAGGAACTCTGCCACTCAGCTAACTCGGCTTTTCGTGGCAACGCTGTGCCACTGAGTACGGGTTCGATCCTGCCTTGGTCCATATTTTTTTCTGTTGTTGATTATTTGTCATCTTTCCGAGTGCTGTAAACATACCTCTTCCCCTGAATTGATTCACTGATCTATCGCCTCGGAAGTTTCCCTCTATAATAATATTCATTTATTATTATTTGTCTCTAGCTAGTCATAGGTTTGATCTTTCGCACCATTGCACTAGAGGAAGCTATCAAAGATCAGGATCACCTGGATTGAGTCAGAGGTCTCCAAGACTTAGACCAATGTCTAGTAAAATCAGTTTGTTGATCTATCATAGGTACAAGATTTTGACAGGCTGTCTTACAGCCTATACAAGTCATTTCGAGACAATTTCTAAACATCTCCTATAGATTTTTGTTCACGTAATGTGCCATGGATCCCAGCGAAGTATACTATTTAAAGCTGCATGAGTACTTTAAAACTTAGCCGAGAACGATGAAGAGGAGCGTGCATGATATATAATCTTTGTAAGTGTCATTTGATCTTTCTTGTAATATATTTTTACACTGGTTTTTTTTCTTATTTCTGTGTTGTCATTAACATAGCTTTTGTTAATTCCAGAGTCATCATCAAGTACCGGACATGCTGGCGTAGTTGATCATGTCTCTCCACAACTTTCGATCTCGACAGCTATTTATCATTTCTGTTGTTGACCTTCTGCCAAGCCATTCTCTTAAGCTGTCTGGTATTTTTTTCTCTTTGCTTCCCTCAATCTCTTCGTCCCTCAATTTTTTCAGTTGTTACAATATATTCCAGTTGTTCTCTTCTCATTACATGGCCAAAAATTAATAATTGTTTCTTCCTAATATTGGAAATTAGCTCTCTTTTTGCTTTGACCTCTCTCAGAACATTTTCATTACTCTTCTTAACTGTCCATGATATTCTCAACATTCTTCTGTAAAACTACATTTCTACAGACTACAGTGATTTTCTTGCCTGTTGTCCTATTGTCCATGATTCACATCCATATGTTAAGACTGGCTCTACGTAACATTTAAGAACTCTTTTTCTTGTTTCTATTATCAAAAATGGATTGCATAGCATCTTCCTCATGTTTTGGAAAGCTGCTTTTCCTGAGCCATTCTGCATCTCACCTCTTTTGTACATCTTCCGTCTGAGGTTAACAAAGTTCCCAAATATTTAAATTCCTTTACCTGTTTTAATATTGTACCACTTGTCTTTATTTTGCACTGAGGTGATATCTTTTTTCTTTGTTGTTACCATTATCTCTGTCTTTGCTATTATGATGAGTCCTTTATTTTTGCTTTCTTTCACTATAATGTCCAACATTTCTTGTAACTCATTTTCACTCTTAGCGATTAAGACTGTATCATCAGCATACCTTAGATTATTTATATTATCCAGAGTATTCCAGCTATAATAACAAGGTTACATTTACTTTTTTTTTTAAACAGTTGTCTTGATATTCTGATCACTCAGCACTTGTTATTGTAGTGATAAGTATGGATCTTGAAGTGATATTTTATTGTAGTGATAAGTATGGATCTTGAAGTGATATTTTATTGTAGTGATAAGTATGGATCTTGAAGTGATATTTTACTGTAGTGATAAGTATGGATCTTGAAGTGATATTTTACTGTAGTGATAAGTATGGATCTTGAAGTGCTATTTTACTGTAGTGATAAGTATGGATCTTGAAGTGCTATTTTATTGTAGTGATAAGTATGGATCTTGAAGTGCTATTTTATTGTGCAAATTGATAGCAGTAAAAGTAAGTAAAGTACCCCCCGTCACGCCAAGTGGCGTATAGGGAAATATGGTGTTAGTGACCCTATATTTTACAGACCTTCAGCACATGATTTTTGGGGTAATGTGGTCGGTATTACACCCGTGCTGCTTTACTTTCCCAGAAAATATCCGGTACCCATTTAAGGCTGGGTGAACCCGGAGCCGTCGGTTGGGATCGAACCCTACCCCTTTGTCCGTTAGTAGTCCAGTTCACTAACCACTGAGCTATCGCGGCTCCCACTAATTTTTAGGGAATTAGTAAAACCCAGGTGTCCTCGCCAGGGTACGAACCCCGGCTGTTGCCGTGGTAAGCCAACCGCCTATCGATTGCGCTAACCGAACACCCAAATTGATAGCAGTACGGACAATAAAAATGAACAAAGCAGTCATGATGTCCTCTCTTTGATATGTGCAGTAAAGAAATAGGACTCTTGCATATTTTGTGCATTGTCCTGAGATCATCCTCTGAAATTCAGCGAGAGACTGACTTGCTGGTTACTGACCAAATGCTATTACGATGATCCTAAATACAAAGAATAATAATTACTGACAACATGTCACTTTCAGTATTAAAAAAAAAAAGTAAAGAGCCCCCGTCACGCCAAGTGGCGTATAGGGAACATGGTGTTAGTGACAATAATTTTTACAGACCTTCAGCATATGATTTTCGGGGTAATGTGGTCGGTATTACGCCCGCGCCGCTTTACTTTCCCAGAAAAAATCCGGTACTCATTTAAGGCTGCGTGAACCCGGAAGCCGTCGGTTGGAATCGAACCCTACCCCTTGTCCTTTGCAGTCGGGTTCACTAACCACTGAGCTATCGCAGCTCCCTACTTTCAGTATATACTTTACTATATTGTTAACAATTTATTAACCTACTTAAACTGATGTATGTTCACACATGGTATGATATTCATATAATCTTTTACCACATGCTGCACATTTAATCATGTAGCCATGTGTCCTATCACTAACTTTTCGTTTCTCCTTTGAAAAGCAACATTAAAATAAATGTGAATAATTTTTTCATGTGCAGTGCATTTAACATATGAATACTACGGTAGAAGCATACTGGTTAGGGTGCTAGTTTCGCTGCAAAAAATATATTCAGTTGTCATGTAAGAAATTAGATGCAAGAAAAATAAGAAAAGTAACCTCTACAGAGATGAAATGTGTTAGACGAATGACAGGAAACAGTCTGAGAGATAAGGTCAGAAATGAAGAACTGAGACAAAAAGCTAGGAATATCCCCCGCCATAAAATATATAAGGAAACAACAGATAAAATGGTTTGGCCACGTGACAAGGCGGAAAGATCAAAACACAAACAACGAGCCTTCAACAAACGATGTGAGAACACCAGACCCAAGGGTCGACCCCGAAAACGATGGATCGATGGAATATTAGAAGCACTAATAAACATAACAGCAGCAGAGGCGAACAGAAGAGCAAAAGACCGCAAATTATATCTCCCCTCGACGCTGAAAGGCAGATGAGGAAGGAAAGAAAAGAAGAAGAAGAAGATGTAAGAAAGTCTTTCTCCGACATTGTTCTAACAGAAGATACCACTCTCTCACAGTGTTGAAAAGATGATAAACAAAAAGCAGAAAAGACTAATGGCTATTTTTATCTTCAGATGTTGTGGCTTATTACTGCGTTAGTTGTTATGAAAGGGAGCCGCGATTGCTCAGTGGTTAGTGAACTGGACTACAAAGGACAAGGGGTAAGGTTCGATCCCAACCGACTGCTTCCGGGTTCACCCAACCTTTAATGGGTACCGGATTTTTTTCTGGGAAAGTATAGCAGCACGGTCGTAATACCGACCACATTACCCCAAAAATCATGTGCTGAAGGTCTGTAAAATATAGGGTTACTAACACCATATTTTCCTATACGCCACTTGGCGTGACGGGGGTACTTTACTTTACTTATTTGTTATGAAAATAATGTTTATTAATAAGGTAAATTACATTTGTCAGTGAATGGTTATATAAAATACACAATTGATTCTGCGTATATGTAAATGTAGATAGATCCACAACACAATCTGCAATAGGCTGAGACATAGGACTTAAATATTTCAGATTTTCTTCCGCTCTTCGCTCTTCCAATAATTGCCCCTCTCCATCTCCTGTCATTAAAAGCGGGTTAAGTGAGTTTATTGCCTGCCATAATGATTGAACGCTAGCTGCTGTATTTGTGTCTTTCCACTCAAGCGTATTCGTCTTCAGCATGACACTTTTTGTGATGGTGGGTTGCCTTCCCTCTTCAATCACTACTCATTTGACCAGTCTAGTTGGTTGTGGAGGGACATGATCACCTACGCCAACCGGTATGGCACATGATGAGATGATGAGTTGGTACATTTCCAGGGACACTAGTGGCAAGTGGAATAGGATCTTGCTCAGCTGTTGTACACTGGTCCAGACACAAGCAGTCAGCTGTAACCAGTTTCAGTCCAGATGCTGGTAGATATCTGAATACACCATAGAACTGTTACTATTTAAATGCATGAACGGGTAAATTAAAAGTAAATATCATCAAAAAAGGCAGCTCCTAAAAAACACCAGAAAGAAACAATCAACATTTTTCGGGCATATCAAGGGAAGAGGAAAGTTGGAATACTTGGTTACAACTGGCAAAATAAAAGGAAAGAGAGATCGCGAACGACAAAGAGAGAAAATACTAGATGGCTTGGTGTCATGGCATGGAAATCAGTCACCACCAGAACTGACACGATGCACTGTACATAGAAGATTGTGGAAGGATATGATCGCCTACGTCAACCGATATGGCACATGATGATGATGATCATCAAAATTAATTTTCAGTGCAATATATACACACACACAAGGAGGCCGTTAGACTTGCCAAAGAGGAAGAAGCAAAACTCAAATTCATGACAAAGTGACATACAGTAAATGAGAGCTATCATCACAGCCACTTTTAGAGTGGAGGGTAAGGGAAACATTAATGAATAATGCAAGTCCGGCATGAGGAACCCTGCGTGGGATGGCCAAATATATGTGAATTAGAAGACACTGCTGTTGCCACACACGACGTCATAAGGTATACCAGGCTGCTTTGTCAGTCTGTAGTCAGGGATATTTAAATAAGAGAAATGGCATGTAATTAATGATCTCGTCTACAATTAAGGAAAGAAGATGGACATGTGTCAGACATGTGCTGAGAAGAAACAACAAGCCATCAGCTGTGGGTCGCTGACAACTTTCAGCTCTGGTGCCGTGAGGTGCGCCTTTGTATCCGGGTTGACATGTGATTTTATAATTTCAATATGCGGTTTATAATTTCACAAGTTCACATTTCGGGAAGATCTTACGGTCTGTTGTTTGATGTGCGACGGGGATACTCCGACGACTAACTCGGAATTGGAGTTGAAAACAATGTCCTAACAACATCATCATCATCGCGTGCCTTCTCCGCAACGAAGGTTGGCTACCATGGATCGCCATTCTACTCTGTTTCTTGCTTTGATGGTGCAGGCTGACATAGATTGACGTGTCCATCTTTTGATGTTACTCGTCCATGTTAGTCTTGGTCTGCATCTGCCTCTTTTACCTTGTATTTTTCCTTCCAATATTACTTTTAGTAGGCTGTTGTGTCTTTTAACATGCCCCAAAAATGTCATTTGTCTTGTCTTAATTGTATTTAGTAGTTCTCTTTTTATTTTCAGTTGTTTTAAAACTTCATCGTTTGTTATCTTTTCTTTCCATGCAGTTCTACCTATTCTTCTATAAATACACATTTCAAAGGCTTCAATTTCTGTACTGTTTTCTTGCCTAATGTCCATGTTTCTGCACCATACAGAAATATTGAGAAGACGTAATATTTTGCCATTCTTAATTTTAGCCCTGCTGATATTTGTTTTGTTGTTAGTATATTTTTCGTGGCATTAAAATTACTTTTTGCCATACCTATTCTTTTGTTTATTTCAGTTTTGCATTTTCCATCATTGGTTATAGTATGTCCCAGGTAGTTGTAGCTCTGGACTGTCTCCAGACGTATTCCCTCAACTGTGATATTTAATTGTAGGTCTTGAGAATTTTCTTTGTTTATGATCATAGTTTTAGTTTTTTTATATTCATTTCTAGTCCATATTTTTTGCTTGTTATGTTTATCACATTAAGCAATTGTTGTAGGTCTTTAGGATTTTCTGCTAGTAGAACACTATTATCAACATATCTTAGGTTATTGATTATATTTCCATTAATGTTTAGGCCTGGTATCTCTGAGATGTCTTTAAAGATTTGCTCAGTGTATAGATGAACATCATCAAGCGCTATACATTAAAAAAAATTTGACGATCGTCATTTTCAGGAGGACGTGAACTTCCGATCAATATGGTGTTTAGGCTGCAGGAACCATTAAAGGCTATGTATGAAAAGTGTTCCTTATTGCAGTTTCCTCATATTCCAAGTCTGCCTTATTGCAGGAGCTACTGAGTTAAGTGCTCTGTGCACATCGTGAGCTGTGTGTTTCATCCGTTTTAATCATGTTTCAATATTCCAATTGTTTACGACGAATGATGATATCGTATGACAAGGAACAGTTGGCTGTGTTCACTTTCTGTGCGGTTTCGCCTTATGTCTTTTGGCGTGTGCTGAGACTGCTATGATGGGGACTACAGCTACCTTTCTTTGTTTGGGAGATGAGTTACTAATTCGGATGATTCCACTGGCACGGGCGGTTGAGCAATTATGGGTTTTAATTCGTTTGCGGTGATTCCGAGGCCTTAACCATAATCATAATCATGTTAGCAACTTGCGTTATAAGCAGCGAATTGTGACAGGATTTCTTGTTTTAGAGAAGGAAACTGCTGTGAACATTTACAAGTGCCTAAGTGATGTGTATGGAAGTTTTGCAGTCTACAGGAGCACAATAAGTCCCTGGGTTCCGAAAATAAAAGAATCGGAAAGTGGATATACGAAGCTTCTTGATCGGGGACGCTGTGAGTGGCCACAGCCACCAATGCAGGGTTGTTAAAATACGTTGAGGGCATTATTCTTGTCAATAGATGCATCACTACTAAAAAATTTGCCCTTGAAGTTGTCAGTCAGCATTGGTATTGCAAATCTAATTAATAAAAACTCTCGGATTCTCTAAGGTTTGTGCAACATGGGTTCCACGAAATTTCACAAATGAGCACAGATTACAAAGAAAAGCAGTTTCCCTCTGAACTGTTGGAACGTTTCAATGTTGATGGAGATAACTTTTTGGCTAAGATTGCTACAAGTGACGTAACCTGGGCACATCATTTTGAACCTGAGACAAAAGGATAGTCAATGGAGTGGCATTATCCGCATTCACCACGAAGGAAGAAATTCAAGACATCTCCAGCTGTAGGACATTTCATGGTCGCTGTGTTTTGGGATATTGAAGGTGTGATTGTTGTGGATGTTATGTCGAGTGAATAGACAATCAATTCGCAAGCGTACGTTAAGACATTGAAATAATTCACTCAAAGTTTTCGCAGAGTGCGGCCGCACAAGAATCTAGCAGACCTGCTTCTCTTTCACGACAGGACAATGCGCGCCTTCACACAAGTCTGGCAACACGGCAAGTAATCACCAGATTGGGTTGGACTGTATTCCCATATCCGCCATACAGACATGGCTTGGCACCCTCCTCTGATTTCCATCTCTTTGGTCCACTTAAAGATGCCCTCCGTGGAACAAGCTTTGCCGATGATAAAAGAATAATTTTTGCTGCGAAGATATGGCTACACGATCAGGACAAAGACTGATACAGCAAGGCATACATGGACTTGTTGCTCGCTGCCGTAAAGCTGTACAAGTGGATGGGGATTATGCTGAATGATACCGATATTCTGAGGAATTTAAATAATTAGGAAGTTTAGTGACGAACGGCAATTCACAAACAGCAGAAATATAATCAAGATGCAACAAAGCTTGTCAAATCATCGGACAGCTATCACCACTATTGTCCAACAAGGAAATAACTCTAGAGGGAAACGGGCACTCTACTATACAATCTTCATTCCAACGCTGTACTACCAATGCCAGTCCTGGACCATAGATTCTAGAGCAAAAAAGTAAAATAACCTCTACTGAGATGAAATATGTTAGACGAATGATAGGAAACATCTTAAGAGATAAGATAAGAAATGAAGAACTGATACAAAAACTAGGAATAACTCCCGACATTGAATATATAAAGAAACAACAGATAAAATGGTTTGGCCACGTTCCAAGGAAGAAAGATCAAAACACAACACGAGTCTTCAATAAACGTCGCGAGAACAGCAAACCTAAAGGCCGACCACGAAAAAGATGGATTGACGGAATATTAGAAACTCTAGGATACATAACAGCAGCAGAGCCGAACAGAAGAGCAAAAGACCACAATTTATATCTCCCCTCGACGCTGAAAGTCAAAAAAGAAGGAAAGAAGAAGAAGAATATACCGATGTTTACTTGTGATATATATATATACATACTGTGTAAAGATTTCATACTTTTTGAATTAGCAGTTCTAGAGAAAGCAGATATGGTGCATTACTTTTTGAATGCACAAAGTATATTCTGGGACAAGAATATATGAACGTTTTTTTTTCATTCTAAAGCCTTTCTCGAATATCAGGCAAGAGATCGGACTGCCGTGGGCACTGTCCAAGTGCAGTGACAATGATTGTATATATCGGGACGAGAATTTATTAACGTTTCTTGTTGAAACGATAGGAAACAAATTGATTCCACTATTTTAACTAATAATCGATTGCTAAGGTTTTCATGTACAAAGGACATATATTTCACACCGGATATTAATTACTTCCCCTTATGTCTAGATACCGTCTCTTCTCAGAAAAAGAAAGAAAAAAGATTCCATTAACAAAATGGTATATCTAATGGCTTCTTTGTATGGTATCAGTATAGCATAAATGTTAACATTAATTTGTAGTTGATTTGGAAGATAAGACGGATGAGGAGAAGACGACAGAGGCCGACGGAAGAGAATGAGTTGGACAGGATGTGCAATGCAAGCCATAAGATGAATCGATCCAAGATGGATTGAGAAGCGTTAAGAAGCGAGATTCCTAATCTTACAGGGTTACGTAATGTGCTTCCCCTGATTGCGTTTTGTCTAAAACTAAAATGCAAAAGTATTCCAAAAATAAAATAGAATGATACAAAATGTCTGCAAAGTGATTTCTGTGTAAATTCTTTTATTGAAAAACAATTGGAAAGTCGGTACAACTTCATTCCGTATGAAGAGCAAATAGAAGCCATTTTCTGCGTCACTTCCTCTTGTCCCCATTCGGATGTCGAAGAAAAGACAAAGTTATGGTTCTCGTCATTCTGACAACTTCAACCATTGCCAATTAATGCTGTAGCGTTTCTATGCTGTTATCTGTCCATCTTACTCTTGGCCTACATTTTGCTCCCTCTCTCTTTTCGTCTTTTAATACATTATTTATAAGGCAAAGAGTTCCCATGGGGAGCCGCGAAAGCTCAGTGGTTAGTGAAATGGACTACAAAGGACAAGAGGTAGGGTTCGATCCCAACCGACGGCTTCAGGTTCACCCAGCATTTAATGGGTACCCGGATATTTTTCAGGGAAATTAAAGCGGCACGGGCGTAATACCGACCACATTACCCCAAAAATCATGTGCAGAAGGTCTGTAAAATTTATGGTCACTAACACCATATTCCATATACGCCACTTGGCGTGACTGGGGTACTTTACTTGTTTTTAAAAGGGGCCCCCATGGCATCCTTTTTAGAAGCGTAAATCATTTTATTTCTTATGTATATAGTTTAAGATATAAGAAACGGCACAACGTTACTTTTTATTCCATTACATCTTCGTTTCCTTTCGTCAATCCTGGCATTCGTTTTATTATTTTTTTTTCCGCCATCCCTTCTCATTATTATTAAAACAACTGGGTGTTCGCTTGTGTTAAAATTTAAGTTTAGACATATATAATGTGCCAATTTTTGTCTATAGATTCTGTACACATCCCCACACATTACTTATCTCCAAACACTGTGTACATCCCCACCCATTTCTTTTCTCCATATATTGTGTACACATTACTACTTATTTCGTTTCTCAATAGATTCTGTACACATTACCACTTATTTCGTTTCCCCACGTATTGTATACATATTCCCGCATATGTCATGTCATTTCTCCATAGATGTGTACACATTCCCACCAATTTCTTGTCTCCATACAAAGTGTACATCCACACCAATTTCTCCGTCTCCAATGACTGTGTACATCCCCACCCATTTCCTTTATCAATAGATTGCTTACACATTACCGCACTTGTCATTTCTCTATAGATTGTGTACATATTACCACTCATTCCTTTCCTCCGTAGATTGTGTACACATTACCACTCATTTCTTCTATCCATAGACTGTGTACACTTTACAACGCCTCCTTTATCGCAACTTCGCCCTCTTTTATTGCATTAAACGCGGTTTCCGCAAACGTGCACTTATCAACGCTTCGCTTAATGAATAATTTAAATTGCATATATCAGATCAGATAGCAATTCAATAATTCTTACCAGATTAAGATAAATTTAACGAGAAGATTTTTGTGGAAATGGATAATGGAGAAAAATCGACCAATAAATCAATGCTAGAAGTAATTGTAAACACAACACGCAATTAGAAAATAGATTTGTTAGTTGAAAATGCATCACTTTGACATTTCAATTTGGATTAGTTTAGCTTTGTTAGATAAATATCTGTTAACATTTTCACATACATTACCGCTGATTTGTGTACAAGGACGCAATCCGTCAACCTGTACAGAAATCCGGTGTTTGAGTAAAGCAGAGGACGGAAACGGAAAAGATAATCTTAAGAGCAAAACCAAAAACCTTGACAACTGATTGCAATCTACTTCTAAATATTGAGATAGAAAATAAAACCACGTGATCATGTCTCATTACTCTCACAAATATCCAGCTAAATTACTACTTTCATAATTCACCGGACTTTCATTTTATACTACTTTCATAATTCACCGGACTTTCATTTTATACTACTTTCATAATTCACCGGACTTTCATTTTATACTACTTTCATAATTCACCGGACTTTCATTTTATACTACTTTCATAATTCACCGGACTTTCATTTTATACTACTTTCATAATTCACCGGACTTTCATTTTATACTACTTTCATAATTCACCGGACTTTCATTTTATACTACTTTCATAGTTCACCGGACTATTTCATTCCATTTCAGAGAATTTAAAAACATCGTGTGCAATCAATCTATTTTAATAGAAAAGAGAGAGCTCATAGGCGTTATAGAGAGTCAACTATGACCGAATGGAAGCGAATCATGGAGAGTAGACAAATCAATGAAAGAAAATTAGAGGCCACAGAGATGAAATTTCTGAGAACAATGTTGAGAGTTTAAAAAAAAAACCAAAGTGGAGATTCTTTAACAGACCAACACAAACAGGGAGCTCTTAAAAAACATCAGAAATAAATAATGGATATTTTTGGGGCGCATCATCAACAGAAGAGAGTTGGAATTCTTGGTTACAACTAGCATAATGCAGGGAAAGAAGAGAGTTGGAATTCATAGTTACAACTAGCATAATGCAGGGAAAGAAGAGAGCTGGAATTCATGGTTACAACTAGCATAATGCAGGGAAAGAAGAGAGTTGGAATTCATGGTTACAACTAGCATAATGCAGGGAAAGAAGAGAGTTGGAATTCATGGTTACAACTAGCATAATGCAGGGAAAGAAGAGAGTTGGAATTCATGGTTACAACTAGCATAATGCAGGGAAAGAAGAGAGCTGGAATTCATGGTTACAACTAGCATAATGCAGGGAAAGAAGAGAGTTGGAATTCATGGTTACAACTAGCATAATGCAGGGAAAGAAGAGAGTTGGAATTCATGGTTACAACTAGCATAATGCAGGGAAAGAAGAGAGTTGGAATTCATGCTTACAACTAGCATAATGCAGGGAAAGAAGAGAGTTGGAATTCTTGGTTACAACTAGCATAATGCAGGGAAAGAAGAGAGTTGGAATTCTTGGTTACAACTAGCATAATGCTGGGAAAGAGGAGAAATCGCGGACGACAAAGAGAGAAGTTACTAATATCTTGGTGTCCTGGCACAGAAAAAAAGAGTCAACAACAGAAGTGATACTGTGCACTGTGAAAAGGGAATTGTTAAAGGACATGATTTCCTACGCTAACTGGTATGGCACATGATGATGATAATATCACTCTGTTTTCAGAATTCACCAGACTATGGCACTTTTCTTTCCAATGACGTCAGGCACATGATGATGATAATATCACTCTGTTTTCAGAATTCACCAGACTATGGCACTTTTTTTTCCCATGACACCAGGCACATGATGATGATAATATCACTCTGTTTTCAGAATTCACCAGACTATGGCACTTTTCTTTCCCATGACGCCAGGCACATGATGATGATAATATCACTCTGTTTTCAGAATTCACCAGACTATGGCACTTTTCTTTCCCATGACACCAGGCACATGATGATGATAATATCACTCTGTTTTCAGAATTCACCAGACTATGGCACTTTTCTTTCCCATGACGTCAGGCATGATGATATGGCACATGATGATGAAGTGTCTATCAAATAAAAATCGTGAGTCTCACACGCCGTGGCGACTGCTTTGACTAAGCTTTAATACCTCGTGTTCTACCGCGAGCCCCGAGACATACACCAGCAATGGTACTAAGTGTCGTAAAGAAAAATAGGTTTTACTTCTATTCATTGCCCTATTTATTACGTTGTTAAGGAGACTGCTTTTGTTTTGAAGTTTGATATGAGAAGCGATCCAGGACAGCGCTGAATTTGCTTACCGTGTAGACATGGTTGTTACTACTAGTGTTAGTTACTATAGTCCGTTCAGAAATTCATAATCACACCTGAATTAGTTTTGCGTGATAACCGTTTGTTATTTTGCTTTCAAATTTTGCATGGAATCTTAGAATATTGATGACGTTATAGAAATATGTTTTGCTCTGAGAAATTTGATCTAGTTTAAAAGTTTTCTTCTTTAGGGTATATTAAATTCACCCTGTTCGAATTTGACACCATTTAAGGATATATACATTAATTTGGTGCGGTCGTTGACGTAAAATAGTTTGGCTATTGCAGAAACACTAACTTCAGGAAAATCCCGTGCACAAAACTGAATTGTTATTGAACGACATGACGCATCACGGCCTTGGCATTAATTACCGAAGGGAAGGCGTATCTTTATTAATTTTGTGAAGACTCAGTAGACAATTTGTTGACTTTAAATACCAACATTTATATCTAAATTACAATGAGTTGTACTCATCAAATACAAAAGAGCAAATTAGGACATGGCTTGCGAATGACAATGTCAAATTTGACGACACATATTTAAAACCCGAATTGTTCCAACTTGTGAAGAATACGAATAAGAAAAAGGTGTACCATGTTGACAAAATCATTGAGAAATACGGCCACACCTCTCTTCGACTCCCTGCATATCATGCGCACCTTAATCCAATCGAACTTGTCTGGGCTCACGTCAAAGGACAAGTTGCAGAACAGAACAGGACTAAACATCAATGTGTGATGTTGAAGTTCTGACACGCGAGTCTCTCTCAAAAATAGACATTCCGTTCTGGAAGAAGTGTGTTGAACATGTGCTGCGGGTAGAAGATGAGTGCTGGAAACGAGATGGATTACTATGTGTCCAGCCAGTAATGATTATCAACCTCTTGGAATCGTCAGATTCGGAATGATTAAAATTAAGATGAATTCAATTCCAGCTGCAGTTAGGACGTCCTGTGGTGTAATGGTGACCGAAGGACAAGACTAATTGTAACCAATTGAATTCATATTTGCAAATACACATAACGAGCAACACCCACAATTAAGCACTATGCAGATACGCCTCTGACAAGAATTGCAGTAAACTGTAAAATTTAACACGATTACTGTAAACTCTAAAATTTGAATCAACGTGTGTGATATCGTCATAAAAGATCAAAGGAATTTACTGATGTGCAAAATCTGTTGTGTTTGTGGAATACAAAATACCAAAATCTTTGCGTCATCAATATTCTAAGATCAAACTTTGCATGCAAACTTTGAAACTAAAATAACAAGCGGTTATCACGCAAAACTAATTCAGGTGTGATTATGAAATTCTGAACGGACTATACTAAGCCTTTAGTTAGCCGAGTTGGCAATGTTCCCTAGCGTTTGACTTTTCGTGGCAAGGCGCTGTGCTAAAGAGTACGGCTTAGATCCTGCTTAGGACCATATATTGTACTTTTTTTTCGGATTATCTGTCATTTTTTCTGAGTGCTGTAAACATACCTCTTTCACTGAGTTGATTCACTTCACGCACAAGGTGGCCAGAGTAAAAAAAAAAGTAAAGTACCTCCGTCCCGCCAAGTGGCGTATAGGGAATATGGTGTTAGTGACCATAAAATTTACAGACCTTCGGCACATGATTTTTGGGGTAATGTGGTCGGTATTACGCCCGTGCCGCTTTACTTTTCCAGAAAAAAACCCGGTACCCATTAAAGGCTGGGTGAACCCGGAAGCCGTCGGTTTGGATTGAACCCTATCTCTTGTACAAGGTGGCCATGTGTGTTGGTATTTGATTAACAGCAATGTGTAATATGTTTTCTAAACTTGTTTCGGTTAATCGATTTCTTGATTTTGATTTAGCCCACTTAAGACTTGAAAAAAAAGTGTTCACAAACATAAGTGTTATCAAACACTGAAATAAAATGTGGGCATTTGATATGAGCATCGGATTTTGTTCACCTGGGAAGTATAATCTCTAGAAGTTCACTATCTTTGAGTCTCACCACTTTGATTTAAGAATATTTTTTTTTTTTCGTGCAAGTCAATAACTTCCAGTTGTATCTCTGCCGGATCAGCATTTGCATCGTTTTAAAATAGTTTTAGAAAACATTCTTACCTTGTTTTATCTGCAGGAAAATCTTTGAAACACTCCAAGAACTGACGGTAAATATCATTAATGTCGTTAGCATAGCTGGTGAAATTAATAAGAGATTTCCTCTGCTCTCCAAGGCTTACAAAAAAATGTTATTTCCTTCACGCACGTTTCTCTCTCTCAGGTTCAGCAAGTGGAACAAAATGATATGTCCATAAAGTTTGTGTAACAGTTGTCCTTGAGTTTGTAACTTGAAATTCATCATCATCAAGTATCGAGCCTGCTGGAGTTGGTGATCATGTCTCTCCACAACTTTCGATCTCGACAGTTATTTATCATTTCCATTGTTGACCTTCTGCTAAGCCATTCTTTTAAGCTGTCTGGTATTTTGTTCTCTTTGCTTCCCTCTATCTCTTCGTCCCTCAATTTTTCCAGTTGTTACAATATATTCCAGTTGTTCTCTTCTCATTACATGGCCAAAAAATGATGATTGTCGATGATGTTACAACTTCTTTATAGAACATAGAATTTGAGATTAAGGTAGTCCAAATATTGATTCATGTCCACCAAAAAACGCTTGCTGGCAGATCCACTAAGGGTTCGATAGTTCGAACTACCCCTCAAGTCCGTGAAAAGTTCGACTTTAGCACGCAAGTCATCAAAATCTTTTAAGCATTTCTCCTCGACTTAACCAGCGAACTTAATAAAAGTAACTCAGATTACCATAACCCTAGCTGACGTCATGCAGGAATTCTTCAAACTGAAGATGAATGAGCCCACTTGCTGTTTTCAATATTCACATGACAACAAGACTGGCATGACGTCAGCAACTTTAAACGTTTTGACGCACAGATTTTCTTAGAGAATAATAAATGTAGGAAAGAAGCTTCAAGATGACATAATCCGATATCTAATTAGTAGGATTTTGTTTTGCGTCAGACTTTGACCAATCGTAACTGATCTTCCCTTTGTTGTCACTCCATAAAGCCTGTCACATTTTAAATTAAAATCTTTAAGAACGAGCTGCAGCGCTTTTGAAATGTCTTTTAGCGTTTGTAACGCTAATATGCTACTATGCAATCCATTTTTGGCAATAGAATGTTGAGAATACCATGGACACCTAAGAAGAGTAATGAAAACTTTCTGAAATAGGCCAAAGCAAAGAACAACTGGACTATATTGTAATAACTGGGAAAATTGAGGGACGAAGAAATAGAGCTTAAGAGAATGACTTGACATAAGGTCAACAACAGAAATGATAAATAACTGTCGAGATCGAAAATTGTGGAGAGACATGATCACCTATGCCAGCAGGCCTGGTACTTCATCATGATAAGTCCGCCGTAATGTTACATATTTTGTCAATGATCCAAATAAAGATAAAAAATTACGCTGTACCTGCCATATCAATTGACTCATCTCAAGCGACGGAGAATATTACAAATTCAAACGCACGGTCTTTTGTGCTTTTTTCTAACATATTTTTAACAGTCTTCCGACTGTCCGGCGTGATAAACTTACTTCGTGAAATAAATAACTCATATCAGGGCAAAGCACTTTGGCAACAACTTCGAAACACACTTTAACAAATTATCCATAGGAAAATGGTTTCAAACAGTTTGCAATTATTTCACTCATAATATTGCTGACTGATAATAAATATAGCTCACTGATAATAAATATAGCTCACTGATAATAAATATAGCTCACTGATAATAAATATAGCTCACTGATAATAAATATAGCTCACTGATAATAAATATAGCTCACACATAATAAATATAGCTCACTAATAATATCATCATCATCATCAAGTACCGGGCCTGCTAACGTAGGTGATCATGTCTCTCCACAACTTTCGATCTCGACAGTAATTTATCATTTCTGTTGTTGACCTTCCGTCAAGCCATTCTCTTAAGCTTCCTGGTATCTTTTCTCTTTGTTTCCCTCTATCTCTACGTCCCTCATTTTTTGTCTATTTGTTACAATATATTCCAGTTGTTCTCTTTTCAATACAAGGACAAAGTATGATGATTGTTTCTTCCTAATATTGGAAATTAGCTCTCTTTTTGCTTTGGCCTCTTTCAGAACGTTTTCATTACTCTTCTTAGCTGTCCATGCTATTCTCAATATTCTTTTCTAAAACCACATTTCTACAACCTCAAGTGATTTTCTTGTCTGTTGTCCTATTGTCCGTGATTCACATCGATATGTTAAGACTGACTCTACATAACATTTATGAACTATTATTATGTCTCTCTCTCTCTCTCTCTCTCTCTCTCTGCGATCAGGACTCAATCAGAGTAGGATTCCAGACTCTCACATGAAATCAGCTGTCAGGTTAAGTGTGTTGATCGCCCCCACAGGCAGAACATCACAATTAGAATCTGCCAGATCCACTCTGATTGAGCACTCGTTAAAACGTTGCACTGTGTTCTGCGCCAGTGGCCCAGTGCATCCGATTTCAGCCAGCATTTTATTCAGGTTTGCTTTCCTTAGCCTTTGATTGTCCCCAATCTTCCTGCAAGGCAGCAGATGATCTTTTCTGTAGGGGGATTCTGCCCTTAGATGGTCGGCCCTCCCAGGTTTACGAGCACCATCTGCCCGAGTCATAGAGGTGACTAACACAGACATGCACACACAAAGATTGGAGATGTGACAACACAGACATGCACACAGCGATACGAGGCATGACTAACACTGACAAACATCAAGATATATGACACATGACAACATAAACATGCACATAAAGATATGAGATATGATCAACATAGACATGCACACACAAAGATAACTATTATTATAATTAAACATAATAAAAGATGGCACAGCCAGAAACGAGAAACTTAGTGGGCGTGTAAGAAGACTTAACACAGAACTGGAGTTGGCAGTCGCTGGACTTTGCGAGATATGCTGAGGAGAGGATCTGAGCACCTATGGACATGTTCTGACTGCAATGATGAGGACCCGCAAATAACTCAATGACACAAAAGTCCCCTTATCTAACTTTCAAAGCTGGCGTACACAATGCCACGCCATCTACACTGAAAACAACTATCTGTTACCTTTCGCGACACGAACAACAAAGGCTAACCACTCTTGTTATGTCAAATAAATAGCGACATTAAAAGAACTGTCCGGCGGCGTAGTGTCTATGGTCAAAGAAAAAGGAACTTAACAGTCTTGGCTTGCGACACAAGGCAACTAATAGATAAAAACATAATAAAAATACTTTCATTTTGGCAAACTCGTTTATCAAGTTACTATATGTTCAAAACGGATTTTGAATTTTAAGTTTTTTAAGTTATAAGTTACTTTTTTAAAATTTTATTTTGTTTTCTGTGGCTTAGGGAATGGAGTATACAGTAATTTAAAATTAGGGACAAGGGCCTGTCAGAATAGCTTGGCGGACCGGTTCTGTCCAGCGGGCCATAGGTTGTCCACCTTTCTTTTACACCCTTTGTTAATTAGAAACATAATATTTAAAGTCACAAAGAATAGAATAAGGCTCTAACTGAATTAATTTAAACACAGCTTTAATTTTTGCAGCGAAGTTCAGAAATTTGAATCTCCAAGAAAAACTGATTGTGATTGTGCAAGATCTGAGAAGTTTGGTGTGATAATGAGAACAAATGAGCAAATGTAAAACCTCTTTGACGTAATCAACAGAAGAATCCGAGAAATAATCAGAGACACATCACAGTGTGACATCACCAATGCCCTCCAAGATGTGGGTAGGGCACAGGACTTCGACAACCATGAGTCCACGTCACTTCTTCAGATGAAAGAGATGGGAGTTAAGATGGGCACAGCCAGAAACAAGAGAAACTTAGTGGGCGTGTAAAAAGACTTATCAATCGTTCGTTCGTTCGTTCGCTTTCGTCAGCTTTGACCTCTGACGAAGTCCCACCCACTCAATTTTGTGGGACTGAATTTTTGCGTGTAAAGTCTGTTTTATCCCATTACAGGATGCCCCTCGCCATGCAGGCAGATTTACTCCGACTTCAGAGGTACTAATTTTTAGGGAATTAGTAAAACCCAGGTGTCCTCGCCAGGGAGTCGTCAGTCGCTGGACACTTCGGGTCTTGCTTAGTAGGGAATCTGTGCACCGATGGACATGTTTTGAGTGCAATGATGATGACCCGCAAATAACTCAATAACTCAAAAGCGTAACTGTGTGAATAAAGAAGTAAGGTAAAGTACCCCCGTCACGCCAAGTGGCGTATAGGGAATATAGTGTTAGTGAACATAAATGTTACATACCTTCGGCTCATGATTTTTGGGGTATTGTGTAACTGTGTGAATGCTGAACTTCTTTTGTTCATTCTCTGGAGCGAAATCAAGATGTAGAGACCAAACCTCTACTGGACACGTTGTAACAAAACCTGGGGTAGAACAACTTCAAGAATTTAATGAACTGTGACTCTGACTCACTTTGGAAGGAGCAGTGCTATATCCCTTCAAATGAAATTACCATTAAAGTGGCACCTCGCATTTTGAACTAAGTTTGATTCAAAGGGTGGTTCGAACTCTGAATTGTTCAAAGTTCGAATCAATTCTTTTTTCTATTAGAAATAGCTGAAGTTGAATTAATCCGTTCGCAGACTCTAAACAATACCTTTTTTAATCTTAATCTGTAAATACTTATAATTTAAGGTAAAGATAGCACAATAAAAATCCTCTATATAATAGATAAAAAGGGTATGCAAACAAATACAGATGTATTTACAATGCAATGAAGTGAAAACTACATTTACTGTAACTGAGTGAGAATTATTGATGCTCGTAGTTGATGAGAGGAAGAGTGTTTATTGTTTGGAAGGAAAACTCTGTTCTTGATTATATAAATACAGTAAATAACAGTACCTTTGATGATTTATCTTTATTCTGCCTTTTAATGATAATGTTTAAGGTCTTTGTTCACTTTCCCTCTAGTCTAGACCCGCCATGCTAGGACCGCTTTCATACCTCATGGGTGGCTAAGAAGAGTGATGAAGATGTTCTGAAAAGAGCTAAAGCAAAATGATACATAATTTACAATATTAGGAAGAAAAATTTATCTTTTTTGGGTCGCGAAAGAGAAGGGAATAGCTGGAATATATTGTAACAACTGGAAATATAGAGGGACGAAGAGATAGAGGGAAGCAAAGAGAAAAGATACAAGACAGCTTAAGAGAATGGCTTGACAAAATGTCGATAACAGAAATGATAAATAACGGTCGAGATCGATTTTTGTGTAAAGACATGATCACCTACGCCAGCAGGCATGGCAAATGATGATGATGATTTCTTGGTCTTTAATCAGTTTTTAATCATCCCGGACTGGCTTTTTCTAGGCAAAGTTGTCTCTCATGTTGTGATGGCGTTATTGTCGGTGCATGTGGCACAGGCAATATTGCAATTTTTACTTTTGTTGCATTTATTATTACTGCTTAATTTGTTATAAATGGTACGAGGATAAATGCTATTCTACTTCATATTTCTACCTTTCAGCTCCCTGTGGAGCATAGGTCTTCACAAACACTTTCCAAGCCGTTCTGTTTCTTGCCATTCTTCTAAGATCATTTCACGTTTACCCCATCATTTCCATCTCTGCTTCCTTCTGTCTTCTCCAAGAATACCTTAGTCTTCATGTTTGTCTTTTTCCCTGGGGATTCCCAAAAACAGCATGTTGTGTAATATTCTCAGTTGTCTTCCGCAGTGTGTGTCTAATCCAGCTCCATCGTCTACGCTGTATCTCTTTATCCACTGGTATTTGACTGGTACATTTCCATAATTATAATTTAGTGATTTTGTCCTGCCATTTCTATCCTTGTATTCTGCGTAAGCATCGATTAATGAAGGGAAAGACACTATGCTGAGGATATAATACTGACCACTAGTACTTCAATTTCAGATAGCGTTTAAGAGGAATGGTGATATAGAGGTAAAGCATCGGATTCTGTACAGGAAAGTTTCGGGTTCAATTCCACTAGTGTGAGTATACTTTATTTTAAAAAAAAAAAAATTGAATTCTAGAATCTTCCTGGCTTTACCCTCCCTTGGTTTCTGAGTAGTGAGATTCGATGGCTAGCCCCATCAAGATAAAAGCAAAAACAGGAGGTCATGTGCGCACTCGCACACGTTAAAGAACCCTTTGCAGTTTTCAAAGAACATCGGAAAAAAAATAGTCTTTTTATTTCTGGGAAAAACTGGCAGCAAAAATCAACTCACACCGGTGGATCCCAGGCCGTGCTACGGAGTTCATGCACATGGTTTCGGGTTCTTCTTGGACATTCTCTATATTTCGAGGGGAAATTGGGAGCACCTATGAGATATTCCGGTGTACAATAATAATGATCGTAACATAACATAATATAACATAACATAACATAACATAACTCAAATTTCTTTCGACGCTGAAAAGAAACAGAGACAGATGAAAGTACATTTTAAAAGTTTAACTTCATTTCGTCTTTCAAATGACGTGTCTTTTATTAGTCTGGGTTTCATGTACAACAATCATTTAACAGATATCCCCAAATCTTGTAACCAGTGAAGACACCTCTAAGGGATCAAAATCTCCCCACGGGTCGGCAGTTTCCTTTTCATCAGTTCTCAACGCAATATTTGTTTGAGGATGCTGTGACTGTCGATAACTCTTGTAACGTTGAATTACTTAGATATTTGTGGGATATCATCATTGCACTCCGAACATATCTATAGGTTCTCAGATCCTATCCTAAACATGTTCCGCAGCGTCCAGCGAATAACAACTACTTCTCTCTGTTGGTCGAAATGTCCTCTTTTGATCCCCCTAACCCTCTCGTTTATGGATGAACCCATCTTGGCTCCAATATCTTTTAATCCGACGAAGAAAAGTGGACTCTTAGTTGTTGAAGTTCTCTCCCCTTCCCGCATCTCGGAGGGTAGTAATGAGGTCCGCCTGATACATTAGTTGACCGTCTTCAACGGCAGCACAGCTAGCAACCATGTCCATTCTTTCATTTCTCCGCACTCCCACATAATTTTTCTAACATATCCGGATCCACCCTTAGCCTTCAACTCCGGCCATTTGCGTGGAAGTTAAGATATCGTTTATGTTTTTAAGATCAAATTTGATATTATTGAGTGTGCAGTATTATTGAGTGTGCAGTATTATTGGGTGTGCAGTATTATGTATGGTACTTGGTGAATTTATGGTACTTGGTGAATCTATGGTACTTGGTGAATCTATGGTACTTGGTGAATGTATGGTACTTGGTGAATTTATGGTACTTGGTGAATTTATGGTACTTGGTGAATCTATGGTACTTGATGAATTTATGGTACTTGGTGAATGTATGGTACTTGGTGAATATATAGTTGGCTGTAGATCACCCAACGACTAAAACTTGAAAAGTATGGGGACCTGAAGTAATAGAGACCAACTCAACCATAAATGAGCTGATACTAATGGACACATACTGACACCAACACAATGTTCTTAGACGCCGCACTGAAATGTCTGACGACGCTTTCCGTTTTTTTTTGTATGATTGTTGGTTTGTTGTCTGTTTGTTAGCTTCTTGCTTGTTGTATGTTTGTTAGTTTGTTGTCTGTTTGTTATTTTGTTGCATGCTGTATGTTTGCGAGTTTGTTGTCTGTTTGTTTCATGATGTATGTTTTTTAGTTTGTTGTCTGTTTGTTAGTTTGTTGCCTGTTTGTTATGTTGTTGCTTTGCTGTATGTTTGATAGTTTGTTTATGTTTGTTAGTTTGTTACCTGTTGAATGTTTGTCAGCTTGTTGTCGTGTGTGTTCGTTCGTTTCTCTCATACGAGTAACGCGACGTGTGATACTCTAGGACTTTAGCATAAATTTACAAGTCTGTATGTTACCATAACTTTATGAATTATGCAAACATATGCAGTGTAAGAGTAGCAGATAGCATCACGTGAGTTCTAGTAGATCCTTGAGCAATGGTCTCATGAGTAACAAGAGAAAGACCTTGACAATGGAAATTAGGTGTAGGTTCGTTATCTTTGTAAGAAAATACATTTTAATTAGTCATGTGACTTTGCAGTCTGTGAGAGGGATTCATGGTATGGTAGAGTTTCAAGTTTGAAATAAAACGATTGTAAAGGAAATGAAATGAACAAATTCAGCAATATCAGGGACATACAAACGAATGAGGCAGTCATTAGTCCCTCCGCATTATTATATCTCTTGTCTTATTTCTATATTTTATATTGTCTTTCTTTGCTCGTTTTAACAATATTTAAAAGTGCTACACTTCTTGTAGCTCAGTGGTTAGTGAACTGGACTACAAAGGACAAGAGGTAGGGTTCGATCCCAACCGACGGCTTCCAGGATCACCCAGCCTGAAATGGGTACCGGATTTTTTCCTGGGAAAGTAAATCAGCATGGGCGTAATACCGACCACTTTACCCCAAAAATCGTGTGCCGAAGGTCTATAAAATTTATGGTCACTACCACCATATTCCCTATACGCCACTTGGCGTGACGGTGGTACTTTACTTTTTTTTTTTTTTTTTTTCACTTCTTGTGACATGATTACAAAAAGAAAACTGCTTGTTTTAAATAATGCACTTCAAAGATGATCTGTGCGCTCTAGCTTCTGTCAACTTCGTTACTCCCTATATTAATTTAACTCCACCATAACTCTCCCAGCGTTGCCAATGTATACCTCAAAATGGCAGTAAAACGATGGGACTGCTTCTCACAATAACCTGTATATTTCCGTTAATATTCGGTTATACTTTTTGTATAACCTATAAAGTCAACGGTCACAACATAAATAATTTGCGATATGCGGATGACACAGTCTTAATAGCAGAGGCAGAGAATGAACTACAAGAAATGATAGACATAATAGTAATAGAAAGCAACAAAAAGGGTCTCAGTCTGAATAGTAAGGAAACAGAAGTAATGGTTATATCGAAGAAACAATCATCACCATGATGCAGCATAAAAATAAACGAGACAAATCTGAAACAAGTGCAACGTTTCAAATACTTGGGCACAATAATAACATCAGATGGGAGATGACCACATAAATAAAAAGCAGAATAGCGCACGCCAAAATAGCATTTCAGAAAATTTAAAATATCTTATGCAACAAATCTATGACAAAAATGAGAAAGAGAGTTCATCGGTGCTATATAGAACCAGTTCTTACCTATGGAAGCGAATCATGGACAGAAAACAAACAAATGAAAAGACGATTGGAGGCCACAGAGATGGGATTTCTCAGAAGAACGTTGAAAGTTCCTTGGACAGCTAAAAAGACCAATGAGGAATTTCTAAAAGAGGCCAACACAAAAAGGGAGCTCTTAAAAAACATCAGAAAGAAGCAATCAACATTTTTCGGGCACATCATGAGAAGAGGAAAGTTGGAATACTTGGTCACAACTGGCAAAATAAAAGGAAAGAGAGATCGCGAACGACAAAGAGAGAAAATACAGGATAGCTCGGTGTCATAGCATTGAAAACCGTCAACAACCGAACTGATACGATGCACTGTGGATAGAAGATTGTGGAGGGACATGATCACCTACGCCAACCGGTATGTCACATGATGATAAAAGTAATTGAGGGTGATGGCCTTTTCTATTACTTCCCTTTTCCTTACCAATATAGTTCTTTCGAGGCCGTATATTTGTATCAAAGTGGATGTATTTTTGTGATAAAACATTGACATAAAATGGAAACGTACATCTAGTGATTTGGGATGTAAAATAAAAAAAGTAAAGAGCCTAATTCTAATCTATGAATACAAATCTATGTAAATTGATTGGTAGTCATTCTGTTAAATTACTAGGATAGGATATAATAGTATCTAGGTTGTTTAACTGAAACTGATATCGTGCCTGTAAAACAACAATTCTGTTATCAAACTAAAAATTCTGAACGAAATATTTCACTACTAGAGACATCAATGGACATAATTTAAATAATAACATTAGAAACAATTTTTACAATTATAATTTACTGTAAATTAATCTGTAATTAGAATTTGGTGAGTGAAATGTTCATGTTTAAATTGTTATTTTACATATTCGTTACTTTATAATCAAAAATGGATTGCATTATTGTGTACATCAGTTAAAATGGATTAGATAAATGACATTCCCGTACATTCTGTTATATTCTATCCATGTGGCCAGTTTTATTGAAGTCAGGAATTTCCCATATCTTCTGATCCACTTGTCACAGCATTTCTGAATTGAATCGGTAAATTCCGTTCACAATATCACTCCGTGCACATCCTACTCGACTGCACATGCGACGATTCCAAACTCTCCTTAGTCATCCCTTACGACATATGAGACAGGTAACAGTGACTCTATTTTTTTCTCACATCACCTAGGGACCCCAGTAGTCAGTTTGTTAGATATAAAATAGATTTAATTTACTCAAGCACACACTTTTAGAGTGATAAATAATAGATTTAATTCACTCAATCACACACTCCTAGAATGATAAATAATAGATTTAATTCACTCAATCACACACTCCTAGAATGATAAATAATAGATTTAATTCACTCAATCACACATTCCTAGAATGATAATAGATTTAATTCACTCGATCACACACTCCTAGAATGATAAATAATAGATTTAATTCACTCAATCACACACTCTTAGAATGATAAATAATAGATTTAATTCACTCAATCACACACTCTTAGAATGATAAATAATATATTTAATTCACTCGATCACACACTCCTAGAATGATAAATAATATATTTAATTCACTCAATCACACACTCCTAGAATGATAAATAATAGATTTAATTCACTCGATGGCCACATTTCTCTTCGACTCCCATCTTAGAATTCGCGTCTTAAATCCACTAGAGCTTCAGTGAGCAAAAGTCAAAGAGAAAGTGTCAGCACAGACCACCACGTTCAAGATATATGACGTTAAAAATATTGTACATGATACCCTCTTGGGTACAGACACTGGCTACTGGAATAAATGTGAAGAGATTGTGTTCCGGGACAAAGAAGAAGGAGTGCTTGTACTCCGGGATGAACAAGAAGAAGAGCATGTGCTCCGGGACGAAGAAGAATAGATTGTGCTCCGAGACAAAGAAGAAGGAGAGCTTGTGCTCCGAGACGAAGAAGAAGGAGAGCTTGTGCTCCGGGACGAAGAAGAAGTAGAGCATGTGCTCCGGGACGAAGAAGAAGAAGAGCATGTGCTCCGGGACGAAGAAGAAGTAGAGCATGTGCTCCGGGACGAAGAAGAAGAAGAGCATGTGCTCCGGGACGAAGAAGAAGTAGAGCATGTGCTCCGGGACGAAGAAGAAGAAGAGCATGTGCTCCGGGACGAAGAAGAAGAAGAGCATGTGCTCCGAGATGAAAAAGAAGAAGAGCTTTTGTTCCGAGACGAAGAAGAAGAAGAGCATGTGCTCCGGGACGAGAAAGAATAGCTTGTGCTCCGAGTCGAAGAAGAAGAAGAGCATGTGCTCCGGGACGAGAAAGAATAGCTTGTGCTCCGAGTCGAAGAAGAAGAAGAGCATGTGCTCCGAGATGAAAAAGGAGAAGAGCTTTTGTTCCGAGACGAAGAAGAAGAAGAGGAAGAAGAGCATGTACTCAGGGACGAAGAAGAAGAGCATGTGCTTTGGAAAAAGATGAAGAAGAGCATGTGCTCTGGAACGAAAATGAAGAAGAACATGTGCTCCGGGACGAAGAAGAAAAAAGTACTGGTAAGGAATTGGTTTCCACTTTCTCCTTCTGATAACAGTTGTTAGCCTCATAGATTCAACAGATAGTGAATGTTATAGGTCACCTGCAATCTCTGTTGGTGACACCCCTACACATTTATCATAGAAATACCATTCATGGAAAAACTAGCGCCTTCCCAAATTAATGGAAAACAATTGTTGGCATTCTTAATAGAAAAGTACAGAATGAACAATACACTCCGCTTTGATGAGATAATATCCAATGTGAAACAAAGAAATTGCGCCCTTCTCTATGCAGTGGGGATGCGCCTTCGAATATCCGGAATTGTGTAACTTTTGATGTGTTATACTGTAAAATCTCATATTTCTTGCACACTATATGTTTCAGCACACAATTTATACAAGATATACTCACATTTGCCAAATCCACTTTGCTTTAGGACTCAATAATTACACATTTTTTTACGACGTAGAAAAATCTAAGACTGTATGCAAAAATTAGCAGCAATACGCCATACAGTTTCAGATAAAATTGGTGCTTCGTGTGGGAACACATTTGTGAAGGTACTATAATTTAAGTCTGAGTGGAGCCATAGATCGAGCCTGAACTCGACTTCTTGCCCTTTACAGGTCAGTTTACTACCACTGCTCAAACGCTGCCAGAAGCTACTATATGTTTATTATTAAGCTAAAACGCCTTCCTCTGTGTTAGTCATAAGAGATTCTCTCCGAATATCTACCCCGAGTGGATTTTCACTCGTTATACAACTTGAGAATTATGATCAAGAGATATTTGTTCAGAGTGCTCGTACGGTTAATAAGAGCTAAAATATAAATAGCGTTCAAGCTAGCGGGTATGAAAATGGGAAATACAGATAATATCTTTGCTTATTTATATAGCCATGTACTCTTGTAGATAGCAACAATGAAGTCAGCTATGACGGTTAGCCTTTACAACAATGAAACAAACCAATGTATAAGTAAAAAAAGTACCCCCGTCACGCCAAGTGGCGTATAGGGAATATGGTGTTAGTGACCATAAATTTTACAGACCTTCGGCACATGATTTTTGGGGTAATGTGGTCGGTATTACGCTAGTGCCGCTTCACATTCCCAGAAAAAAATCCGGTACACATTAAAGGCTGGGTGAACCAGGAAGCCGTCGGTTGGGACCGAACCCTACCCCTTGTCCTTTGTTGTCCAGTTCACTAACCACTGAGCTATCGCGGCTCCCAAACCAATGTATGCTTGCTTCATAAACTTTCCAAAGCTTTTGATAGAATACACCACAAACAACTTATAACTGCCTAAAAGATGTACATCTAGATGACACAGACATACGACTAATGTGTTATTTACACTGAGACCAAACAGCAATATTAACATATAACCAATAAAACTCTACACCTGTTGATATAAAAAGAGGAGTAAGACAGAGATACATGCATCCATGGATTAGATATGAATATCAAAAAGACTCGGGGGCCTCGGTAGCCTAGTTGGTAAAACCACCCGACTAGACTACCGACGTTCGGACAACCCGTGTTCGATTCCCGCTGGGAGCAGTGTGAATTGTACTCGTGGTTGGAAAAAAAAAAAAAAAATACCCCCACGGTCGACCCAGCCGTTGGCAGAAATGGGTACCAGGGTATATTATCCTGGGAAGGTGAGGAATGTCGCTTCGCATCTGAGTTTCGATGCTTGAGGCTACACTATACAGAAATATCCGAACATTTCTGGATAGGCGGCCGAGCACATATGGGTATATACTCGCGTGCTAAGACGCCGGTTCAAGTCTCGTACTTTACCTTTACCTTATCAAAAAGACTTTAAAACAACTAAAAATGAAAAGAGAACTACTATACACAATTCAAACAAAACAAATGCGATTTTTGGGCCATGTTAAAAGACACAACAGCCTACTAAAAGTAATTCTGGAGGGGTAAATACAAGGTAAAAGAGGCAGAGGCAGAGGCAGACCAAGACTAACATGGACGAGTAACATCAAAAAGATGGACAATCCAGCCCATGACAACATGCACTATCAAAGCAAGAGACAGCAGAATGGCGTTCCATAATAGCGAACCTTCGTTGCGGTGATGACACTCGATGATGAAGATGATGATGATTAATGATGATCAAAAAGACTAAAACTGTGATCATAAACAAAGATAATACTCAAAGCCTACAAGTGGATATCAAAATTGAAGGAATGGACCTGGAGACAGTTCAGAACTATAACTACATTGGACATGCTACGACCAGTGATGAAATATGTCAAACTGAAATAAACAAACGTATAGGAATGGCAAAACGTAAGCTTAATGCCATGAAACGTATACTAACATTAACATAAATAATACCAGGCCTAAAAAATAAGAATAGCAAATGTTATGACTTCTCAACATTACTGTATGGTGCAGAAACATGAACACTGGACAAGAAAACAGAACAGAAAATTGAAGTCTTTCAAATATGGATTTATAGAAGAATAGGTAGAAATGTATGGAAAGAAAATAAAGGAAATGATGAAGTCTTACAATAACTAAAAATAGAAAGAGAAATATTGAACATAATTCAAACAAGATAAATGAGATTTTTGAGGCATGATAAAAGACACATCAGCCTATTTAAAGTAATCTTGGAAGGGAAAATACAAGGTAAAAAAGATAAAGGCAGACCAAGACTAACATGGACAAGTAAGATCAAACGATGGACAAGTGAGTTTATGACAACCTGCACCATCAAAGCAAGACACAGAGCCGAATGGCTCTCCATGGTTACCAACCTTCGATGCGGAGACGGCACTAGATGATGATTACTTACAAGAATGAAATCAACTATAAAGTCGAGCCTTTACAACAATGAAGTTAGCTTTAACTTTTAGCCTTTACAACAATGAAGTTAGCTATAACTTTTAGCCTTTACAACAATGAAGTTAGCTATAAATTGTAGCCTTTACAACAATAAAGTTAGCTATAACTTTTAGCCTTTACAACAATAAAGTTAGCTATAACTTTTAGCCTTTACTACAATAACGTTAACTATAACTTTTAGCCTTTATAACAATGAAGTTAGCTATAACATTTAGCCTTTACAACAAAGGAGTTAGCTGCAACATTTAGCCTTTACAACAATGTAGTTAGCTATAACATTTAGCCTTTACAACAAGGATGTTCGCTATAACGTTTGGCCTTTACAACAACGAAATTAGTTGTAACGTTTAGTCTTTAAAACAATGAATTTAGCTGTAACATTTAGAATTTACAAAATTGAAGTTAGCTATAACGATTAAATTTAACAACATTGAAGTTAGCTATAACGTTTAGCCTTTACAACTATAAGGTTGGCTATAACAATTAGAAATAACAACATTGAACTTAGCTATAACATTTAGCCTTTACAACATTGAGGTTGGCTATAACGATTAGCCTTTACAACAATGAGGTTGCCTATAACGATTAGCCTGTACAACAATGAGGTTGCCTATAACGATTAGCCTGTACAACAATGATGTTAGATATAACGATTATCCTTTACAACAATGATGTTAGATATAACGATTAGCCTGTACAACAATGAAGTTAGATATAACGATTAGCCTTAAAGCTACAGCAAGCACGTCCTAGGCATTCATCGATTAGGACGAGGCCGTTTTGGATTTTTAAAATATAAAAGCGGAAAATTCCTGAAATATACGAGAACAAACTTGAGAAGAGGGAGGAGTGGGAGAGAGTGGACAATCCTAGACAAGGATGAAACAGGAATGTCAAGTTAGACTCATTAGGAAGGCAAGAAGTGAAAATAAAACGGGTTCATAGATCACGTGGGCGATTAGATTCTCAACGAAATGTTTGTGAAGGAGGGTGATGAAACCAATAATTAGGAAAAATTTGAGAGAGAATAAATATATATCATATGGAAAAAAAGAGAGATAATAAATATATATATAGTGTGGAAAAAATGAGAGAGAATAAAGATATATTGTGTGGAAAAAAAGAGAGAGAATAAAGATATATCATGTGGAAAAAAAGAGAGAGAATAAAGATATATTGTGTGGGAAAAAAAGAGTGTGAGAAACATGAAGATAAAAAAATGAGGATGAAGGCGCTGAATGTGAAGAAAATTAGAGTTAATGTTCTTGTTGCTCCTCTGAGATGGTCCTGGAACTATTCCTCTTCATTGTACATCGTTAAAGGACGTTAAAAAGGCGTATAATGCGTTGTGTTGTGGGTTAGTGTTACGGTAAGATAAGAGTGAATGGAAAGAGTGTACAGAAAATGATTGCGTTGTGGGGAAGGGAGTGTGGACTACGCAAATCTTAATATATATTTTGTTATGTTATTGTTAGATTCCTACTTTTATTGTATGAAATACTTTGACACTTGATGCTAAATATAAGGCTAAATAAGAGCCGCGATAGCTCAGTGGTTAGTGAACTGGACTACTAAGGACGAAAGGTTGGGTTCGATCCTGATCGACAGCTTCCTGGCTCACCCAACCTTAAATGGATACTGAATTTTTTTATGAGAAAGTAAAGCGACACGGGCGTAATACCGACCACGTTACCCCAAAAAATAATGCGGGGAAGGTCTGTAAAATCGATGATCACTAACACCATATTCCATATACACCACTTGGTGTGACGGGGCTCTTTACTGTTTTTTTTATAAACCAAAATAAATATGTGTGACTCAAACGGATGTGATCAGTGTTAAACAAAGACATTAACAACAGATGATAAGAGAATTATACCCACTTAAATAAGATGTTAAACAAGTGAAAGAAATCTAAGAAGAGAAGACAAAATCAAGGACAATGATACGATAGGAACACGAATAACATGATTTCTGAGCTATGTACAAAAACAAACATTTACTTTATACATTTAGTACGAGCATCAGGAAATAGTAACAGAACAAAACAAGAGCCAGTTAAGCAATACAATAGAACATATTTTAAATAGTAAATGGAGGTGAACTGGGCACTCTCTAATAAAACCTGAAGCCAGCATAGCAAGACAATCACTATCATGGACCACAAATTGGAGGAGATAGCAAGAAAACTGAGAAATATGTTGATAAAGATGTCATGAAAGCACATTCAATATTGGCCTAAATTGGAGAGCCATCTCGGGTAATTAATAAACACAAACAGGAAGCCTCTTATGCGCCTGCGCGCGATGAAAAGCACCTGGAAGTAAAAATCTAAAAGACTAAACCAAAACTGGCCCTATCCGTTAAAAGTTGTAGCAAAACCTAGTGTGGAAGGAAGGACATGTTTATTGGGCAAGACGAAGACAAATCAAACCCATAGCTCGTCGAGTGCATTTTAATTTTCGAGCGAGGAGATTTAATTTGGAATTCGATTTGGGCCAATTCAAATGGGTCAAACATGCCATAACAATTTTGAAATGAAATCGTAGATTTTACCCAGACCTTAGGATCCCAAGACAAGCCACGGAGTTCGTGCACTTGGCTCAGGATTTTTATTCAAAGTTTTCTGGATATTTAGGAATGAAATTCGGAACACCTATGGGTTCGTCCGGAGTGCAGTGATGATACTCCCGGCATATTATAACATTAACAAAACACTGCAACACAGGAAGGATTGAAACATGAGAACAAAGGGAAATTAACTTTAAGGGGAGGTAAACAATCGTAGTTGGCAATCACATTATTTGTGTGTTGGCATTCACATTGTTTGTGTGTTGGCATTCACATTGTTTGTGTGTTGGCATTCACATTGTTTGTGTGTTGGCATTCACATTGTTTGTGTGTTGTCATTCACATTGTTTGTGTGTTGGCATTCACATTGTGTGTGTTGGCATTCACATTGTTTGTGTGTTGGCACTCACTTTGTTTGTGTGTTGGCTTTCACATTGTTTGTGTGTTGGCATCCACATTGTTTGTGTGTTGGCATTCACATTGTTTGTGTGTTAGCATTCACATTGTTTGTATGTTGGCATTCACATTGTTAGTGTGTTTATCATTCACATTCTTTGTGTGTTGTCATTCACATTCTTTGTGTGTTGCCATACATATGTTTTCATTTTACCCGCGATAGAAATAAACTGTTTCCCTCTCGGCATTCGAACCGGCGTTCTCCTGGTTTGGAGCCCGACAAGTTATCGATTCGGCCACCCACTCTTCTCCTAAATTATACATAATCTGTCAGTATTGACATATTCAGCCCCGAGAGAAGCTGTTCATTAAAATAACATCCTGCATTAAAAGAAAAAAAAAAGTAAAGAGCCCCGTCACCCCAAGTGGCGTATAGGGAATATGGTGTTAGTGACCATAAATTTTACAGACATTCGGCACATGATTTTTGGGGTAATGTGGTCGGTATTACGCCCTTGCCGCTTTACTTTCCCAGAAAAATCCGGTACCCAATTAAGGCTGGGTGAACCCGGAAGCCGTCGGCTGGGATTGAACCCTAATTCTTGTCCTTTGTAGTCCAGTTCACTAACCACTGAGCTATCGCGACTCCCTAACATCCTGCATAAGACACTAATATCTTATCAAACTATTAACTAACCTTGATTGCTTGCTACTAATCGTCTGTCAAGACGCCAAACATGATCTGTTTACAAAGAAAGGGACTGATATCTAAAAGAATTTGAGAAACTATTGGTGAGGGAATAAAACACAATTCTAGGGCGTTAACGGGAGCCACGATAGCTCAGTGGTTAGTGAACTAGACTACTAAGGACAAGAAACTAGACTACTAAGGACAAGAAACTAGACTACTAAGGACAAGAAACTCGACTACTAAGGACAAGAAACTAGACTACTAAGGACAAGATACTAGACTACTAAGCAGGAAACTAGACTACTAAGGACAAGAAACTAGACTACTAAGGACAAGAGACTAGACTACTAAGGACAAGAAACTAGATTACTAAGGACAAGAGACTAGACTACTAAGGACAAGAAACTAGATTACTAAGGACAAGAGACTAGACTACTAAGGACAATAAACTAGATTACTAAGGACAAGAGACTAGACTACTAAGGACAAGAAACTAGATTACTAAGGACAAGAGACTAGACTACTAAGGACAAGAAACTAGATTACTAAGGACAAGAGACTAGACTACTAAGGACAAGAAACTAGATTACTAAGGACAAGAGACTAGACTACTAAGGACAAGAAACTAGATTACTAAGGACAAGAGACTAGACTACTAAGGACAAGAAACTAGATTACTAAGGACAAGAGACTAGACTACTAAGGACAAGAGACTAGACTACTAAGGACAAGAGACTAGACTACTAAGGACAAGAGACTAGACTACTAAGGACAAGAGACTAGACTACTAAGGACAAGATGTCGGGTTCATTCATAATCGACGGCTGTAAGGTTCACCCAGCCTTAAATGGGTACCAATTTTATTTGTTTTTGTTTCTGGGAAAGTAAACCAGCACGGGCGTAATAGCGACCACATTACCCCAAAAATCATGTGCTGAAGGTCTATAAAATTGATGGTCACTAACACCATATTCCCTATACGCCACTTGGCGTGATGTGGAACTTTACTTTTTTTTTTTTACTATCATCATCATCATCATCAAGTACCGTGCTTGCTGGGGTAAGTGACCATGTCTCTCTACAACTTTCGATCTCGACTGTTATTTCTCAATTCTGTGGTTGACCTTCTGCTAAACCATTCTCTTAAGCTGTCTGGCATATTTTCTCTTTGCTTACCTCCATCTCTTGGTCCCTCAATTTTTCCAGTTGTTGCAATATATTCCAGCTGTTCCCTTATCATTGCATTGCCAAAAAATGATGATTGTTTCTTCCTAATATTGGATGTTAACGCTGTTTTTGCTTTGGCCTCTTTAAGAACGTTTTCATTACTCTTCTTAGCTGTCCATGGTATTCTCAACATTCTTCTGTAAAACCACTTTTCTACAGCCTCCAGTGATGTTCTTGCTAGCTATCCTATTGTCCATGGTTAACATCCATATGTTAAGACTGGCTCCACATACCACTTAATAACTCTTTTTCTTGTTTCTATTGTCAAGTAATGGATTGCACAGTATCTTCCTCATTATCTGGAAAAAATATTTTTTTTTACTATACTGGAGCTTCAATTGAATCATTACAAAGTGTCTCACTCGTTACGGAACCCGACATTTCCTCAAAAACCCCAACATCAATGAGAATATTGCAACAAAAGTTGAACAGAAGTACGTTCATTGGTTGAGAAATGAAGAGAAATAAGAATAGTATGTGTGCGTGGCTCCTTATTTGGCGGCACAGAGTCGAGTCGTCTGCCTGACGCGCCTTTCTGCTGATTTTTGTCATGTGGGTGAGGTTGCCTACGTGATACAGTTCTTGAGCGTTAGGTATCATTACATGTGGTCTCAGACAGAATAGCTGGAAAATGTGTTAGTATACTCTGGAGGAGTGAGTGTAGTGTTAGTATACTCTGGAGGAGTGAGTGCAGTGTTAGTATACTCTGGAGGAGTGAGTGCAGTGTTAGTATACTCTGGAGGAGTGAGTGTAGTGTTAGTATACTCTGGAGGAGTGAGTGTAGTGTTAGTATACTCTGGAGGAGTGAGTGTAGTGTTAGTATACTCTGGAGGAGTGAGTGTAGTGTTAGTATACTCTGGAGGAGTGAGTGTAGTGTTAGTATACTCTGGAGGAGTGAGTGTAGTGTTAGTGAGTCTATCTGTAAATCTTCCTCTTCTCCTTTTCTCTTTCACTGATACCTAAAAGGTGTCGTGGTTTATATCATTTGTCGTTCTCGTGCTGCTCGAATTGTCTGAATTAGTGATTTTCCTTTGTTGTTACATGTCTCTGTCACTGCATCTATCCATCTTCTTTTGGGTCTTCCTCTTGGTCTTTTCCCATGCAGTCTTGAGAAGAACACCCTTGATGGTGCTTGGTAAGGATTCATTCTGACCAGGTGGCCAAACCATTTAAGTTGTTGTTGTTCTATAAATTCTTGTCAGGGTTTTGTTCCTACTATTTTTTTTTGGTTTCATTTGGTATTCTATCTCTTCTTGTGTTGTTTGTTACTTTTCTCAAGCAACAGATCTCACATGTATTGATCTTTCTTAAATGTGATTTAGAAAGGGTCCATGTTTGACTTTCATAGCACAAAGTTGGTATGAAGATGCTATTTATTATGTGTTGTTTAGCTGGCATTATCTGTAAATATGAGTATGTAATTAGTTTTTAATTTTGTTTTTTTTTAATCAGTCATTTTATATGTTAACAGAGCCTACCATTGAGCAATATAATTCTAAACGGTGAATAACTGTCAATACAGCGGATAGGCGGCAAGAAATGTTGAGGGTCAGTCTGAAAAGTGTTCCTTGCAGTTTTATCGTATTCCAAGTTCGGCTTTGCTACCGGAGCTACTGAGTTAAGGTCTCTGTGCACACCGTGAGCTGTTTTACATCCAGATCGTGTTTCGATATTCCGATTGGTTACGATACATGACTACATCGTATGGCGAAGGACAGTTCAGTTGCGTTCACTTTCAGTGCGTCTTGGCCTTATATATTTTGCCATGTGCTGTAGCTGCTATGATGTGGACTGCTGCTGCCTTTCTTTGTTTGGATCCTTCACAAAGATGAGTTTTAATTTGTATGATTTCAATGGCACGGTCGGTTGAGCAATTATGGATTTTAATTCGTTTGCAGTGAACCGGGGCCTTGGACTAACCGTAACCATGTAATTATAAGTATTTCTACGCTAAGAATGAAAATGAGTTACAAGAAATGTTAGACATTATAGTGAAAGAACGCAAAAAAAAGAACTCAGTCTTAATAGCAAAAGGACAGAAGTAATGGTAACAACAGTGAAAAAGACATCACCTCAGTGCAAAAAAAAAGACAAGTGGAACAATATTAAAACAGGTAAATGAATTTAAATATTTGGAAACTTTGTTAACCTCAGACGGAAGATGTACAAAAGAGGTGAGATGCAGAATGGCTCCGGCAAAAGCAGCTTTCCAAGAAATGAGGATGGTACTATGCAATCCATTTTTGACAATAGAAACAAGAAAAAGAGTTCTTAAATGTTATGTAGAACCACTCTTAACATATGGATGTGGATCATGGACAATAGGACAACAGACATGAAAATCACTGGAGCCTGTAGAAATGTAGGGAGCCGCAATAGATCAGTGGTTAGTGAACTGTACTACAAAGGACAAGAGATAGGGTTCAATCCCAATCGACGGGGTCCGGTTCACCAAGCCTTAATGTGTACTGGGTTTTTTCTGGGAAAGTAAAGCGGCACGGGCGTAATACCGACCACATTACCCCAAAAATCATGTGCTGAGAGTCTGTAAATGTTATGTTCACTAACACAATATTCCCTATACGACACTTGGCGTGACGGGGGCACTTTACTTTTTTTTTTACTGTAGAAATGTGGTTTTACAGAAGAATGTTGAGAATACCATGGACAGCTAAGAAGAATAATGAAAATGTTCTGAAAGAGGTCAAAGCAAAAAGAGAGCTAATTTCCAATATAAGGAAGAAACAATCATCATTTTTGGCCATGTAATGAGAAGACAACATTTAGAATATACTGTAACAACTGGAAAAATTGAGGGACGAAGAGTAGAGGGAAGCAAAGAGAAAAAAATACCAGACAGCTTAAGAGAATTGTTTTGCAGAAGGTCAACAACAGAAATGATAAATAACTGTCGTAATCGAAAGTTGTGGAGAGACACGATCACCTACGCCAGCAAGCCCGCTACTTAGTGATGATGATGACAAGTGGCAAATCTGTTGACCATTAAAGAAAAGTCTAGGCTCAGTAGCTAGTGAAACAACCTATATAATCTCACTAGAATGAAATAATTGATTAATAAGCTAAAAGCGAGCGAGGAAAATATACTAAAATGTTTAATGGATTACGCGAGATCTCTCAGCGATTATCATATGATCAGCGTGGAAGGAAGGAAATGATTATTTGTCAGGACCAAGATAAATCAAACTCATATCTTGTCGAAGGCATTTTAATTTTCGAGCGAGGAGATTTAATTTAGAATCCGATTTGGGCCAATTCACATGGGATAAACATGCCATAACAATTGTGAAATGAAATCGTAAATTTTAAAACTTATCATAGGCATTGACATCTTTGCATGCTTTATGGTAGGGATGAGAAAGAGAGGGAGAGGAGGTGGGAGGGAGGAAGGAAACGGAATGTAGGAAGGAAGGAAAAGGAATTAAGGATGTATGGAAAGAAACGGAAGGAAGGAAACAGAATGAAGAAAGTAATGGAGAGAAAGAAAGGATGAAGGAATGGAGACAAAGAAAGAAAGAAAGAAAGAAAAAAAAAGAATGAGAGAAAGAAAGAAAGAATGAATAAAAAAGAAAGAAATAAAGAAAGAAAGAAAGATAGAAAGAAAAGGAATGGAGGGAGGGAGGAAGGAACGAAGGAAGGAAACAGAATGAAGGAAAGAATGGAGAGAGAGAGAAAGAATGAAGGAATGAATAGAAAGAACGAAAATAGAATGAAAGAAAGAAAAACAGATAGAAAGAAAGAGAGAAAGAAAGAAAGAAAGAAAGAAAGAAAGAAAGAAAGAAAGAAAGACAGACAGACAGAAAGAAAGAAATGGAGAGAGTAAGAAAGAATGAATGAAAGAAAGAAGGTAAGAAACAAAGTAAGAAAGGAAGAAATTAAGCAAGCATTTTAAGCTCTGGAAACTTATATGGATAAATTTCAATAATAAAACAGAAGGAAAGAAAGAGAAAGTGGACACATGAAAAAGAAAGGAAGGATGGAAGAAAGAAAGGATGGAAGAATGAAGGGACTGAAGACTGAAAGGATGGAAGAATTAGAGTATGGAAGAATGAACGGAAGTAAACAAGGACGGAAGGAAGCCCCGACAACCAACCTGTTATGACTTTTATTCAGTTTGTTCTCACCAATTCAAACTTTAAGTACAGCAGTTAGTCCTTGTCCTGATATGTGACACCTTCATAGTTCTACCCACTTGGAGACTCGAGTACTCTCTATAATGGCGTAGTTGTAGTGTTGAGGGAAGGTGCTGGCCCCACAACCAGAAGGTATCAGGTTCGAACCATATTTGGAGCACTTCGAATTTTCTTCAATGACAAGTGGTCTCAAAATAAGTTAACTTTTCTCCTGTAGACAAGGACGACGAAGATACCCCGTGCTCAAGTTGAGCATCTAAAACAAAACTTAGCAGTTAATCGTCAACAATTTCAGGCTGTACGCCGCTGCCTTGACTACATTGTTAAAAAAAGAATAAAGAGAAAGGAAATTTTTACAACAATTTTACTTTTTCTTTATGATTAAATTTTTTTTTTTGCTATTTTGAAATTGTAATGAGAAGCCGTATCGAGGCTAACGAGTTTTTGTACTGCGTTGATTACTTCCTGTGCTGGTGGGAAAGAGATGGGAATGCTAATTAATATTGACCAAGTAACGAAATGACAAAGGACAAGAGGTAGGGTTCGATCCTAATCGACGGCTTCCGGGTTCACCCAGCCTTTAATGGGTACCGGATTTTTTTCTGGGAAAGTAAAGCGGCACGGGCGTAATACCGACCACATTACCCCAAAAATCATTGGCCGAAGGTTTGTAAAATTTATGGTCACTAACACCATATTCCCTATACACACCTTGGCGTGACGGGGGTACTTTACTTTTTACTAAAGAAATGACTGTAATCCTGACATAAAGAGATTCTAAGTGGCATTAACTAATTGGAAGAACGGACTCGTGTGTGCGTGCGTGCGTGCGTGCGTGCGTGTGTGTGTGTGTGTGTATGTGTGTGTGCGTGCGCGTGTGCGCGTGCGCGTGCGCGTGCGCGTGCGTGTGTGTGTGTGTGTAGAAATGGCCATAATTTAGTGTGCTTGTTGTGTTAACAATAAACTTTTAAAAATGTGTTTAAAAGAAATTTAAAATATGAACATGACGTATTCCTGACTCTTGTGCTAGCTTTAAGAACAGCCTATTTGCTGGAAAACAAAATACTCAAAATCTACAAGTGGATATCAAAGTTCAGAGGAATAGACCTGGAGACAGTTAAGGGCTCCAACTCCCTTGGACATACTATAACCAGTAATGGAAAATGTACAACTGAAATAAACCAAAAAATAGGAATGGCAAAAAATAATTTTAATGCCATGAAAAATATACTAACATCAAAACAAATAAAATGAAGAATTTGCAACATGTTATCTTCTCAACATTCATGTATGGTGCAGAGACATGGACATTAGACAACAAAAACAGAATACAAAATTGAAGCCTTTCGATATATAGAAGAATAGACATAATTGGATAGAAAGAAAATAAACAAAATAATGAAGTCTTAAAACAACAAATGATGACAAGAGAACTACTAAACACAATTCAAACAAGACAAATGAGATTTTTAGGATATGTTAAAAGACACAACAGCCTAAAAAGTAATTTGGAAGGGAAAAATACAAGGTAAAAGATCTAGATCTGCAGAGGCAGACCAAGTCTAACATGGACGAGAAACATCAAAAGATGGACAAGTCAGTCTATGACAACCTGCACCATCAAACCAAGAGACAGAGCGGAATGGCGCTTCATGGCAGCCAACCTTCGATGCGGAGACGGCACTCGATGATGATGACATTTTCTGTACCATTCTCACGTTGAAAATGTGTTTGTTCATCGTGGATTATGAAGACATTTTCTGAAATGCTATTTTGGCCTGAGCTATTTTGCTTTTTATTCCTGTGGTGCATCTTCCATCCGATATTATTGTGCCCCAGTATTTGACGCGTTGCACTTGTTTCAGATTTGTCATGCATATTTTAATGCTGCACGATAGTGAGGATTATTTCTTCGATATGACCATTACTTCCGTTTTCTTACTATTCAGACTTTGACCTTTTGGCTGTGGAGTCCCCATTAACGTCGTTAGCTGTAGATATTAAGTTGTATTTGGTTGTATTTATTAAAAATAAACCAGCTACTTTTTTTTCTTTCTTTTAGACCTTTCGAACCATAGCCGGTCAATGACCCAGATACTCTTTCTCTTATCTAAATTTTTATTCTAGCAATTTTCAATCCTTGTAAAGATCTTTTATCAAATCTCGCCATGTGTCTCTGTTCTGTGCAAGTAACTCTATCTCATTGAGGGAGCCGATTCCTGCAGATCTCGTCTCTCTGCTAAATGTTCTTCTTTGTGTCCCTCTGGGTCGGTCTCTTTTCCTCTTACCTGTGGTTTCCCATCAAGGCTTGCTTTGTTATTCAGTTATTATTTCTCCTCATCACATGTTCAACATATGACCATCGTTTTTTCTAGTCTTAACCAGCTATTAGTCTATGTATATTGTTTTAGTCAGCGCAACATTGGTCTCTCTGTTTTAGCTCTCTTTTTGAACTGTTTTGGCAATAGTTTATCTGTGTATATATTTGTAAAGTACATTTGTGTTCTAGATTCTGTAGCTCATCTATGTCCTAACGTCCGTAGTTCATCTGTACCCTACCTTTTGTGCTTCATCTGTGCTCTAACATATGTAGCCCGTATATGTCCTAACGTCAATGGTACATCTGTGTCCTAACGTCTGTAGTTAATCTATGTCCTAACGTCTGTAGTTAATCTATGTCCTAACGTCTGTAGTTAATCTATGTCCTAACGTCTGTAGTTAATCTATGTCCTAACGTCTGTAGTTAATCTATGTCCTAACGTCTGTAGTTAATCTATGTCCTAACGTCTGTAGTTAATCTTGTCCTAACGTCAATGGTACATCTGTGTCCTAACGTCTGTAGTCATCTGTGTCCTAACGTCTGTAGTCATCTGTGTCTTAACGTCTGTAGTCTATCTGTGTCCTAACGTCTGTAGTTTATCTGTGTCCTAACGTCTGTAATTTATCTGTGTCCTAACGTCTGTAGTCATCTGTGTCCTAACGTCTGTAGTTTATCTGTGTCCTAACGTCTGTAGTTTACCTGTGATCTAACGTCTGTAGTTTATCTGTGTCCCAATGTCTGTAGTTTATCTGTGACCTAACATCTGTAGTCTATCTGTGTCCTAACGTCTGTAGTCTATCTGTGTCCTAACGTCTGTAGTTTATCTGTGTCCTACCGTCTGTAGTTTATCTGTGTCCTAACGTCTGTAATTTATCTGTGTCCTAACGTCTGTAGTTTATATGTGTCCTAACGTCTGTAGTCTATCTGTGTCCTAACGTCTGTAGTTTACCTGTGATCTAACGTCTGTAGTTTATCTGTGTCCCAATGTCTGTAGTTTATCTGTGACCTAACATCTGTAGTCTATCTGTGTCCTAACGTCTGTAGTCTATCTGTGTCCTAACGTCTGTAGTTTATCTGTGTCCTACCGTCTGTAGTTTATCTGTGTCCTAACGTCTGTAGTTTATCTGTGATCTAACGTCTGTAGTTTATCTGTAATCTAACGTCTATAGTTTATCTGTGATCTAACGTCTGTAGTTTATCTGTGATCTAACGTCTGTAGTTTATCTGTGATCTAACGTCTGTAATTTATCTGTGATCTAACGTCTGTAGTTCATCTGTGTCCTAACGTCTGTAGTTTATCTGTGATCTAACGTCTGTAGTTCATCTATGTCCTAACGTCTATAGTTCATCTGTGTACTGACTTCTGCAGTTCATATATGTCCTAACGACTGTAATGTATCTCTGTCCGGATTTTTTGTTCTTATTGCCTTATGTTATTCATTTAAGAGATCGTCGGTAGCGTGATGATAACACGCTTTATTGGTGATAAAATGAAAGTGTCCTCAAAGTAGCTGAACGCTATTTAGTCGACTCAGCTCAAACAAAATTACTACTTGACCCACAGAGTTGAAAGAAAGTAATGACAGCAAAGCATAGCACTGTTCAACATCTCACCTACAAACGATTTGGCTTTGGATAATTACATGTTATATTTTACTTCCCTACTACATGATTGAGAAGAGATAAGTTAGAGTTCTTGGTTACAACTGACATAATAAAAGGAAAGAGATATCACGGACGTCAAAGAGAGAAAATTCTAGATAGCTTGGTATATGACACGGAAAACAGACAACAGTTGTTTTTTCGTTCGTCAGCTTTCATCTCTGACGAAGTCCTTCGAATTCAGACTAGGAACTGAATTGTGCGTGTTAATCCGTTTCTCCCTGGCAGCCGTGTACACATGGGTCCCTCGCCGCACAGGCAGAAAACTCCGTCCTCGGAGGTACTCATATTTTCCCGTCCATGAGTAATTGACGTTTCAAGCTAGGCCTCGCTGCTGAGACCAGGGGTGGTTGCCACAGAGAGAAACCACAATAGAGACTGGCGTCTTGCCTCGAGACCAACCAGTACAACCAACAACAGAAATTGTACGATGCACTGTGGATAGAAACTGTGAAAGGACATGATCGCCTTCGCCAATCGGCACGGCACATGATGATGACTTCATGATATATATATGTATATATCATATTAATTTAGCTTTTGTTTTTCCTTCTATAATACTTCTTTCTTATCTCCCAGAGTAAAATTTTCTTAAATGTTTTCAACAGTGATAATTAACGCCACCAAATATCTCCAGCTTTTGCTACAAATGTTGCCATATTTAATTCGGATTATAATTGTATTGACCATCTGAAAAGACATATGTTTGTGAGATGAACTGACAGCTCTCAACGCCACATACCAAGACCTATTGTAATGAAAATACAACCGGAAGATTCTTTCATCCAAATAATGGAATGATCTCCCCTGATTTCCTCCTACAACCTTTACACTTGGAATGTGTTAATTATCCCCTCACGCTGGTTCTCGTACTGTGGGGTAATGTCCCTTCACACAAACGATTTTTAGCTGTAAAAGTAAAGAAAGAGGGAAATCGGGGGGAGGGGGAGAGTTCACGGTTACATAGTGAAGCGCCACCTGGCGATCAGGGCCCTATTCTCGTAATTTGTCAGAACTAGTGGGTTAATTAATCGGGCGTAATCATCATCATCATCGCGTGCCTTCTCCGCAACGAAGGTTGGCTACCATGGATCGCCATTCCACTCTGTCTCTTGCTTTGATGGTGCAGGCTGACATAGATTGAATTGTCCATCTTTTGATGTTACTCGTCCATGTTAGTCTTGGTCTGCCTCTGCCTCTTTTACCTTGTATTTTTCCTTCCAATATTACTTTTAGTAGGCTGTTTTGTATTTTAACATGCCCCAAAAATATCATTTGTCTTGTCTTAATTGTATTTAGTAGTTCTCTTTTTATTTTCAGTTGTTTTCAAAATTCATCGTTTGTTATCTTTTGTTTCCATCCAATTCTACCTATTCTTCTATAAATCCACATTTCAAAGGCTTCAATTTTCTGTTCTGTTTTCTTGTCTAATGTCCATGTTTCTGCACCAAACAGGAATATTGAGAAGACGTAACATTTTGCCATTCTTAGTTTCAGCCCTGCTGATATTTGTTTTGTTGTTAGTATATTTTTCATGGCATTGAAATTACTTTTTGCCATACCTATTCTTTTGTTTATTTCAGTTTTGCATTTTCCATCATTGGTTATAGTATGTCCCAGGTAGTTGTAGTTCTGGACTGTCTCCAGATGTATTCCCTCAACTGTGATATTTAATTGTAGGTCTTGAGAATCGGGCCTAATACCGATCAGATTACTATGAAAATCGTGTGTCAAAGGTCTGTAAAAATTATGGCTAAGTGGCAGTGTTCCCTAGCATTTGGCTTTTCGTGGCAAGGCGCTGTGCCACTGAGTACGGGTTCGATCCAGCTTTGGTCCATATATTGTTTCTTGTTGGGGGAGCAGAAGCGCCTGCGACCTGCGGTCCCAATAGCAGGGTCGGCGCACCATCAACCGACCAAGACCTAGCAGTTCTACCTCCTCGTGGTCTCCCCTGGTAACAGTCTGCGTCAAACCAGACTGGCTAACAGAAGCTAGGATCGCCGTGTTCCCTGTAGTGGTGGCTGTTACTGAAATAGAGAACCCAGTATTGCAGTACTTCTGGGCTGGACTAGTAGTTCCCCAGCATAGCCTGGGACAGACGAAATCCAACCTCTCCAGTAAGAGCCGGGAATGTCAAGAAAGCCATTACGACCCGCCACATCTTATGAGTCAAAGGGCAACATGCTCGAATCAACTCGTGGCTATCCGTCAACATTGTTCCTTGTTTGTTTTTTTTCTGTTGTTGATTATTTGTCATTTTTTCCGACTGCTGTAGGCATATCTCTTCCTCTGAATTGATTCAAAAATTATGGCCACTAACATCATATTCCTTATACTCCACTTGGTGTGACGGGGCTCTTTACTTTAGGAGCCGCGATAGCACAGTAGATAATGTACTGGACTATAAAGGACTAGAGGTCGGGCTCGGTCCTTATCGACGGCTTCCGGGTTCACCCAACCTTAAATGGGTACCGGATTTTTTCTGGGAAAGTAAAGCAACACGGGCGTAATACCGACCACATTACCCCAAACATCATGTGCTGAAGGTCTGTAAAATATTGGGTCACTAACACCATATTTCCCTATACGCCACTTGGCGTGACAGGGGTACTTTACTTACTTAAAGGCGTAATACCGTCCACATTACCCCAAAAATAAAATCACGTGCCGAAGGTCTATAAAAATGGTGGTCGTTAACACCATATTCCCTATACGTCACTTGGCGTCACGTGGCTCTTTACTTTTTTTTTGTAAATTGTGTTAGTAATATCAAAGAACATACAAAATAAACATACAATAGTTTGGAGCAGCTAAACTAATAGAAAGACAAGACAAACTACAACTTTTCGGCCAAAGGCCTTTATCAGGTATAACAAATAAAATATACAAATTATACACATAAATTCAAGCCAGAAAACATAACACATCTAAAAATGGCGGAAAAAAGATGGTGGCCAGAATAATATTGAAAAACGCGGGTTCTAGTCACGAGAGGGTTGGAAGTGTGTGTTTTTGTGTGTGTGTTTTTTTTTTAATCAGGGTGAAATAAAAACTCAAGACTAACATGGACGAGTAACATCAAAAGATGGACAAACCAGCCTATGACAATCTGCAACATCAAAGCAAGAGACAGAGCAGAATGGCGCTCCATTGTAGCCAACCTTCGTTGCGGAGATGGCACCCGATGATGGTAAAATAAAAACTCAGATCAAACCACCTCACAGCGACTGCATTGGACAATCACCCTTTATTCTCCGGTCTATAAGTTCTCACCGGTAGAAATATGACAATACCGTAAAGATAGCTTTTTGTTTAATTGTATTTTATTTGTTAGTAGAATATTGAAGAAAGTGTGAGAAAAAACCACGTAATTGCGTCATGCGTTAGAGATTACAAAACGGTAACGTTAGTTCTGTCATAGAGTGGAAAAATTATTTTGTCTTGTTGCGGAAAGGACAACTCTATTTCTGCTATAGAGTTGAAAATATATTCGACAAATAAAATACGACCCCATTGTTTATTCTCATATTCTGGAAAACTGTTTGCATCAGAGAGTATATTATAATAACAGTGTTATATAGTGGAATAATGTTTTTGACAAGATTATAACATTAGTGTTATATAGTGGAATGCTGTTTTTGACAAGATTGTAACATTAGTGTTATATAGTGGAATACTGTCGTTGAGAAGATTGTAACATTAGTGTTATATAGTGGAATACTGTCTTTGACAAGATTGTAACACTAGTGTTATATAGTGGAATACTGTCTTTGACAAGATTGTAACATTAGTGTTATATAGTGGAATACTGTCTTTGACAAGATTGTAACATTAGTGTTATATAGTGGAATAATGTCTTTGACAAGTTTGTAACATTAGTGTTATATAGTGGAATACTGTCTTTGACAAGATTGTAACACTATTGTTATATAGTGGAATACTGTCTTTGACAAGATTGTAACATTAGTGTTATATAGTGGAATACTGTCTTTGACAAGATTGTAACATTAGTGTTATATAGTGGAATACTGTCTTTGAGAAGATTGTAACATTAGTGTTATATAGTGGAATACTGTTTTTGACAAGATTGTAACACTAGTGTTATATAGTGGAATACTGTCTTTGAGAAGATTATACCACTAGTGTTATATAGTTGAATACTGTCTTTGACAACATTATAACATTAGTCTTATATAGTGGAATACTGTCTTTGACAAGATTATAACATTAGTGTTATATAGTTGAATACTGTCTTTGACAAGATTATAACATTAGTCTTATATAGTGGAATACTGTCTTTGACAAGATTGTAACATTAGTGTTATATAGTGGAATAATGTCTTTGACAAGATTGTAACATTAGTGTTATATAGTGGAATACTGTCTTTGACAAGATTGTAACACTAGTGTTATATAGTGGAATACTGTCTTTGACAAGATTGTAACATTAGTGTTATATAGTGGAATACTGTCTTTGACAAGATTGTAACATTAGTGTTATATAGTGGAATACTGTCTTTGAGAAGATTGTAACATTAGTGTTATATAGTGGAATACTGTTTTTGACAAGATTGTAACACTAGTGTTATATAGTGGAATACTGTCTTTGAGAAGATTATACCACTAGTGTTATATAGTTGAATACTGACTTTGACAAGATTATAACATTAGTCTTATATAGTGGAATACTGTCTTTGACAAGATTATAACATTAGTGTTATATAGTGGAATACTGTCTTTGACAAGATTATAACATTAGTCTTATATAGTGGAATACTGTCTTTGAGAAGATTATAACATTAATGTTATATAGTGGATTATTGTATGTGACAAGATTGTCATATTTTAGTGTTATATAGTGGAATATTGTATGTGACAAGATTGTAATATTTTAGTGTTATATAGTGGAATATTGTATGTGACAAGATTGTAATATTTTAGTGTTATATAGTGGAATATCGTATGTGACAAGATTGTAATATTTTAGTGTTATATAGTGAAATATTGTATGTGACAAGATTGTAATATTTTAGTGTTATATAGTGGAATATCGTATGTGACAAGATTGTAATATTTTAGTGTTATATAGTGGAATATCGTATGTGACAAGATTGTAATATTTTAGTGTTATATAGTGGAATATCGTATGTGACAAGATTGTAGTATTTTTGTGTTATATAATGCAATATTTTATGTGATAAGATTATGGTTCTGGTTATGGTTTAGTCGAAGCCTAAGTGTTATGTAGTGGAATATTGTTTCATAGACAAGATTGTAATTTTATAGTGTTATATACCACATATAGTGGAATATTTTCTTTTAAAATATTGTAATATTTTAGAGTTACGTAGTGGAATATTTCCTTTGTCAAAATTATAATGTCAGTGTTATATAGTAGAATGTCTTTGATAAGTCTATAATATATTAATGTAATGGGAAACTACTTCCTGTCAAAATGGCGGATAGACGGCAGGAACCATTGAGGCTTAGTCTGAAAAGTGTTCATTGTTGCAGTTTTATCATATTCCAAGTCCGTCTTAATGCTAGAGTTACTGAATTTAGTGCTCTGTGCACACCGTGAGCTGTGTTTTTCATTCGGATCGTTTTTCCTGTTTCGATTGCTTACGATAAAGGATTACATTATATGACAAAGGAAAGTTCAGTTGCCTTCAATTCCGGTGGGGCTTGGCCCTATGTCTTTTGGCATGTTCTGTAACTGCTATAATGGAGGCTGCAGCTGTCTTTCTTTGCATGGATCCTTTAATGAGATGAGTTTTAATTTGTCTGATTCTACTGCCACGGGTGGTTGAGCAATTATGGATTTTAATTCGATTGCAGTGATACCGGGGCCTTCGACTAACCACAACCATAATAGAAAAACTCTTTATAAAGAGCTCCGCAGCAGGGCTCAATCTGATCATCAGAAGTAGACCCTACGAGCAAGTTTTTCTGCCCTTTAGCTTTTTGACACTCTAAAGGAGGTCATTTACTTTCAAGCGTCGACCTCCGGCCCGGCTACATTGCAATCTGAAGCTTACAATTTTTTTTTTTTTTTACCCCCGTCCCGCCAAGTGACGTATAGGGAATATGGTGTTAGTGACCATAAATTTTACAGACCTTCGGCACTTGATTTGTGGGCTAATGTGGTCGGTATTACGACCATGCTGCTTTACTTTCCCAGAAAAAATTACAGTGCCCATTTAAGGCTGGGTGAACTTGGAAGCCGTCGGTTGGGATCGAACCCTACCTCATGTCCTTTATAGTCCAGTTCACTAACCACTGAGCTATCGCGGCTCCCAAGCTTACAATATATTCCACATAAAAAACTCCATTTATTCTAGGCACCACTTCTAATTGAATCCTCTAATATTTTAATGTTATGTAGCAGACTATAATCTTCTATAAATCTATAATATTATTATTATTATAAAAGAGGAAATTGTTTATAGCAGACATAACAGGTCGTTAATGTCATGGAACTAAACAATATCTCAGACATAAAAGTTTGCCTTCTCTTACAGTACTCACAAAAGTTGACAAATAATAGACATTTTTTTTAAACAGTTTAAAATGAAGCTAAATTAATTTGTAAAGAATTTTTTTCATTGTTAGATAACTTATTTCGTTGCATTGGCCAATCTTATTGTCCGAGCAAGATAAAGAGATAAGAGCCACCGGAGAGAAGCACAATCTAGTCGAATTTCTTCTTTTCTACCTTTGCAGCGTTAGGGAGATACAGTTTGATGTCTTTTGACCTTTTGTTAGCCTTTTCTGTTGCTATGTTTCATAGTGTTTGTAATATTGCATTTATTATTTTATTTTCTCATTGGCACTTGGATTCGTTGTTCTCGAATCGTTTATACAAGAGTTTTTTTTTTTTTTTTTTTTTTTTTGTTTTTTTTTTTTTTTGGTGTATTTTCAGCTTTCTGTTTTTGCACCTTGGCCAAACTGGTTTATATAGATTATTTATGTCTTCTGTGGCGAGAATTACTCTTAGCATTTTTCACAGTTCTTCACTTCTGATGTAGTTCTTCACTTCTAATGCAGTTCTTCACTTCTGATCTAGTTCTTCACTTCTGATCTAGTTCTTCACTTCTGATCTAGTTCTTATCTTCTGATCTAGTTCTTCCCTTCTGATCTAGTTCTTCACTTTTGATGCAGTTCTTCACTTCTGATGTAGTTCTTCACTTCTAATCTAGTTCTTCACTTCTGATCTAGTTCTTCACTTCTGATCTAGTTCTTCTCTTCTGATCTAGTTCTTCACTTCTGATCTAGTTGTTCACTTCTGATCTTATCTCTCAGGCTATTTCTTGCCTTGCGTCTAACAAATGCCATGTTTCATTCCTGGGTTTTTTTTGTATTTTGTTCTTGAGTCTAGCATCCACAACGTGACGATGAAGAAGCAATTAGAAAGTGAACAACATAAATAAATAACGAGAAATTCTTATCATGGGCAATTTGTGTAATGATTTAATGACTTCCTGACGCTTTCTCGGGAACCATCGCTGGTTATGCAGAGTTTGTAGTTTTCCCTGATATCTTTCTTTGCAATGAAACAAGAAATTGGAGTACTAATTATTCTAGCATCGTGTTAGATTTCTCCCGATTCACATCTTATGACAGGGAACTGCTGCTAATTATTTTATGAGACAGCGTTTGCAAGATCAAAGTACTACGTTTTAACAATGTCTTGACATAGATTCATGTAGTCAATAACCACAGACTATGTATTTGGTTTATTCAAGCTTATTTGCTCATCGGCTGTACACGTGACATATATAGTACATAATTCTAAAATCAATGCTCGTGATCTGCATGCGCTCAAAAGGTTAACACCGATATTTATTTGAGGTATCTCTTAGTACATATTGTCTGTGGCATTTCTAATTGTAATTATATCATTCTATCAAATATTACAACTCGTCTTGCTTGATATTTGCTATTCTATAACTATGTCTTGACTTATTCTATGCTACTCTTAAATTACTTCCTACTGTTTTCTGGAGCACTAACCTGTGAATCCTACTTGAATCACTATGTCTTCCTGACTGACCTATATCTGTATCTTCCTTCTGCATCTGAATTTAATTTTTAAAAAAACTAACTGTGTAGAAGTCTATAACTATCAAAACTCAAGTCTGCCATCAGGCATTTATGGCCAAAACCGGACTCAGCTCGTCTATTTTATATTTTCTAAACTTCTGAATCTTCTTTCAACTCTATTTGATAAAATCTTCTTATGCATGAGATTATATACCTCTGTCTCATTTGCATAATTTATTGGAGTAGTCCTTCCTTAGTTATCTTTCAACCATCGGGTGAATGTGAACTTCACCTGTAGTTGACTTTTATGTCCAATTTGCAAAACAAATCTCCATCTTGACATTTAGTTAACCTCTGGTTTTCAAATATAACGCCAACATGAACTTTAAAGGTGACATCTCTCTCATGAACTTAACCCGCTCTCGAATTTGCTTATCAACCTAGTTTCTGGACACGTGACTGGTCAAGTTACGTTTACATCTATTTTCCCACACCATTCCAAGAAAATTTTCCTTTCCACAAATATGGCCACTATTCTTCGGTGTCTGTGTTATAACTGGACTGATATCATCCACTTAACTATGGGTAATTACACAGATATCCGACCCAAGCTATATCTCTTATCTCCCATTATGTTATATAATCCAACCCAGTCTACATATTATAACACTAATGAGCTCTAATTTGAGTATATGATGATAATATAATTTGTGTGGGGAACTGGTTGGTCTAGAGACAAGACGTCGGCGTCAAGACAGAGAGGTTGTGGGTTCAAATACCGGTTGAACCAGTTGGGATTTTTATTTATGATTTCTCTCTGCGGCAACCACCCCTGGTCTCAGCAACGAGGGAATCATAGGAGGAAGAGGTATGTACTACTCGGAAGTTTCCCTCTATATTAATATTAATTTATTATTATTTGTCTCTCAGCAACGAGGCCCGGCTTGAAACGTTAATTACTTATGGACGAAAAAAATATGAGTACCTCCCAAGACGGATTTATCTGCCTGTGCGGCGAGGGAATCATGTGCACGCGGCTGCCAGGAAAAAACGGATTAATATGCAAAGCTCAGTTCCTAGTCTCTAGGGACTTTCTCAGAAGTAAAAGCTGGCGAATGCAATATATATATATAACTTGTGTAAAGATTAAGAATAGCTATATTTGAACGCATTTATATAAATAATGGTGCTTTGCACATCAGCTTGTCAGTGTTATTTTAGTTGCTCTGTTCATTGTCTTACTTTGTAAGTAAGGCTACTATATGATTTGTCTATTGTACAATAAAAAAAAAAAGTAAAGAGCCTCGTCACGCCAAGTAGCGTATAGGGAATATGGTGTTGGTGACCATAAATTTTACAGACCTTCAGCACATGATATCTGGGGTAATGGGGTCGGTATTATGCCCGTGCCGCTTTACTTTCCCAGAAAAAAACCCCGATACCCATTTAAGGCTGGGTGAACCCGGAAGCCGTCGGTTGTAATCGAACCCTACCTCCTGTCCTTTGTAGTCCAGTTCACTAAAAACTGAGCTATCACGGCTCCTATTGTACAATTAAGTTATCAACAAAAACGGTTGATTAAAAGAAGCTGTAGCATATATATCAGCAACATATATGGTCACACCCAAAAAACATTACACAAGAAAGTGTAATGGCGTGCTGGCGCGTCTGTTGTCGCAATATCAAAGTCGGATGACCATCAAACTGACTTCGCCTCGACCTCGAAGTCAATCTCCCTGAAAACAGTCTGCTTCATAATTGGCTAGCTAACCGAGGTAAGGATCGACGTTTTCTATGTAGTGATGACATTTACTGATATAAGGAAACCTATCCGTGCAGTACCTCAAAGTAGGACAACTTCCATCTTCCCCGGTATAAGAGTTAATTGAAGAAAATGATGACAGTTCAAAAAAAAATAAACGACAGAAAAATGTGGTATAGTTACAGCTTTAGCTTGGTGAAAAACAAACCAAAAGTAGAAAGACGTTTCGAGGGACTTCAGGTGGAACAACAAACAGCAACACAAAAATACATAAGGATATACATATAAATTTAACTACATGGAGATAATATTCTGGACTATCAAAAAATATCAAACCGACGGAAGGCAACAGAAAACCACCGTCGTAACTTATTTGTACAATCATGAATCTCCACAAAAATTGAATATATTGTAACAATTGGAAAAATTGAGGGACGAAGAGGTAGAGAGAAGCAAAGAGAAAAAAAATACCAGACAGATTAAGAGAAAGGCTTGGAAGAAGGTCAACAACAGAAATGATAACTAACTGTCGAGATCGAAAGTTGTGGAGAGACATGATCAACTGCGCCAGCAGGCCCGGTACTTGATGATGATGATGATGATCAAGAAATAAAAATAAGTCACTTCCCGGTGGTCCGGAACCTTTACAGCAGCTTCGTATGTCTATGCATCGTGATGCATCTTCATTTCTGTACCCATTAATCCAAGAAAACAATTACAACCCGCCACATTCGATCTTACGTCTGAGAACTTGCTCTTGTACCAACCCTTGACATTAAATCCGGACAGGACAATTTGTCAACATCTGACGTTTTTTACTTTCACAATCAATCATAATCTGAGTATCTAATAATCATGTTAATCGTGTTTTCAACATGAACGTTCATGACGTTGACAAATTCATATTTTGATCATGTTTCGATTTTTATTTTTTATTTATTTATTTATTTATTTTTTTACGCATGCCAGCTTTTACTTCTGACGAAGTCCCTAGAGTCTAGGAACTGAATTTTGCGTGTTAATCAATTTTTCCCTGACAGCCGTGTGCACAGGGTTCCCTCGCCACACAGGCAGATAACTCCATCTTCGGACGTACTCATAATTTTTCTGTCGATAAGTAATTGACGTTTCAAGCCGGGCCTCGCTGCTGATACCAGAGTGGTTGCCGCAGAGAGAAATCATAGGTAAAAATCCCAACTGAGGGAGCCGGGATTAGAACCCACAACCTCTCTGTCTCGAGTCCGGCGTCTTGCCTCGAGACCAACCAGTCCCCCATGTTTCGATGTTACAATTATTTACTATGAATGATGATATCGTATGACAGGGAACAGTTGGCTGTGTTCATTTTCTGCGCGGTTTCGCCTTATGTCTTTTGGCGTGTGCTGAGACTGCTACGATGGGGACTACAGTTACCTTTCTTTATTTGGGAGATGTGTTAGTAATTCGGATGATTCCACTGGCACGGGCGGTTGAGCAATTATGGATTTTAATTCGTTTGCAGTGATACCGAGGCCTTCCATAACCAATAACCAATAACCTTTTTGTAAATTTTGTTCATTTTAGAGAGGACCTATGTAAGAGATGTACAAAATCTTACAATAACATGTTATCTCTATCGCTTGTATTTTCTTATGTAGTTCCTCTCTTGACTCTCAGATTTCTATATTACAGCTTAGTAAAAGACAGGGGTGCGTACTACCCCCTCCCCCTTACTGTTTATTACATCTTCTCTTCTTCTACCTTTCAGCTCCCTGTGGAGCATAGGTCTTCAACAAACACTTTCCAAGCTGTTCTGTTTGTTGCTATTTTTTTAAGATCATTCCATGTCTTCCCTATCATCTTCATCTCTGCTTCCATCTGTCTTCTCCAAGAATTACTTGGTCTTCCTCTTTGTCTTTTTCCCTGTGGTTTCCAAATAAGGTCCTGTTATGTAATACTCTCAGTTGGCTTCCGTAGTGTGTGTCCTATTTGTTTCCTTTGCCTTGTCCATGTTTGTGAAGTTTTTGCGGCTTATTTTTTTACACTACAGGATAGCCAGTCCCATGCCCAACCCTCCTAAGTCGCCTCTCACGTACATGCCTGGTAGGGAACAGCGCCACTATTCTTTACTGCCTTTTCGGGCATCGGCAGCGCACGGGTATATTACATACTTGCACTATAAATGCAAGTTAGCCAATCCATCAGAGACAGAGAAGATCAACGAGCTTTTATTTGCAGACGATCAAACCACATTTCTACAGACTCCAGCAATTATATTCCTTATCTCTCTCTCTCTCTTTCTCTCTCTCTCTCTCTCTCTCTCACTATATATATATATATAATATATATATATATATATATATATATATATATATATATATATATATCAAGGTAAAGTAAAGAGCCCCATCACGCCAAGTGGCGTATAGGGAATATAGTGTTAGTGACCATACATTTTACAGACCTTCAGCACATGATGATTTTTGGGGTAATGTGGTAGGTATTACGCCCGTGCTGCTTTATTTACCCAGAAAAAAAATCCAGTACCCATTTAAGGCTGGGTGAACCCGGAAGCCGTCGGTTGGGATCGAACCCTACCTCTTGTCCTGTGTAGTCCAGTTCACTAACCACTGAGCTATTGCGGCTCCCATATATATATATATATATACAAAACATCCCCATATGCCACGTGGCGTCTTTCGTTTTTTCTTCTTACATCATTTTCGTTCAATGTATTCCAGCTCTCCACATTGAGAATGGCAGCAAAAATGATGAGAACCGCCCTAATAGGCACAACCGTCGGCAGAAATTCATGAATAATGTATTTTCGTCCGCGTCTTAGAAAGTTTAGAGATCTCTGCTCCAAATAATCGGTGCCCGATGCCATCATTTTATTTCAGTTATCATACGAGATTCTAGACGATTAGACGGATGGTCTTTTCAACTGACCTTGTAATTTCGTGCTGGGTTAGAAGGGAAGCTATCATATGAATGGGACTGCTAGGAAGACGGAAAGTTTGAAGTGATGCTGCGACTTATCTTTATCATTAATTACGCCTGGTAGAAGGATTTAACTGAAGTCATTCATTTCAAAATAGCAAAACGATGCTGATACATACATCCATCTTCATACGACACTCCTATAACTTCTAACTTTTCACTATCTGGCTCTTTCTTATACCTTTCAGTTCCCTGAGGAGCATTGGTCTTTAACAAACACTTTCCAAGCCGTTCTGTTTCTTGAAATGCTTTTAAGATAATTCCGTGTCTTCCCCGTCATCTTCATTTCTGTTTCCACCTATCTTCTCGAGAATATTTTGGGTTTCCTCTTTGTCTCTTCCTCTGGGGATTCCAAAAAAAGTGCCTGTCGTGTAATACTCTCTGTTGGCTTCCACACAGTGTGTGTAACTACCCAGCAACATCGTTTTCGATGCATCTCTTTGTTCACTGGTATTTGACTGGTACTTTTCGATAATTCTTTGTCTCCTTCAAGTCCAGTTAAATCCTCTCTACTCTATTGTGTATTAATCGTGTAACCAAAAACAGCTGCGCAATTCATGGCCACCGTTTTTTCCCGCCATTTTTCGAGTCAGTAACTAGCTTCTGTGTTTATGTTTCTTTGTTTGTATAGAGTATTTGCCTATCTTATTGGCCTTTGTGTCTGATAAAGGCTTTTGCCGAAACGTCGTTTTTTTTAAAAAATATAATCTCTCTACTAATATAGATGCTAGATACTATTTTATGTTTATTTTACATGTTCTCTGCAGCTCTACTCGCAGCCTCGCAAATTATTTATGCTTTATATATTTTATACTGTGTTTTAGAAAATATTACATATCGATTTTGAGTTGGTTACGGTTATGGTTGTGGTAAGTCCTGGTACCACTGTAAACGAATTAAAATCCATAATTGTTCAACCCTCCGTTCAGTGGAATCATCCGCATTAATATCTCATCTCCCGAACAAAGAAAGGTAGCTACAGTCCCAATCATAACAGTCTCAGCACACGCCAAAAGACATAAGATGAAACCGCACAGAAAGTGAACACAGTCATCTGTTCCCCGTCAGACGATATTATCAGTCATCATATGCAACCGGAATATCGAAACACGATCTCTCTCTCTCTCTCTCTCTCTCTCTCTCTCTCTCTCTCTCTGCGATCAGGACTCAATCAGAGTAAGGATTCCAGACACTCACATGAAGTCAGCTGTCAGGCTAAGTGTGTTGATCGCCCCCACAGACAGAACATCACAAGTAGAGTTCGCCAGATCCACTCTTATTTAACACCCGTTAAAACGTTGCACTGTGTTCTGCGCCAGTGGCCCAGTGCATCCGATTTCAGCAAGCATTCTATTCGGGTTTGCTTTCCCTAGCCTTTGATTGTCCCCAATCTTCCTGCAAGGCAGCAGATTGTCTTTTCTGTAGGGGGATTCTGCCCTTAGATGGTCGGCCCTCCCAGGTTTACGAGCACCATCTGCCCGAGTCACTAGAGGTGACTAACACAGACATGCGCACACAAAGATGTGAGATGTGACTAACACAGACACGCACGCACAAAGATGTGAGATGTGACTAACACAGACATGCACACACAAAGATGTGAGATGTGACTAACACAGACATGCACACATAAAGATATGAGATGTGACTAACACAGACATGCACAGACAAAGATGTGAGATGTGACTTACACAGACATGCACACATCGATACGAGGCATGACTAACACTGACACACATCAAGATATATGACACATGACTAACATAAACATGCACATACAGATATGAGATATAACTGACATTGACATGCACACAAAAAGATATGACACATGCCTAACATAGACATGCACACAAAGATAAGAGATATGACTAACATAGATATGCACACACAAAGATATGAGATGGGACTAACATAGCCATGCACACACAAAGATATGAGATATGACTAAAATAAACATACACACAAAGATATGACATATGACTAACACTGGTACACACTAAGATATGAGATATGACTAAACACAGACACACATAAAGTTATGAGACATGATTAACACGGACACACCGAGATATGAGATATGACTAACATGAGCCATGGCTAGGACAGAAACACAACAAGATATGAGCCATGGCTTCACTAAAAAAACACCAAGAAATGAACCATGTCTAGCACAGAAACACATTAAAGTGCCCATATGCTTGGGCTTGTTGTAGTCGGCAGACTCTTCTGAACGTGGGAATCACAGGTTTCGTTAAACAGTTGTCCGGAGATTTGAGAGTACAGTCTGACCCATAGATCGTTCTCTTGCATGTACAGATTCCCGATCGACTGTTCACAGGTGTCGTTGAAACAGTTGTCCGGACATTTGAGAGTACATATGATGTCACAGCCATCAGAACACATCTGTTCGCACTGTAGCCCAAAATTACCATCGGGACAAGTGTCATTACAGGTATAGCCAAGATGTTTACGTTGTAGGCATTTTCCGGATTTTTCCTCATAATAAAGGACAAGACCCGGAACTGACACAAGACCCGGAACTGACACTGAGACAAGACCCGGAACAGTCGTGTCCATAGATCCCATGTGAACAGTTGCCGTGACAAGTACCGATGATGACATTGCAGCCTTTACTACACCCACTACACATTGCACAAAAAGACCAAGAATGTCCATCCAGACAATAGGTGTCTGTAAATGTTTGCACCTCACATACCGTCAGTTCACTGTCCGCCTGCGAAATGGTCGGTGAGAACTCAATCTTAATGTGTACCATTGGCGTTTGTGTTTTGACTACAATAGTGTTCACAGATAAATTAGGGTATGATATATCATTATACTGGAACACTACTCCGCCACTGTCAGAGAAAGCCTTTAGAGTGGCATTCTTTACCCGAATCATAGTGCTAGCTCGATGATAGATTCGAATGGTGTGAGTCTTCTGGGGCGTTGCAAAGTTCAGATACCAGTAAACAGAATTGGTTCCACATCTCCATTGTGTGTGTGTGCAGTCATTGTCATAGAGATTGGTCTTTGTTTTGCTATTAACTGCGGCCTCTGGTCCACATCCGTCTCCTGTATAACAATCATCAAATTTGTCGGTCTGGTTTGTGATCTGTTTGAGAGCCACTTTCTGACCCCCGCCAATGTAGATGGAGCAGATATTTGCAACTATCGCCCTTTCAATCCGTAACATGTTGATCAGACCAGCCCCAGAGCAGAAGACATCAATCTCGTGCGGACTAACTACAAACCTTGATACATTGTTACATGAGGCAGAACCATTCAGTTTTACCGTGAAACTGTCCGGATATTATAAGTCATTCGCATAAATCCTAAACCAGGAGCATGACAAAGATTGATTGAGAGTTGCCTCAACTGATGTAGAATCTGTGTCCGGATTATATGAGGTGTCGTTGTTATCAAACAGGAAAGTAAGTTCAGATTTTTGGGCATATTTGCAAATAAAATCCAAGTATTGACACTGGGGTTCAAAAAGCTGACAACTGTCATTGTTTGGGCATATCCCTGTAGTTTTGTCACAAACTAAGCCATTATAGCAGTGACATTGTAACAAACAATTTGCCCCAAACCAACCGTCGGCACAAGTAAGGTCATTAGCTTGCATGGTCGCTAATGAAGCCAGCGAATAAAGACTTGATCTACAGCGATGGTTAACGAACTGTGTACAAACATTTATTATCAAAACCGTGATTACATTTCAAAAAAATCCGCCAACTCACTGTGGTAACAGATAGCATGAAGTTATCTAATAGAATGAGATAAACCGTTGGAGACAAGGAAAGTCAACATTGTTTACATGGCTTGGACGCAGGAAGCGTCCATTTTGGCGATCAAAACGGATGAAACGCACAGTTCACGTTGTGCACAGAGCACTTAACTCAGTAGCTCCTGAAGCAAGCCAGAATTTATATATTTGTTTGTGTGTATGGCCAATGAAGTTAACTGATCTAAATTAATATAAAAAGCTATTTTGAGAGCTGACTGGTTGGCATAACTTAAATGAAGTAGCCTGGGTTAAATAGTAAACCAATTTTGATAAATATATCAAATTTAAGTATGACCGAAGAATATAATTTTGATTTAAATTAACAAAAAAGCTATTTTTTTAAGAAGAAAAAAATCAATTTAGAATATGCCTCAAGAGAAAAAAAATGATTTAATTATTTTTTGTTTTTTAAATATGTTTGTGAGTAAAAAATCAAACGGCATGCTAATTGATATCTTCTTTGTGAGTAAAAAATCAAACGGCTTGCTAATTGATATCTTCTTTGTGAGTATAAAAGCTAATGCGATGCTAATTTATTTCTTCTTTGTGAGTATAAAAGCTAATGCGATGCTAATTGATATCTTCTTTGTGAGTAAAAAAGCAAACGGCATGCTAATTGATATCTTCTTTGTGAGTATAAAAGCTAATGCGATGCTAATTGATATCTTCTTTGTGAGTATAAAAGCTAATGCGATGCTAATTGATATCTTCTTTGTGAGTATAAAAGCTGATGTGATGCTAATTGATATCTTCTACGTAAGTATAAAAGCTAACGGCATGCTAATTGATATCTTCTTTGTGAGTATAAAAGCTAACGGCATGCTAATTGATATCTTCTTTGTGAGTATAAAAGCTAATGGGATGCTAATTGATATCTTCTTTGTGAGTATAAAAGCTAATGTGATGCTAATTGATATCTTCTTTGTGAGTATAAAAGCTAATGTGATGCTAATTGATATCTTTTTTGTGAGTATAAAAGCTAATTCGATGCAGTACATGGTAATTCCAGGATAGGACTTCTACGATCAAGTAATTGTACGTTCTTGTCTTCATCTTAGTATTACCATCCCAACACTGATAAACAAAATGTCCTTAAGCGTGAAGTACTTTCTATACAAACAAACAAAATATTCATTAGTATCCTATTATCTTCTATACAAACAAACAAAATATTCATTAGTATCCTATTATCTTCTATACAAAATTAGTATCTTGTTATCTTCTATACTCACGAACAAAATATCCATTAGTTTCCTGTTATCTTCTATACAAATAAACAAAATATCCATTAGTTTCCTGTTATCTTCTATATAACCAACAAAATATCCATTAGTTTCCTGTTATCTTCTATATAAACAAACAAAATATCCATTCGTTTCCTATTATCTTCTATTCTCACAAACAATATCCATTAGTCTCCTGTTATCTTCTATTCTCACAAACAAAATATCCATAAGTATCCTGTTATCTTAAACATTTTCAACTCCAATGTTAAGTCAGTCCTATTATATGGCTGTGAAACATGGAGAACAACAAAATTGACAATCATTAAGATACAGGTTTTCATTAATGGATGTTTACGCAGACTAGAAGGATGGAAATGGGAGGACATAATCACTAACATAGAATTATGGAAATGCACCAGTCAAATGCCAGTGGATAAAGAGATACAGCGAAGACGATGGCGCTGGATAGGAAACGCAATGCGGAAGCCAACTGAGAGTATAACACAATAGGCCCTTCTTTTTGGAATCCCCAGGGAAAAGACAAAGAGGAAGACCAAGGAAACTCTTGGAGAAGACAGATAGAAGCAGAGATGAAGATGATGGGGAAGACATTGAATGATCTTAAAAGACTGGCAAGAAACAGAACGACTTGGGCAGTGTTTGTTGAAGACCTATGCTCCACTGGGAGCTGAAAGGTAGATGAAGAAGAATCATGTTATCTTCTATTGTCACAAACACAATATCCATTAGTATCCTGTTATCTTCTATTGTCACAAACTAAACAAAATATCCATTAATATTTTGTTATCTTCTATTCTCACAAACTAAACAAAATATCCATTAGTATTCTGTTATCTTCTATTCTCACAAACAAAATGTCCGTTAGTATTCTGTTATCTTCTATTCTCACAAACAAATTGTCCATTAGTATTCTGTTATCTTCTATTCTCACAAACAAAATGTCCGTTAGTATTCTATCTTCTATTCTCACAAACAAAATGTCCATTAGTATTCTGTTATCTTCTATTCTCACAAACAAAATGTCCATTAGTATTCTGTTATCTTCTATTCTCACAAACAAATTGTCCATTAGTATTCTGTTATCTTCTATTCTCACAAACAAAATGTCCATTAGTATCCTGTTATCTTCTATTCTCACAAACAAAATGTCCATTAGTATTCTATCTTCTATTCTCACAAACAAATTGTCCATTAGTATTCTGTTATCTTCTATTCTCACAAACAAAATGTCCATTAGTATCCTGTTATCTTCTATTCCCACAAACAAAATGTCCATTAGTATTCTGTTATCTTCTATTCTCACAAACAAAATGTCCATTAGTATCCTGTTATCTTCTATTCTCACAGACAAAATGTCCATTAGTATCCTGTTATCTATTATACACACAAATAAAATGTTCATTTGCATTTCGATATCTTGAAAAAAAGGCAGAGGATAATCACCTCGCATGCAACCATGCCCCAACACCAACCCCGAATCTATTATTTCAGACGGGTTTATTAGTTATTGTGAAACATGATAGTCATTTTTAATATATATCTTAATTGTTTTGTCACAGACAGCGGCATGCATCCCACTATTTTGGATTATCAACTGTCAATGGCTCTTTACGCGCTCAACATAACCACATTTTTGTCGTGTATGCCGAACTAGACTTTGCTATGAGATCAGGAGTGTTTCCAAGAAAGCTGATCCGATCGCACCAATCAGAAGCTGTTTTACTGTACGGTAAACATCTTCAAGTCGACACTACACACAACAGACAATGACATATTTGTCTCCATCTCTGAGCAGTTTTTTAGTTCTAATTTTGAACGTGTAGCAGCATTTATGGATGAAGATGTCTTGAGCAGTAAAGGCTTTCATTAATGGATGCTTACGCAGAATAAAAGGATAGAAAGAGCAGGACAAAAACACTAATAAAGAATAATGGAAAAGTACCAGTCAAATACCAGTGGATAAAGATATACCGCGAAGACGATGGTGCTGGATAGGACACACACTGCGGAAGCCAACTGAGAGCATTACACAACAGGCGTTTTCTGGAATCCCAAAGGAAAGAAACAAAAAGGAAGACCAAACTATTCTTCGAGAAGACATAGAAGTAGAGATATAGATGATGGGGAAGACATAGAAGTAGAGATATAGATGATGGGGAAGACATAGAAGTAGAGATATAGATGATGGGGAAGACATAGAAGTAGAGATATAGATGATGGGGAAGACATAGAAGTAGAGATATAGATGATGGGGAAGACATAGAAGTAGAGATATAGATGATGGGGAAGACATGGAATGAACTTAAAAATATGACAAGAAACAGAACGGCTTGGAAATTGATAGTTGAAAACATATTCTCCACAGGGAGCTGAAGGTAGGAGAGAAGAATGTCTTGAGTCTAGTACAATAATCTCTTCATTCATAAAACTGATATTTCATGAAGCAGTTTAAATTTCTGACACCAAACACAAAACGCTCGGTTTTTAGCTGAAGTAAATGTGTATGTGCGTATGATGTTTTAGTAATTATTGCTCGTAATAAAAGGAAAAAAAAAGATTGGCAACTCTGAGAGTTTCATTATCATCATGTGCCATACCGGTTGGCGTGGGCGATCATGTCCCTCCACAATCTTCTATCTACAGTGCATCGTATCAGTTCTGTTGTTGACTATTTTCCATGCCATGACACCAAGCTATCCAGTATTTTCTTTCTTTGTCGTCCACGATCTCTCTTTCCTTTTATTTTGCCAGTTGTAACCAAGTATTCCAACTTTCCTCTTCTCATGATGTGCCCGAAAAATATTGATTGCTTCTTTCTCATGTTTTTTAAGAGCTCCCTTTTTGTGTTGGCCTCTTTGAGAACTTCCTGAGAGTTTAGAAGATGCAAAATTCAAATTATAACGACAGACGTTTTTTAAAATTTAAATTACAGCTTTTTCTTGTCACTTTGAATGTATAATAGAAGAACCATGTTTATTTAATCTTCCTGAAGTGACTCATGTGAGCAAAAAATTAAAACTGCAGTGACAAACAACTGTGTTGTTGATCTTCCATCACGGGAGACGCAGTAATTCAGTGGTTAATAACAATATTACTATAGACAAGAGGTTGGGGTTTGATTCTGATCAACCGCTTCCATAGATCTTCGACTTTAATCGATATAAGATTTTTTTCAGGAAACTACTCTGGCGTAATGCCGGCCATATCACCAATATCGTGTGTCGTTAGTTACTGAAAAATATCAACATTAACACTTTTCTCCCAAATATCTTAAGACATGTAGTGAGTCCTTATGCATCTTCCTTTCCTTATTTTTCTTCTTCCATTTTATAAATCAAAAACATATTTTTGGTTACTACTGACAAGAGATATGATTCGATCCTCATTGACAGCATTCAGATTCTCCCAGCCTTAAATAAGTACTTGATTATTTTTCTGAGGGAAAGAAAGACAACAATGCAATTCATTTCACTTATTCATTCATGGGTGCCATCTCCATATCGACAGTTGGCAACATTTTAGCCAAATCTTACTCTGTCTCTTATCTTGATAGAGTATGTTTTAAAAAGTTCATTTCTCTATATTTTGATATTATCAGTTCACTTTAGTAATGGTCTGCCTCTGCCTCGCTTACCTTGTATCCGCCCTCCCAAGATGATCTTTATTACGGTATTGTGTCTCTATACATGCTCTGAAACTTTAGTTGTTATGGTCGAATTGTGTTAATTTGTTCTATTTTCGTTTTTAGCTGAATAAACAATTCGCTGTTTGTTTTCTTTTCCTTCCACCCAATTCTCCCAATTTTTCTAGTGATACAGGGTTTTGATATTTTCATAATTATTATTATTTTATTATTATTACTCAACACACAGACACAAAGTACCAACAATGTCTTGACATTTCATACGTAGTCAATAATCACTGACTAAGAAATGTTGCTTACACAAGTTTATTAGATCGTCGGTTGTACAAGTGAAGTTATAGTGGCATGCATCCAAAACTATAATTCCATTTCTAAATTTAGTTTTCTTCGTCTGATGCGCTCAAGAGGTTAACACCGGTCGTTATTGAGACATCTCTTAATACATTTTATCTATAATGATGTATTATTTCTCATTCTGTCAAATATCACGACTCGTCTTGCTTGACGCTTGCTATTCTATATCTACGTCTTGACTTGTTCAATGCTGCTCTTAATATACTTTCTATTGTTCTCTGGAGCACAAAACTTCTTAATCTAACTTGAAACACTTCTCAACCAAACTATGTCTGGTCTAACTTGATGTTCTTTAGGTGATTCTCAATCTGTCTCTAACTTATATCATCATTGATGTTTCTGGATGCTTCTACATCTTTCTCTCTAAATCATTGTCTATAATTGTTTAATTCCGCTAAAATAAAAAAAATTAAAGTACACCTGTCACGCCAAGTGGCGTATAGGGAATATGGAATTAGTGACCATAAATTTTACAGACCTTCGGCACATTGATTTTTTGGGTAATGTGGTCGGTATTACGCCCGTGCCGCTTTACTTTCCCAGAAAAATATCCGGTACCCATTAAAGGCTGGGTGAACCTGAATCCATCGGTTGGGATCGAACCCTACCTCTTATCCTTTGTAGTCCAGTTAACTAACCACTGGTGGTTAAATAGCTCTGTCTTATTTCCATAATTTATTGGCTTAGTCGCTGGCTAGTAATCTCTCAACCAATGGTTGGTTACGAAGTTCAACTTTGGATGACTTTCTGTCCAATTTAGCAAAACAATTTCGTCTTCACATTTTATTTAACTTCTGAATAGTAGCAATAACACTAACATGAACCCAAATAGTGACATCTCATCAACTTAATCTGCCCCCGAGTTTGTTTATCAACCTACTTTTTGTGACAATGTCAAGTTTACATCTATTCCACCACCTTTCCAATAATAGCTACAATGTTCCATTCCCAAAACTTGTTGCTGTTATTCTATTTCTGTGATTGCTTTATATTTCTGTTACTGCTATCATCTACTTAATTAATAGATAACTACAGAGATATCTGCCCAAGCTATATTTGTATCTCTAATTGTGTGATATATTCTATCCTAATCTATATATTATTACCTACACATACACATCTCAAAAGCTTCAATTTTCTGCCCTGTTTTCTTATTTAATGTCCATGTTTCTGCACTGTGCGTGAGTGTTGAGTAGATATACATGCTATTAGCAGTTTTAGTTCTGGTGTTATTAGCTTTAATGTGTTTATATTTTTCATGTTGCTAAAATTGTTTACTGCTAATACCAACCACATTACCACTGCACAAAAAATTATTAATGTGCTGAAAGTCAAAACACCAATATGGACACTAACACCATATTCCGTGAATGTCACCATGGGGCGTTACAAGACTTTCATTTGTTTTTCTTAATCTCTTCTAATGGAGTCGCGATAGTGCACTAGTTAACGACCTGAGAACACGAGGTCGGATATTTGATCTCAATTAATGGCTTCTACATGTTAACCAGGAATTTGAATTTTTGTGGGAAAATCACGCAGCACTGACGTAGTGCTGTAACATTAGGTGTTCCGTGTGAGGCGTTAAAGGTGAGACATGTTTTCTGAAAAATTGTCCCATGTTGGCCTAAATATCAGTATTTTGTTGTGTTTATTCTTTCTAACGCTGTCATCATATATTCTTTCTAAAGTTATCACCATATAATCTTTCTAAAGCTGTCATCATATTTTCTTTCTAAATCTGTCACCATATAATCTTTCTAAAGCTGTCACAATATAATCTTTCTAAAGCTGTCACAATATAATCTTTCTAAAGCTGTCACCATATAATCTTTCTAAAGCTGTCACCATACCTTGTAAGAGTGTACGTTACACACTACCACTTGCTCATTGCTACTAGCTTTACCGCAGCACTGCGATTATTTGCCTGTTCTCTACCCAAAAAAACGCGGGGAGTTTAAACAAATAGTTAAGGGGAATGAACTAAATATTCCTTATATACCATGATGTGTGACCAGGTCCCTCTATAATTTCTCTGACATTCGACTGTGCTCTGGTAACTTCCCTTTATTACCTGCTATTTATTGTGATATGTGACCCGAATAATGCAGTTTTGTGTTTCTAGGATCTCTGTGCTGACCAATTTGCTGACCGGCACATTTGTGAATAGCCTCATTAGAGCTATGGTCGTATACTTGTCTTCTAACATGTACATGTAGCTCATCAGTTATACAGGTGCTTTTCTTATTTTGGAATCTGTTTCAGGTGCTCAAGTCTTCTTATTTCGATGCTCAAGTCTTCTTATTTCAGGTGCTCAAGTCTTCTTATTTCAGGTGCTCAAGTCTTCTTATTTCAGGTGCTCAAGTCTTCTTATTTCAGGTGCTCAAGTCTTCTTATTTCAGGTGCTCAAGTCTTCTTATTTCAGGTGCTCAAGTCTTCTTATTTCAGGTGCTCAAGTCTTCTTATTTCAGGTGCTCAAGTCTTATTATTTCAGGTGCTCAAGTCTTATTATTTCAGGTGCTCAAGTCTCGCATTATTTAAGAGTGTAGATGTTACTAGGTACATGTCCTTTGCAGAACGTTGCATTCACCACAGCCCGTCTGAAAGAAACTATGTCTCTAGCCAGATCTTCCACAGAACGTTGCATTCACCACAACCAATATGAAAGAATCTCAATCTCTAGCCAGATCTCCCACAGAACGTTGCATTCACCACAACCCATATGAAAGAACCTCTGTCTCTAGCCACATCTTCCACACAACATTGCATTTCACCACAACCCATATGAAAGAATCTCAATCTCTAGCTAGATCTCCCACAGAACGTTGCATTCACCACAATCCATATGAAAGAACCTCTATCTCTAGCCACATCTTCCACACAACGTTGCATTCACTACAACAGATATGAAAGAATCTCAATCTCTAGCCAGATCTCCCACAGAACGTTGCATTCACCACAACCCATATGGAAGAATCTCAATCTCTATCCAGATCTAAACATTACTAAAAAAGAAAACAATAAAAGTAATCAATGAGATTCACAAACTATCGAAATTAGGTTAAAAAAATAACACGTGGATACTAAAAAAGCAACTTATCAAAAGTACGTTACTAAAGTAACATACTATAATATTACAGAACTAAAATAACACTTACTTTTTGTGTCTGAAGGCGCGAGACACATTCGCCGTCAACACCTGTAAGCGTATGTCTGATTACAAGAATCACAGTGGTGTTTTATATACCTCTAAAACCTCAGAGGTTTTACTAAAAATAGAACTGACCTATGATGCAATAACGGATGAGTTACTAAAAATAGATTTTGACCGCTGACGCGATGCCCGAAGAATTAATAAAAATAAACTTTGACCTATGATGCAATACCAGGCAATTTTATTATTTTACCTCGACCATTTTTGATGACTACACCCATGAAATCGATGAAAAATTGAAGTTTAACATCTAAGCTTACACCAACTTTATTTTAGACATCCCCGTAGCAAGATTTTGAATAAAAATGACATACATTTTTTACCCTCTGACCATTTTTTGAGGGATACGCCTATGAAACTGATAAAAAAAATAAAATTTCACCTTTAGGCTTACCAAAAACTTTATTTTTAACACACCCATAGATCAAATTCCCATTTTAAAAAAACAACAAGCTAGTAGTAATGAATCCGTAGATCGCTAGCGAACGCCGAACATAAAAAAATTCACAGCAACATTATAAACATGTTCAGACACTAATATAGACACATTTGTCTAGCGATCTACGGTATATAAAAATATTGACGTCACACGTGATGATATTGGGTCATTTATGGATGAACATGCCCTCAAACATAACTTTTTAATAATGGTATTTAGACCACGGGTTGGGGGTAATAAAAATGTATCAAGTGATAGAATATCAACCGTCTAGTTGTTTTAAAAAGTTTGGCGGTATGGTCACAGAGGCGCGCCGGGCTGATGATCTGGACGAAAATCAATCTATAGTAAGCGATACGATGAAGCTCTTAGGAAACTCAGCCTACGGAAGACTCTAACCAACAAGGCCAATCATAGCGCTGTCTCGTACGTTCATGGGGATGAGATATCGAAAATGATAAATAATTCCCGGTTTTAAACAGATGACTGAAATATGGAGGATCTTTTTGAAATTGAGATGGAGAAGAAGAAAACGGTTTGGGACTTATCCCTACAAATCAGTTTCTTCGTGTATCAATATGCAAAACTTCGTATGTCAGATTTTTATTTTGAGTTCTTAGATAAGTTTGTAGATAGGTCCAACTTTCAGTTATGTGAAACATATACTGATAGTTTATACTTAGCTTTAAGCGCACCTAAGGTAGAAGACATAGTTAAATCAGGTCTGCGGGATGAGTTTAATAGCGTATATAAAAACTGGTTTCCCGCCGAGTTTTGCGATGAGCATATTAGCAAGACAGACTGCATAAACTGTAAGGGTGTTAAAACATACACCAAACGAACGCCCGGTCATTTTAAATTAGAGTACGAAGTGACAGCTCTTGTTAGCTTATGTAGTAAGACGTACCATTGCAGTGGGATTATGATAAAATCAGTTGTAAAGGGTTAAGTAAGCAACACAACAAATTAGATAAAGATATGTTTTTAGAGGTTCTCGCCACGCAAAAGGCCAAGGGTGGGAATAATGTAGGTTTCAAAGTCTTAAATAATTCCATATTTTCCTACAATCAAACAAAGAAATGCTCTTTCCTATTTCTATATAAAAAGAAAGGTAGCTGATGATAACGTCTCGACTATGCCTCAAGATATTTAACTCTTTACACTACCAGCTTAGACTAGCCAGCAATCTCTAACAATTTCACCCCTTGTGATTCATCTATAATACAAAGCTAAGCCGATACCCAACTACATAGCAATAAATAAATGTTATCCTTGTACTATATATTTACTCAGGGTACTAAATATTTGTGTAATGTTATATAATATCCACTGTATGTTAAACCTATTGAGATAATAAAAGAATAATGTATATCTTTTGATTTCTGTTTTATATTTAATGCTATTGTTTTTCATTGATCTTGTGTAATCTACTAATCTATCACTATCGATTAAGAACTCCAAAGTCAACACACACTAGACATAAACATTCCATTTCCGGGGTCATCAATACTCGAGGTCATGGTTAACTCCCCGGTGTCCCTCGTGTACATTAGGCGCGCCGCACGCCTACTATATATCTTTGTTAATTTATGGGCCAAATAATATCAACTACAACATTGTATACTACTTGCATTGTGTTTAGTAGTTCTCTTTTCATTTTTAGTTGTTTTAAGACTTCATAATTAGTTGTCTTTTCTTACCATCCAATTCTACATATTCTTCGATATATCCACATTTCAAATATTTCAATTCTCTGTTCTGTTTTCTTGTCTAATGTCCATGTTTCTGCATCATATAGGAATGTTGAGAAGATACAACATTTTGCTATTCTTAGTTTTAGCCGTAGTGTTATTTGTTTTGATGTTAGCATGATTTTCATGGAATTAAAATTACTTTTTGCCGTTCCTATTCTTTTATTTATTTCAGTTTTACATTTTCCATCACTGGATATAATATGTCCAAGGTAGTTTTAGTTCTGAATTGTCTCCAGGTTTATTCCTTCAATGTTGATATTCACATGTGGGTTTTGAGAATTTTCTTTGTTTAGGATCATAGTTTTAGTCTTTTCGATATTCATATCTTATCCATATTTTTTGCTTGTCATGTTTATTTCATTAAGAAATTGTTGTAGATCAATTATTGTAGTGGCGTATCGTATATGCTTATAATGTATTTTCGTCTAGTAACAACATGTTTAGTTTTGCTATTTATTCTGTTAATGGAAAGTCCACATCAGCCAGTTTATAATGAGCGGCAGTGATGGTTAAACATTGATGGAGAGTGAAATTGAAATAAATTTGGCCACAACTTGATACGTCGGAATGTCCTGATCATGTTGAGCCATTATATGACGCGGAATAAATCTCCATTCCATTTTGTTTACGTCTTCATCCACAACAAAAATATCAACCGAAAAACCACATATTCATGTTATCGTTTCATTTACACATTTTCTGCTTGAATTCTTCCGGAAGGCTTTCCATTTATCTTGTCTTCATGTGAAAGAAGCTCTGATGTACATAAATAAACATGAACATGTATCGCAATGATAATTATCGTTGACGATCAATTCTTTGCCAAAAGCAAACATGTCATTTCTGCAATACAAAATGTCAAATGAAATCATTTCTTCTATTTTAATATTTAGTTCCAAACGTTTCAGATCTTTCGTCTTAGTCTTCATTGACGCATTCCACGATCTTCCCTGTCGTCGTGAGATTTTTCTAGGGTTATCTTCCTTGACTTCGGTCAGTTTTAAGCTTTTTTTCTATGTAAATTGTTCTTTCTTCACTTCGTCATGTAACCGGGTCCTGGTGTCGAGGGAGACACAAAGTTCTGGTTCTCGCCATTTGGCGGCTTCACTCATTGTTAATTGATGCTATTGTAATGTTTCTTTGATGTTATCTGTCCATCTTACTCTGTGTCTGCCTCTTCCTCTCCTCTATCCTCTTTTAATGTATGTTTTGTGTAGTAAGAAATCACACGGCATTCTTTCTAGATGGGCAAAGCAGTTTATTTGTAGTTTATGTATGTAAAAAGATTGTCTCTACTAATCTAAGTGCCTATTATTTCCTTTATAAGATCATTTCGGATTCTGTATTTTCTAGTTACTCCAAGCACTTTTCACAGACTTCCATTTTTATGGAGGCAAGTTTTCTTTTGTGCTCAGACATAAGTGACCATGTATGGTCACCTGGTAGCACCATGTTGGAATGAATATATTCTAAATAATATGTTTCTTGGTGGTATTTGGTGTAGCTTCGTGTTTGGAGTGTTTTATCTGTTGCATTGCTGTTATTGTATCTTCTTTTCCTTGGTTGTATGTTCAGTCCAACCAAATCATTCAGAAACAATTACAATACTTACCAAAAAGTGACAAAAAAAAGTGATACTAAAAGATGATAATGTAGAAATGATGAAACAGGAATGATGATAATGAGCGTTAATAAAGAATTGATAATAATAAATTAATAATAATTTTAAAAAGGGAAAAATGAAATTTTTGGGGCATGTTAAAAGACGCAACAGCCTACTATAATTAATATTGGAAGGGAAAATACAATATATAAGAGGCAGAGGCAGACCAAGGCTAACATGGACAAGTAACGTCAAAAGATGGACAAGCCAATCTATGACAACCTGCACCATCAAAGCAAGAAACAGAGTGGAATGGCGATCCATGGTACCCAACCTTCGCTGCGGAGACGGCACCCGATGATGATGATGAAAAAGGCCACTATGCGGCACTAAAAACGGTGCAATAAATGTAAATAAATAAACACCATAAATGTATGGACAATGCAACGGTTAAAAAACTTAGTGGCCGTGTAAGAAGACTTATCAATCTATATAGAACTGGAGTCGTCAGTCACTGGACACTGCGGGACTTGCTGAGGAGGGAATCTGAGCACCTATGGACATGTTCGGAGTGCAATGATGATGACCCGCAAATAACTCAATAACTCAATAATGGTTAAAGTGAAATAGGAAACGTTCATTTTTTGCAGCTCCTGACATAACCATTGTTGGAATATTGTGGTATATATGGTGAACTCATACACGGAAAAAGACAAATCGGCAGACCTAAAATACGATATAGAGATATATGTAAATCACCTTTGAATGACTTCTCCATCTGTAAAAATGACTGGGTACATCTAGCTAGTTATCGCACATTATGGAGAGCATGTATAAGGAATGGTATAACATCATTTGAGACTGTGCTACGGTAAAACTTTGAAGAGAAAAGACTCATGAAAAAGGATGGAAAACACTATTGATCAGAGGGCATGACTAATTCATTCTGTGGCCGTGTGTGTTAACAAACATTGGTAGAATTAGCCACAAGAGAAGCTGTTCGACAAAAAAACAAAACCTCAAAAATACACAATAACCTTGACTAGACCGTCTGACAAGACGAAAAGGGTCATATATATATATATATATATATATATATATATATATATATATATATTGTCAAAGCAAAGAGAGAGCTAATTTCCAATATTATGAAGAAACAATCATTTTTTGGCCGCGTATTGAGAAGAGAACATCTGTAATATATTGTAGCAACTGGAAAAATTGAGGGAGGATGATATAGAGGGAAGCAAAGAGAAAAAATACCTGACAGCTTAAGAGAATGGCTTGGCAGAAGGTCAACAACAGAAATGATAAATAGCTGTCGAGATCGATAATCGTGGAGAAACATGATCACCTACGCCAGCAGGCCCGGTACTTGATGATGATGATGATATATATATATATATATATTTATTCGTTATATATTCAAAGTGGGAGCCGCGATAGCTCAGTGGTTAGTGAACTGGACTATAAAGGACAAGAGGTAGGGCTCGATCCCAACCGCCGGCTTTCGGTTCATCCAGCATTTAATGGGTATCGGATTTTTTTTTCTGGGAAAGTTAAGTGGCACAGGCGTAATACCGACCACATAACCCCAAAAATCATGTCCCGAAGGTCCGTAAAATTTATGGTCACTAACACCATATTCCTTATACGACACTTGGCGTGACGGGGGTACCTTACTTTATATATATATATATTCATAGTGTGGTTGTCAATAGTATGTTGAGAGTCATCTGAAATAAATCTCTCCAGTTTCGGGGTCTCTGATCGATTCGTATGATTGCTCTAACTCTGGTTCACACTAACTTTTCTAGTAATTTCCGTTGCATAATTCCAGACTTAAAAATAAACATGACAAGCAAAAAATATTGACTAGATATGAATATCAAGAAGACTAAAACTATGATCATAAACAAAGAAGATACTCCGAACCCACAAGTGGATATCAAAATAGAAGGAATAGACCTGGAGACAGTTCAGAACTACAACTACCTTGGATATATTATATCCAGTGATGGAAAATGTACAACTGAAATAAACAAAAGAATAGGAATGGCAAAAAGTAATTTTAATGTCATGAAGAACATAGTAACATAAAAACAAATAACACCAGGGCTAAAACTAAGAATAGCAAAATGTTACATCTTCTCTGTATTCCTATATGGTGCAGAAACATGGACATTAGACAAGAAAACTGAACAGAGAATTGAAGCCTTTGAAATGTGGATTTATAGAAGAATAGGTAGAGTTGGATGGAAGGAAAATGAAACAAACGATGAAGTCTTAAAACAACTAAAAATGAAAAGAGTACTACTAAGCACAATTCAAACAAAACAAATGCGATTTTTGGGCCCTGTTAAAAGACACAACAGCCTACTAAAAGTAATCCTGGAGGGGAAAATACAAGGTAAAAGAGGCAGAGGCAGACCAAGACTAACATGGACGAGTAACATCAAAAGATGGACAAATCAGCCTATGACAACCTGCACCATGAAAGCAAGAGACAGAGCAGAATGGCGCTCCATGGTAGCCAACCTTCGTTGCGGAGAAGGCACTCGATGTTGATGAATTCCAGACTCAGGAAACGATGACGGTGTAGACAATATGATGCTATTGTGGTGCGTGTGAAAAGTGATTTTACCTGTTGTGTTCTTTACGACAAGATGAATGTTCTCAGTGTAAAGATGATTCAATGACAGGCCCAAACTGAACCGATAGAAGATTTATAATGTTAGGTCTTTCATGCTAAAATAATAAAGGTTGATAATATTCCTACAATGTCTCCAGAGTATTCCTATTATGACTCCATATAATTCCATCAATGACTCCATAATATACCAACAATGACCCCACAATATTCCAACAATGACTCCATAATATACCAACAATGACCCCACAATATTCCAACAATGACTCCATAATATACCAACAATGAACCCACAATATTCCAACAATGTCTCCACAATATTCTAATAATGTCTCCACAATATTCCAGCAATGGGACCACAATATTCCAACAATGTCTCCACAATATTCTAATAATGTCTCCACAATATTCCAGCAATGGGACCACAATATTCCAACAATGTCTCCACAATATTCTAATAATGTCTCCACAATATTCCAGCAATGGCTCCACAATATTCTAACAATGTCTCCACAATATTCTAACAATGTCTCCACAATATTCCAACAATGGCTCCACAATATTCCAACAATCGCTCCACAATATTCCAACAATGACCCCACAATATTCCAACAATGTCTCCACAATATTCTAATAATGTCTCTATCCACAATATTCCAACAATGGCTCCACAATATTCCAACAATGGCTCCACAATATTCTAGCAATGGGACCACACTATTCCAACAATGGCTCCACAATATTCTAACAATGTCTCCACAATATTCCAACAATGTCTCCACAATATTCCAACAATGGCTCCACAATATTCTAACAATGGGACCACAATATTCTAAAAATGGTTCTCACAATATTCTAACAATGGCTCCACAATATTCTAACAATGGGACCACAATATTCTAACAATGGCTCCACAATATTCTAACAATGGCTCCACAATATTCTAACAATGGGACCACGATATTCCAACAATGACTCCACAAACAGAAGACACAAACGGAATGAGCAAAAGAACAATAAAAACAGCAACGTTGACAGATTACACAACTACTTATAGAATATTAAACTGTGTATTAGGACAACCAGCCCCTATACTTCTGCACAATACAGTACCTATCATAATAATCATCTTATATAGAGTATATTCATTCCCAACTGGGCAACCGATGTTTGGACAACCAGTGTTCCGCTGGAAGCAGTGTGAGCTATACTCCTGGTTGGAAAAAAAAAACGGTCGACCCAGCCACTAGTAGAAATGGGTATTAGGGTAGCGTTCTGGGGGATGAGGAATGCCGTCTCGCATCGTGAGTTTCGATGCTTGAGGCGACACTATCTAGAAATCCCCTAACACTTCTGGATAGGCGGCCGAGCACATATTGATGAAAACTCGTGTGCTAAGACGCTTATTCAAGTCTTATAATTTACCATTGCTATATCTTTATCTATATTCATTCCAATCTTGTGCAGCCTGTGTTATTGTGGCAACGGATAAACATAAAAAAGATAGTTACCGCAGAAATACCATATTTGAAAAAAAAAGTGCTTGGAGTGACAAGAAGAACAGAATTAGAAACGATGTGAGAGAGAAAGATTGGGCATTCAATTTCTCTCAAATTCAAATTAATTCTGAGCTATATACAGAGACGACAGATTAATTGATTTACTTCTCTGAAAAGAATAGTGCCAAGATACTCTATACTGTACAAAATATATATTAAAAGAGAGACGGAAGAAGAACCGGTGGTAGACCCAGAGTAGGATGGATTGATACCATCCGAGAAGCGCGATAACAACAATAATTGACAATGGTTGAGTCTGCCAGAATGACAAGATTCGGAACTTTGTACTAAGGCTATGTTTAATATAACAAAGTTTAGTAACATGGTGATGTTAATATGGTTAATAATGGTTAGCCTGAACATGGTCTTTGTTAGACATTATAGTGAAGGCAAGCAAAAATAATTCAGCCTTAGAAGGGCATAAGTAATTGTAATAAGGAAAAAGACATCGACGTAATGCACAATAAACATAAGTGGAACAATATTAAAACAAGTAAATTAGATAAAACAGGAATTTAAATATCTGGGATCATTGTTAACCTCAGATGGTAGATGCACAACAGATGTGAGATGCAGAGTGGCCCAGGCAAAAGCAGAGTTCTAAAAAAAATGAGGAACATACTGGGAAATCCATTATTGACAACAGAAACAAGAAAAAGATTTCTTAAATGGTTCTACAGATCTAATCTTAACATATGGATGTAAATCATGGTCAATAGGACAACAGACAAGAAAATCACTGGAAACTGTAGAAATATGGTTTTACAAAAAAAAATGTTGAGAATACCATGGGCAGCTAAGAAAAGTAATAAAAACGTCCTGAAAGAGGCCAAAGCAAGAAGAGACCTAATATCCTATATTAGGAAGAAACAATCATCATTTTTTGGCCATGTAATGAGAAGGGATTATGTGGAATATATTGTAACAACTGGGAAAATTGAGGGACGAAGATATAGAGGGAAGCAAAGGAAAAAGATACCAGACAACTTAAGAGAATGGCTTAACAGACGGTCAATAACAGAGACGAAAAATAACTGTCGAGATCGAAAGCTGTGGATAGACCTATTCCAGCAGGCTCGGCACTTGATGATACGTTACACATAGTATAGTATAGTATAGTATAGTATAGTATAGTATAGTATAGTATAGTATAGTATAGTATAGTATAGTATAGTATAGTATAGTATAGTATAGTATAGTATAGTATAGTATAGTATAGTATAGTATAGTATAGTATAGTATAGTATAGTATAGTATAGTATAGTATAGTATAGTATAGTATAGTATAGTATAGTATAGTATAGTATAGTATAGTATAGTATAGTATAGTATAGTATAGTATAGTATAGTATAGTATAGTATAGTATAGTATAGTATAGTATAGTATAGTATAGTATAGTATAGTATAGTATAGTATAGTATAGTATAGTATAGTATAGTATAGTATAGTAGAGTAGAGTAGAGTAGAGTAGAGTAGAGTAGAGTAGAGTAGAGTAGAGTAGAGTAGAGTAGAGTAGAGTAGAGTAGAGTAGAGTAGAGTAGAGTAGAGTAGAGTATAGTATAGTATAGTATAGTATAGTATAGTATAGTATAGTATAGTAGTATAGTATAGTATAGTATAGTATAGTATAGTATAGTATAGTATAGTATAGTATAGTATAGTATAGTATAGTATAGTATAGTATAGTATAGTATAGTATAGTATAGTATAGTATAGTATAGTATAGTATAGTATAGTATAGTATAGTATAGTATAGTATATAGTATAGTATAGTATAGTATAGTATAGTATAGTATAGTATAGTATAGTATAGTATAGTATAGTATAGTATAGTATAGTATAGTATAGTATAGTATAGTATAGTATAGTGTAGTATAGTTAAGTATAATTTAATTTAGTATAGTGTAGTAAAGTTAGTTTAGTTTGGTTTAGTCGACGGATCATCCTCTTCGCACATCGAACATGACTCTAAGTGTTCATATTTCCACCAATGTTCCCCGCAGTGTGTGCAGACTAATGACTATAGTTCTGTGCTGATTTGCTGCTCTTCTGTATCTCCCCTTGTAGCGCTCCTTCCCAGCATCTCCAGTTTTGGCCTGTTGTTTTTACAGCCTGATTGTGGTTGTTAATGCATAATCTTTGATTGAGTCAACATCATGTCCTGCATACCCTCAGCGCATCCAGAGTGTTATTCCGGTCCGTTGTGTATCTGCCATCCACAGCAGCTGTTCCAGACATGCTGTCAGCTCGTTCGTTTCCTCTCACACTCGAGTTTCATAAGCGAAGATGACGCAGATGCGATGTTTATGAATATCAAAGCTCTCCCAGGAACATTATGATCGTGTTGCAATTTCAAACCATTTGATCCGTGTTTTATTTTCTAAAACAAACAAGCCCAAGTTGTTTCTCCGCCTCCTTTCATTATTTTCTCATTTATGATGTTGTAAATTAGTTTCATATTCAGTATTATTCTTATCCATCTCATCTCTGTAATGTCGACAACGCGCTTATTTTATTTAAATTATTCTCCGATATTCGGAAAGTGCCCAGATTGATTGAAAACAACCTTTGCTGATGTCCACATAATGGGACACAGGTTTAACCCGCCCTAAACTCAACATGTTCTTTTCCGTCAGAGAGGGGTTTTTTGTGTAAAAAACAAATCCTTATATGAAAACCATGTATGGTTATGCGGCATTTATTCTCCGGCTTTATATCAATCAATCAATCAAACTTTCCATTATCCTGTAAACTTGTCGGTCGTTGGGACATCATATATGATCTTTTCATAATTTGGTTCCTAGCGTCCCGATTAAGATTAGTTCTCTGATATACAACAAAAAGACATTCCTATCCACTCTTTGATGTTATCTACCCATTTTTTCTTTTGCCCTCCCTGTCTTCTTATGCCTTCTACATAATGGCTTTGGCAAGAACCAATGGACCGTATGACGTGCCCATACCAGGTCAGTTTCCGCTCTTTTATTATCAATAATAGATCTGTTATTGGTCCAGTGGATCGTTGGATTCTTTCGCTCACTTCTTCATTGATATGTTCTCTGTATAATATATGTTCTCTGTATAATATATGTTCTCTGTATGATATGTTCTCTGTATAATATATGTTCTCTGTATGATATGTTCTCTGTATATCAATGTTCTCTGTATAATATATGTTCTCTGTATGATATGTTCTCTGTATGATTTATGTTCTCTGTATGATATATTCTCTGCATAATATATGTTCTCTGTATAATATGTTCTCTGTATGATATATGTTCTCTGTATGATATGTTTTCTGTATGATATGTTCTCTGTATATTATGTTCTCTGTATGATATGTTCTCTGCATAATATATGTTCTCTATATGATATGCTCTCTGTATAATATGCGTTCTCTATATGATATGTTCTCTATATGATATGTTCTCTGTATAATATATGTTCTCTGTATGATATGTTCTCTGTATAACATATGCTCTCTATATGATATGTTCTCTGTATGATATGTTATCTGTATAACATATGTTCTCTATATGATATGTTCTCTATATGATATGTTCTTTGTAAAATATATGTTCTCTGTATGATATGTTCTCTGTATAATATGTGTTCTCAATATATGTTCTCTGTATGATATGTTCTCTATATGATATGTTCTCTGTATAACATATGTTCTCTATATGATATGTTCTCTATATGATATGTTCTTTGTATAATATATGTTCTCTGTATGATATGTTCTCTGTATAATATATGTTCTCTATATGATATGTTCTCTATATGATATGTTCTTTGTAAAATATATGTTCTCTGTATGATATGTTCTTTGTATAATATGTGTTCTCAATATATGTTCTCTGTATGATATGTTCTCTGTATGATATGTTATCTGTATAACATATGTTCTCTATATGATATGTTCTCTATATGATATGTTATTTGTATAATATATGTTCTCTGTATGATATGTTCTCTGTATAACATATGTTCTCTATATGATATGTTCTCTATATGATATGTTCTTTGTAAAATATATGTTCTCTGTATGATATGTTCTCTGTATAATATGTGTTCTCAATATATGTTCTCTGTATGATATGTTCTCTATATGATATGTTCTCTATATGATATGTTTTTTGTATAATATATGTTCTCTGTATGATATGTTCTCTGTATAATATATGTTCTCTATATGATATGTTCTCTATATGATATGTTCTTTGTATAATATATGTTCTCTGTATGATATGTTCTTTGTATAATATGTGTTCTCAATATATGTTCTCTGTATGATATGTTCTCTATATGATATGTTCTCTGTATAACATATGTTCTCTATATGATATGTTCTCTATATGATATGTTCTTTGTATAATATATGTTCTCTGTATGATATGTTCTCTGTATAATATGTGTTCTCAATATATGTTCTCTGTATGATATGTTCTCTATATGATATGTTCTCTGTATAATATATGTTCTTTATATGATATGCTCTCTGTATAATATGCGTTCTCTATATGATATGTTCTCTATATGATATGTTCTCTGTATAATATATGTTCTCTGTATGATATGTTCTCTATATGATATGTTCTCTATATGATATGTTCTCTATATGATATGTTCTCTGTATGATATGTTCTCTGTATAATATGTGTTCTCAATATATGTTCTCTGTATGATATGTTCTCTATATGATATGTTCTCTGTATGATATGTTCTCTGTATAATATATGTTCTCTGTATGATATGTTCTCTGTATAATATATGTTCTCTGTATAATATATGTTCTCTATATGATATGTTCTCTATATGATATGTTCTCTGTATAATATATGTTCTCTATATGATATGTTCTCTGTATAATATATGTTCGCTATATGATATGTTCTCTATATGATATGTTCTCTGTATAATATATGTTCTCTATATAATATGTTCTCTGTATGACATGTTCTCTATATAATATATGTTCTCTATATGATATGTTCTATGTATGATATATGTTATATATTTATATACCATTTTATATCTAAAACCTGTACTCTTCTTTGGAGATCAGCTGTAGGTGTCCAATATTTCACAAGCCCCCATAAATACAGATGTGCTATCGTTTGTAATAGTCTGACTTCGTTGTCAGAGAGATGTATTGGCTTGCCCATATATGGCTGAGCCCTGCCATTCCCCAGATCGTTTGTGTTATTCTGGTTAGTACTTCTGGTCTTGATATCAAAGCTCCATATAATTCCAAACAGATCTGAAATTAAATTTATTTCTAAATGACAGATGCTGAATCTAGATCAATACGTAAAGATGTGCCCAGTAATTGAATTGAATGCGGTCAGTGAACACACAGCTGACTTCATGCTCCAGGATTGCCAACAACAGAGAGACCAAGACACTGTTCCACATCCCATCGGTGCTACTGAAAACATATTATTTAGTCTGGCCAAGCGTGTAAAGATATAAGAGGAAAAGCAAACCCGTAACCAAACTCCACCAAAACTCCGTGTTGAAGTCAGATGTGTTGGGCCGAAAGACGAAAATAATCCGCAACACATCTACGCTCACTTAACGCCCTTTCAGGTGCCGATGACGTAGATGTCTACACATCCCTTTAGTAGCCTTTGGATGAACGCCTGAACGGTAACTATTAATACAAGACAACGGTCATCGTCATCATCATCCAGTGTCGTCTCCACAACGAAGGTTGGCTACCATGGAGCGCCACTCTGCTCTGTCTCTTGCTTTGATGGTGCAGGTTGTCAGACTGATTTGACCATATTTTGATGTTACTCGTCCATGTTAGTTTTGGTCTGCCTCTGACTCTTTCACCTTGTATCTCCCCCCCCTTTCCAGGATTACTTTCAGTAGGCTGTTGTGTCTTTTAACATGGCACAACAATTGTATTTGTCTTGTTTGAATTGTGTTTAGTAGTTCTCTTTTCATTTTTAGTTGTTTTAAGACTTCATCGTTTGTTTTCTTTTCTTTCCATGCAAGTCTACCTATTCTAATATATATCCACATGTCAAAGGCTTCAATTCTCTCTTCTATTTTCTTGTCTAGTGTCCATTTTTTTGTGTGCATCATATAAGAATATTGAGAAGATGTAATATTTTGCTATTCTTAGTTTTAGCCCTGGTGTTATTTGTTTTGATGTTAGTATATTTTTCATGGCATTAAAATTACTTTTTGCCATTCCTATTCTTTTGTTTATTTCAGATTTACATTTTCCATCACTGGTTATAGTATGCCCAAGGTAGTTGTAGTTCTGAACTGTCTCCAGGTCTATTCCTTCGATTTGGTAGAAAGACAATGGCAGAAATAGATATTAGCAAAACACACACATACATGTAAAGGTAAAGCATGAAAATTGAATCGGCGTATTGCCACGTGAGTTGTTTCAACCATATGGGCTCTTCCGCCTATCCAGAAGTGTTTGGAGACTTCTGGATAGTGTCGCTTCAAGCATCGAAACTCACGATGCGATGCGGCATTCCTCATATTCCACAAGTAATAGCCTGGTACGAATTTCTGCCAGCGGCTGGGTCGACCGCGGGGGTATTTTTTTTTCTGACTACGAGTACAATTCACACTGCTTCCAGTGGAATCGAACACGGGTTGTCCGAATGTCGGTAGGCCTGTCGGGTACAGATATGTACATATACATACACAAAAACACACATATAGAGAGAGCGGTCGACCTGGTAGGCAGGCAGTCAGATAGATAAGATAAGATAAGATAAGATAAGATGGATACATGGATGGATGGATGGATGGATGGATATACCCAGGAAGATTTGTGTGATGCGATTTCTGTGTACACGCCAACAAAGCGATCAGGAAATTATTAATTTTCTTTTGCAAAAGAAGGAATATTAATAACTCCATGACATCTACCACAGATGTCATGGAGTTATGATGTATCAAATCAATTACAGATCTGTAGACAGAATGATGTGTCAAATCAATTACAAACGTAGCTGGTGAAAAATATCTGATGAAAGAATTACCCGCAATCTTTGAATCATGATATGAGCAGTCAAGAATTATGTTATTCTGCAAAAACAGGAAATGTTAAAGGGACAAAAAAGACAGAGGATAGCAACCAAAAAAAGAGAGATAGTTTATTGTTCAATCTCTCGGCAAGGAAGAAATTTAATATCAAAAGTTATTAAAAGAACAGAGGGGGTCGGATATTGGGAAATGCATGATTGTACACTTGAATTGTCAGATATTAACGATGATGATGATGGTGATAATGATGATGATGATGATGGTGATAATGATGATGATGATGGTGATAATGATGATGATGATGATGGTGATAATGATGATGATGATGATGATGATGATGATAATGACGATGACGTCGACGATGATGATGATGATGATGGTGGTGGTGGTGATGATGGTGATGTTGGTAATGGTGGTGGTGATGAAGGAGGTGATGATGATGATGATAGTGGTGGTGATGATGACGAAGGTCATGATGATGATGGTGATGGTGATGAGGATAACGATGATGATGATAACGATGGTGATGATGGTGGTGGTGACGATGATGATGGTGGTGATGGTGATGGTGATGATGGTGGTGATGATGATGATTGTGGTGATGGTGACGGGGATGGGGATGATGATGATGAGGGTGATGATGGTGATGGTGATGGTTATGATGATGATGGTGTTGATGGTGATGATGATGATGATGATGATGATTGTGATGATGATGATTATAATGATGATGGTGATTGAGATGGTGATGATGATGTTGATGGTGATGATGATGATGATAATGATGATGATAATGATGATGATAATGATGATTGTGATTGTGATGATGATGATGATGATGATGATGATGGTGATGATGATGATGGTGATGATGATTATTGTGATGATGATGATGATGATGATGGTGGTGATGATGATGATGATGATTACGACGATGATGATGACGATGTTGTGAGCATATTACAGGTTACAATCACGGTAGTGTCAAATTTTTTTTCCTTCTACTATGGGCCGAATAAATGCACAGGCCCGATCATCTCGTGGTGACTGAACTAAACAAGCGGTCATTATTATCCTGCACTGAACGTTCCCAGGCAGACCACAGAAATGGGGAAATGCCGTAAAGATGGATGATGTTAATGATAACAATAATGATTTACCATGACATCATTCATCATCATCCAGTGCCGTCTCCGCATCGAAGGTTGGTTACCATGGAGCGCCATTCCACTCTGTCTCTTGCTTTGATGGCGGAGATGGGCATTGGTTGACTTGTCCATATTTTGATGTTACACGTCCATGTTAGTCTTGGTCTGCCTCTGCCTCTTTTACCTTGTATTTTCCCTTCCAATATTACTTTTATTAGGCTGTTGTGTCTTTTAACATGCCCCAAAAATGTCATTTCCCATGACAGTGGTAATAATTGGCGTAAAAGCAACGGCGATAACTATGCTGTTAATGATGAAAATATTGATAATCATGATGGCACTGTTGGTGATTATATTACAATATTAAGACAATCATAATGACGATGATAATGATTATGACTGTGATAATAAGCATGATGATAAAACTGATGCCTAATGATGATTAACACTTATTATTTAACGAAGTTTACAGAAACATTTTGAAAATTCTGTGACACGTTGGTGGAGCGGATTTGGGTAAATTCCTGCCTGCTAAACCTGGTTTTTGTGTTTGGTAATAATAGAATATAATAGAATATTTATCATCATGTTCTTAATAACAGTACATACAGCTAGATGTACCTTTATGTACTTTTATAGATTCTCCTGCTGCCTTGCAGGTAAGCTCAGGAGAGTAAAAAGCTAAGGAAGGGTACCCCGAAGTAAAACAAACCCACTGCCTTGTGGGTGAGACTTTTTAGTCAAAGGCTAGCGGAGCCAACTGTAAACAAACCAACGGAAGGCAACAGAAAACCACAGTCGTAACTTGTTTGTACAATCATGAATCGCAAAAAAAAAGTTCATTAAAGTTATGTTGAGTCAGTCTTGACATATGGATGTGAATCGTGGACAATAGGACAACAAGAAAATCACTGGAGGCTGTAGAAATGTGGTAAACAAACCAACGGTAGGCAACAGAAAACCACCGCAGTAACTTCTTTGTACAATCATGAATCGACACAGCAATACCATGTAATGAGAATGGAACAACTGGAATATATTGCAACAACTGGAAAAATTGAGAGACGAAGAGATAAAGGGAACCAAAGAGAAAAAAAATAGTAGACAGCTTACGAGAATGACTTGGCAGAAGGTCAACAACAGAAATGATAAATAACTGTCGAGATCGAAAGTTGTGGTAAGACATGACCACCTACGCAAGCAGGCCCGGTACTTGATGTTGATGATGATAGTTTTTACAGTCAATATTCGATTACGTCATTTCATATTAGGCCTTAAAATCCTCGAACTTACTTTCTCTGCCTTTTCCTTACAAAATTACTTTAACAACGTCATTGTGTCTCTTTATGTGTAAAATAAAAATCATTTAATATGAATAGCTACAGAACTCATCACTTTATCGATCTTTCTTTCTCGTTGTTTTTTAGTGTATGAATATTAATGATAGTTTGTTTATGATTTTGTTATGTGTTAAAATGTTAATAAGTCCGTTCATCTTCGTTTTGGGTATTGGAATTTTAAAATGAAAGCGTGTCTATCTACACATATAAAAATATAATTTACTTCAATAAAACATACACGAATAAGACGCTGAAAGTGCCAACGAATGGATCAGGTAGACGTCATCAATGCCCTTCGAGATGCTGGAATGGCACAGGACAACGATAACTATGGTTTCCACGTCTCCTCTTGCGATGAAGGGAATGGGGGTAAAGATGTGTGCAGTCAGAAACGAGAAACTTAGTTGGAGCATAAGAGGACTTATCAACCAGCACAGAGGTGGTGTCTGAGTCGTCAGTCGCTAGACACTGCGGGATATGCTGAGGATAGAATCTGGTATGTTCGGAATGCAGTGATGATTAACACACAAATAGTTCAATAAATCAGTAACTCATTACACAAAATAAAAGCTGTCGACATTCATCATGACGTGCCATACCGGTTGACGTAGGTGATCATGTCTCTCCACAATCTTCTATCTACAGTGCATCGTATCAGTTCTGTTGTTGACTGTTTTCCATGCCATGACACCAAGATATCCAGTATTTTCTCTCTTTGTCGCCCGCGATCTCTCTTTCCTTTTATTTTACCAGTTGTAACCAAGTATTCCAACTTTCCTCTTCTCATGATGTGCCCGAAAAATGTTGATTGCTTCTTTCTGATGTTTTTTAAGAGCTCCCTTTTTGTGTTGGCCTCTTTGAGAACTTCCTCATTGGTCTTTTTAGCTGTCCAGGGAACTTTCAACATTCTTCTGAGAAATCCCATCTCTGTGGCCTCTAATCGTCTTTTCATTTGTCGACATTAGGTTCATTTTATTTCACTTTTGTGTGTGCACTAATTATATTATGAATTTAAATTTGACAGATTAGTTAATCTAGTAAGACTTCTTTCACGAGGCATACAACTCTGATAAATAACAATCAATTGTCTATCGTGAAAGAAGACCAAATTCTAGGATAGCTGTCCCAACAAAATGTGACTGCAGAAATTTGCAGTACTGACCTACAGGATGCAAAACATAATGCAAAGCTATACGCTGTTAAGAGATGATTAAAATAATTCATCATCATCAAGTACCGGGCCTGCTGGCGCAGGTGATCATGTCTCTCCACAACTTTCGATCTCGACAGTTAATTATCATTTCTGTTGTTGACTTTCTGCCATGGTCATTTACTTAAGCTGTCTGGTATCTTTTCTCTTTGCTTCCCTCTGTCTCTTCATCCCTCAATTGTCCCAGTTGTTACAATATATTCTAGCTTTTCACTTTTCATTACATGGCCAAAAAATGGTGATTGTTTCTTCCTAATATTGGAAATTAGCTCTCTATTTGCTTTGACCTCTTTCAGAGCATTTTCATTACTCTCCTTAACTGTCAATGGTATTCTCAACATTCTTCTGTAAAACCACATTTCTACAGACTCCAGTGATTTTCTTGTCTGTTGTCCTATTGTCCATGATTCATATCCATATGTTAAGACTGCCTCTACATAACATTTAAGAACTTATTTTCTTGTTTCTAATGTCAAAAATGGATTGCATAGTATCTTCCTCATTTTTTGGAAAAAGTGCTTTTGCCTGAGTCATTCTGTATCTCGCGAGCCGCGATAGTGGCTAGTGAATTGGACCACAAAGGAGAAGAGGTAGGGTTCGATCCCAACCGACGACTTTCGGGTTCACCCAGCCTTTAATGGGTACCGGACTTTTTCTAGGAAAGTAAAGCGGCACGGGCGCAATACCGACCACATTACCCCAAAAATCATGTGCTGTAGGTCTGTAAAATGTATGGTCACTAACACCATATTCCCTATACCCTACTTGGCGTGACGGGGGTACTTTACTTTTTTTTTTTTCATTCTGCATCTCACCTCTTTTGTACATCTTCCGTCTGAAGTTCCCAGATATTTAAATTCGTTTACCTGTTTTAATATTGTTCCACTTGTCTTTATTTTGCACTGAGGTGATGTCTTTTTCTTTGCTGTTACCATTACTTCTGTCTTTTTGCTATTAAGGCTGAGTCCTTTAATTTTTGCTTTCTTTCACTATAATGTCAAACATTTCTTGTAACTCATTTTCACTTTTAGCGATTAAGACTGTATCATCTGCATACCTTAGATTATTTATATTATGACCTCCGATTGTTATTCCAGGCATGCTCCTTATGGATCTTAAAATAATCTCACTATAATTTTTTTTTTTAAATGTAGTGTCAGCACACAACAGCCTAACACTAACTTAAAATAATTAGAATAATTAAAAGATTACTTTTTTTATTTTCTTATTTGTGTTTATCAGTAACGTAATTTGTTAATAATTTTTCTATTGCACATAAGCATTATTATGCTTTTAAAATATGTCTTACAACTATTAACAACACAACTGTATATTAATGATATTATATAAACATCAAAAAGCGCTATATTTTTCAGTTATATATGTATATATACATATATATATATATATATATATATATATATATATATATCTTTATGTATATTAAGAAGCATTAATCGATATAAATATCACTGACTTAACATTAACTAAACTAGAAATACGTACCTTCACTTTGAAGACATTGCCAATATAATCCAGTTTTGAAAATTATAATTATACAAGTATGAAGACTTAGCCAATAAATCCAGTTTGAAAATGTTATTAAAACATCCAGTTTAAATGATAATCAATGCATCCCGTTCGAATATCTTACGTTTACATCCAATTTTAATAAATTACAAATACATCCAATTTGAATATTGAAAAGTGCATCAAGTTTTAAGATATTACCAAAACTTCAAATTCAAAGATATTACCAAAACATCCAGTTAAAATACTATCAATTTAGTTTACATCATCTTGCAAAACTAAATAAACTTCCACATCTCGACAAATGCAACTAGCAAAGGAATGAATGTCAAATGGATTCTTACTTTCAGCTGACTTAGTGGGTGAAGATGACAATCTCAAATTGGTTCAAGTTAACCAGGTGTGGATATAATGTTATCTAATGTTCTTACTACCACCTTCCTCTGCTATCATTAATCCACCGGGTTTCACAAACCTCTCGTTATAAAGTGTAATAGATTAAATTCAATTACAATATTTAATATTCCGGATGTAAACACTATCAAGTTATTTTTAATTACCTGCACTGTGTAATTAACAAGAGAATTTTTTTTATTTAAAATGTAATTGACAACTGAGTGTAGCTGGAAAATGTATATCAAAACCGGTTTATCACAGAGCATCCTTCAGTTTGTTTTATTTAGTCCTTTCCCACTGTCACAACAAATAACACCTTCACGCCCCACTCCCAAGCGCTCTAGGTAGTATCCTCGTGTTGTGACTGTGACTCGTAGTCTTAGAGTGCATCAATGATTTGTTATTGACGTTGATGGTTTACAGGTCGGTGTAACATTTTCTCCCTTTCTAAATGGCCGTTCATTAATTGACTCATTCATTAATCCCTGATCTCATAATTAGATCATTCACAAACCATCAGTGTCAGTTATCTCGACAACTGGCATCAAAGTTCACGACTGTCTGTCTCTCTGTCTGCCTGTCTGTATGTCTGTCTGCTTGCATGCCTGCCTGCCTGTTTGCTTGTCTATCTGTCTGCTTGTCTATCTGTCTGCCTATCTGCCGGCCTGCCTACCTGTCTGTCTGCCTGTCTGCTTGCCTGCCTGCCTATCTGTCTGTCTGTCTGTCTGTATATCTGCCTGCCTGCCTGTCTGTCTGTCTGTATGCCTGCCTATCTGTCTGTCTGCCTTTCTGCCAGCTTGTCTGTCTGCCAGTCTGCCTGCTTGCCGGTCTGTCGATCAGCCTGCCTGTCTGCCTGTCTGTCTTTATATCAGCCTGTCTGTCTGTCTGTCTGTCTGCCTGTCTGTCTTTCTGTCTGTCTGCCTGCCTGTCTGTCTGCCTGTCTGCCGGCCTGTCTTTCTATCAGCCTGCCTGCCTGTCTGTCTACCTGTCTGTCTGTCTGCCTGCCTGCTTGCCTGTCTGCCTGCCTGTTTGCCTGTCTGCCTGCCTGTTTGCCTGTCTGCCTGCCTGTCTGTCTATCAGCCTGCCTGTCTGCCTGTCTGTCTGCCTGCCTGCCTGCCTGTATGTCTGTCTGCCCGTCTGCCTGCTTGCCTGTCTGTCTATCTGCCTGCCTGTCTGTCTCTCTGCCTTCCTGTCTGTCTGTCTATCTGCCTGTCTGTCTATCTGCCTGCCTGCCTGTCTGTCATCCTGCCTATCTGCCGGTCTGTCTCTCTGCCTTCCTGTCTGTCTGCCTGTCTGCCTGTCTGCCTGCCTGTCTATCTGCCTGTCTACCTGCCTGTCTATCTGCCTGCCTGTTTGCCTGTCTATCTGCCTTCCTGCCTGTCTATCTGCCTGCCTGCCTGTCTGCCTGTCTGTCTATCTGCCTGCCTGCCTGTCTGTCTATCTGTCTGCCTGTCTGTCTGTCTAACTGCCTGTCTGCCTGCCTGTCTATCTGCCTGCCTGCCTGTCTGTCTATCTGCCTGCCTGCCTGTCTCTCTGCCTTCCTGTCTGTCTGTCTATCTGCCTGTCTGCCTGCCTGTCTATCTGCCTATCTGCCTGCCTGCCTGTCTGTCTCTCTGCCTTCCTGTCTGTCTGTTTATCTGCCTGTCTGCCTGCCTGTCTATCTGCCTGCCTGTCTGCATGTCTCTCTGCCTGCCTGTCTATCTGTCTGCCTGCCTGCCTCTCTGGTCATACAATTTATTTTGTATTCTTATTCTTCACGCAATAAACGACTTCTTCACATAAAATTCTGCCCACAAGATTATGAAATAAATATAATTTAGAATAAGATATCAGTGTTCTTATTCTGTATATTGGACAAGGAATTGCTGTAATGGTTTACTTCTCGCCTCGATAGAATTATGGGGAATATGTTCTTGCAGGCCATATTTTACTACTAATGCACCATCATCATCAATTATCATGCCTGCTGGCGTAGGTGATCATGTCAATCCACAACTTTCGATCTCGACAGTTATTTATTATTTCTGTTGTTAATCTTCTGCCAAAGCCATCCTCTTAAGCTGTGTGGTATCTTTTCTCTTTGCATTCCTCTATCTATTCGTTCCTAAAATTTTCCAGTTGTTACAATATATTCCAGCTGTTCTCTTCTCATTACATGATCAAAAAATGTTGATTGTTTCTTCCTAATGTTGGAAATTAGTTCTCTCATTGCTTTGGCCTCTTTCAGAACGTTTTCATTACTCTTCTTAGCTGTCCATGGTATCTTCAACATTCTTTTGTAAAACAACATTTCTACAGTCTTCCAGTGATTTTCTTGTCTGTTGTCCTATTGTCCATGATTCACGTCTATATGTTAAGACTGACTGTACATAACATTTAAGAACTATTGTTCTTGTTTCTATTGTATTTATACATGCATGTTTAGTTAACACTGTAGCGATTTTTTTTTACGAACTGCATTCATTCATTGACTCTCTTCCACTTGGAAGGTTTGGTCCCATTTAGCGCCATTTTACTCAATCTCTTGTCTTGATTGTGCACAATGTGAAATGTTCCCGTGTCCATCTTTTGATGTTATCAGCACATTAGTCTTAGTTTGCTTCTGCCTCATTTACCTTGTATTTTCTCCTCTAAGATGACTTTTAGAAAGAAATTGTGTCTTTTCACAAATCCTAAACGATGTTTTTTTGTCTTTTTCCGTATTGTACTATTTGTAGGAAAAAGTAAAGTAAAATACCCCCGTCACGCCACATGGCGTATAGGGAATATGGTGTTAGTGGCCATAAATTTCTACAGACCTTCGGCACATGATCTTTGGGGTAATGTATTCGGTATTACGCCCGTGCCGCTTTACTTTCCCAGAAAAAAAAATCCGGTACCCATTAAAGACTGGGTGAACCGGAAGCCGTCGGTTGGGATAGAACCCTACCTTTTGTCCTTTGTAGGCCAGTTCACTAACCACTGAACTACGTCTTGATAGTGCACGTTGTTAAAGGTTCACCATTTCCATCTTTTGATGTTATCAACCCACTTTAGTCTTAGTCTGCCTCTGCCTCATCTACCTTGTATTTTCTCCTTTGAGTTGACTTTTAGTAGGAAATTGTGTCTTTCGTTTTCTTCTTTTCTCTTTTCATTAATATCGAAAAGGTGTCGTGGTTATATCATTTCTCGTTCTTGAGTAGCTCAAACTATCTGAATTAGTGATTTTCTTTTGTTGTTACATGCCTCTGTTACTGCATCTATCCATTTTCTTCTGGGTCTTCCCCTTGGTCTTTTTCCATGCATTCTCGAGAAGAACGCCCTTGATGGTGATTGGTGAGGATTCATTCTGACCAGGTGGCCAAACCATTTAAGTTGTTGTTCTATATATTCTTGGCAGGGTTTTGTTCCTACCATTTTTCTTATGGTTTCATTTAGTATTCTATCTCGTCTTGTGTTGTTTGTTGCTTTTCTCAAGCATCGCATCTCATATGTATTGATCTTTCTTAAATGTGATTTAGAAAGAGTACATGTTTGATTTTCATAGCACAAAGTTGGTATGAAGATGCTATTTATCATTTTGTGTCTTTTCACAGGTCCTAAAAGATGTATTTGTCTTTTTTCGTATCGTTGTGTTTCTATCAAAGGTAATGATAAATTAGGAAACCCCTGCTTACCACAATATAGCTAGTTTAAGTTAAAAAAAATAATTGATAAGCATATCAACAACGGAAGCAACTTTGTTTCGACAGGGATAATTACAGGAACAATTTAGATAAATAGCAAAGCAACGGGAGAAAACGTCAGCTGAAAAACAAAGTAAATGGAAAGTTAATTAAGTAATTAAACAACAATTTGTAACTCCCACATATTTTAACGCTCTACTGACAAATGTGAGTTACCAACCGCAAAAAAAAAAAAAAAAAAAATTGATTGGTAGTAGCAATCCCCAGCAATGTAAAGAAAAATAGAACATTTTTAAATTAAAAGAAACGGAAAAAATAATTATTAAAATCCTCTTATATTTCTTCATTATTATTTTAAATAGGTGAAAATATTTTTCTTTTCAAAATAAGATGGTGGTCAGACGATAATGAAAGGAATCTCAAAATGAGTGAAAATGTCTTTCTCTCTTCTTTTCCTGTCTACCTGTCTATGTGTCTGTCTGACTTTCTTTCTTTCTCTCACTTCCGCACTCTAAATTCTGTAAGAGTTGTCCTTACAGTGTTTTAGAAAAAAGAATATGTCCCAATCAAAGATGTTCTTTCTAAGGATGTATTATGCTCACTTTCGTTGGATTCAATATATTTTATATCTTCTTTATATAGATATATATAGATGCTATAGAATATCTTGATATCGAATGTATCGAATATATAGAAAATATAGAATATATAGAAAATATAGAATATATAGAATATATAGATATGATAGATATGAATATACAGATAAGAATATATAGATATGTTAGATAAGAATATATAGATATGATGTAGGAGTCTCTGTCAGTCACATTTGATTATGGATTTTGCAGCGTACCTAGAAACATTGTTTCTTCTTGTTTGAGTTGGAGTAATGTCACGTTCAAATACATCTACAAATCGAAGTTTTGGGCGCCCCTAGTTCTTTTACACTACAAAGGACAAGAGGACGGCTTCCGGGCTCACCCAGCCTTTAATGCGTACCGAATTTATTTTTTCTGGAAAAGTAAAGCGGCACGGACGTAATACCGACCACATTACCCCTAAAATTGTGTGCCGAGGACTTGTAAAATTTATGGTCACTAACACCATATTCCCTATACGCCACTTGGCGTGACAGGGCTCTTTACTACTTTACTTTTACTAGTCCTTTTGCTATCTACTAGTTGTCCATAGAGTATATCGTTTGGTATTCAGTCTTCTGCTTTATATAAGCTGTTCAAGATTCGCTGCAATACAGGAGGATACTAATGATGCAGGCATTGTAAAGTGCGGCCTTTATTTTATTGTCATTTTGCTGTTTTGTTAAACACTGACAGAAAGACGGACAAAGGTGGTAGCAGCTTTACCAATGCAGGTGTCAATTTTTGTATCTAAAAATAGTTTCTCGTTGATGATGGACCCCAGGTAGCTATACTGACGCACGACACTGAGTTTGTAGTTGTCGATAAAGATGGCAGGTATTGCTTCGACATTCTGACCGAGTATGTTAGTTTTCTGCAATTTTTTTGTTAGACTGAAGTCTCTGCAGGCACGTGAAAGCAATCTAACAATCTCTGGAGTTCTTCCTGACTTTGCGTGACAAGTACAGCGTCGTCAGCAAAAAACAAGTCCCTAATAGTGATATGTTTCATTTTGGACCTTGTCTTTAGTCTTGCAAGATTGAACAATCGACCATCAGATCTATAAAATAGACATCTTTGTTCGCATTTAAGAATGTATGTTTCAATAGAACAGCGAAGACGATTCCAAATAGCGTCGGTGCAAGAACGAATCTCTGCTTCACACCACTTCGTATGTTGAAGGGTTGTGATATGCTGCGGTCGTATTGAATGGTGCCCTTCATATCATCATGGAACGATTTGTCTAGCGTCATCAGAATATGCAAGCAGACTATTTTAGATAGTATTTTGAAAAGATCGTCTCTAATTAATTGAATTAGGATATCGGGGTAGAGTTCTGTCCTACCAAAGGAGGAGTAAGACGTCTCCTTTCCTTCGCTAGTCTTCGGGACACCCCTGGGCAAGGTGGAACTCCCGTTTAGAACCCCCAATCAGGGTTATGTGAAGCCATTGGAGCAGGTGGTGGATGGTGTTGTAGGATCAGCCGACAAGTAGTGCCGTTTATGGTCCCCACTCCGTGATGACAGGCAGAGAATCTCATGTATAGAGACAATGGCTGCGATCTCCGACTAGTACAGTCACTACCAAGAAGGAAAGCAATGGCAAACTACCTTCTTATATTACCTGAAATAATCATGACAAACCACAACTTTATATTTACAGGTAACGACGTTAATGGGACTTCACAGCCACCTCGTCCGGTAGGGAGCGTCACGTGCTACAGGTGACACCCAATCGTCATCAAGCAACTGTATGCAAGATCAAAAATAAAGAGACACTAGCAATAGGAACATGGAACATTAGATCAGCATTCCAGGTTGGAAAACTAGAAAACATCAGCCAAGAAATGAAGAGAATGAAATTGAACATCTTGTGACTATGTGAAATGAGATGGAAAGGAGCAGGATTATTACAACGCGACAGTGGAAATGTAATTTACTCTGAGGGAACCACACACGAAAGAGGGGTAGAGATCATGTTAGATATAGAAAGAAACAAAACAGTGAAAGGATGTTGGCCAGTATCAGACAGAGTTCTGCTAGTAAAATTGAGAGGTAGACCAATGGATATCAACATAATTCAAGTTTATGCACCAACAAGTAATAGCGAAGAAGAAATCAATGACACTTTTATGGAGAGCTAGAGGCGACCATGGAACAGTGTAAATCCCAAGAAATAACTATTATATTAGGGGATTTCAATGCAAAGGTAGGAACAGCTAAGGTGCAAAATGTGACCTGGGAGGGGGGCCGCATGGCCTTGGAGAGACGAATGACAGAGGGGATAGATTGATAGATTTGGCAAAAAGACACGTGAAATGATTATAGTTAACACCTGGTTCAAACAACACCCTAGGCGACTATGGACATGGAAAAGCCCAGACAAAAAAGTACACAATCAAATTGATTTTATACTGGTACAGAGAAGATTCGGGAATGGGCTAACATCTGTTAAAACAAGGCCAGGAGCAGATTGCAATAGTGACCACGTACGAGTAGTTGGAAAGATAAGAATAAACCTGCGGAAGGCACAAAAATCACCAAGAAATATAAAATTAGAACTATATATGCTAAGAGTAGATAAACAGATGAGTGATAAGTACAGCACGATAATACAAAATAGATATAATGCTATTGAGAAAATACAGGACATCCAGGAACAGTGGGAAATGTTCAAACAATCGATTCAACAAACATCAAAAGAAGTAATACCAGTGACTAAAAGAATCAACAAAAAGAAATGGATGACAGAAGAAATATTACAACTAATGGACAAAAGAAGAAAACATAAGAAAGAAGAACGGACATACAAAATATTGCACAAAGAGGTCCAAAACAAGTTCAGAGTATAAAAGGTAGGATGTTTAATACAGAAATGTGAAGACATGGAAAAACAACAAAAGAAAGACTCAAAATTTATGCACAATCAGTTAAATGAATTTACAGGAAGAAAAGAAGTAAAAGTTTCAGGATGTGTGAAATCAAAGGAAGGAAATATAATAATGTGACAGGAGAAGACAATGGAAAGATGGACAGAATATATCAGTCAATTCTATGATGATGAAAAACCAGAATTAAACAATTCAAATGAAAACACAGGACCACCAATAATGCAGAGTGAAGTGGAGGACGCAATTCAACACATGAAAGAGGCAAAGCTCCAGGTCCCGACAATATAACAATCGAAGAGATAAATGCATTAGGAGAGCTGGGAGTACAAGTCATAACAAAATTACTCAATGACATATATAACACTGGACACATACCTGAAGATCTACTAAAATCTATCTTTGTAGCCATACCGAAGAATTCAGGCGCAACTGTTTGCGAAGACCATCGCACTATTAGTCTCATGAGCCATATGACTAAAATATTACTAAGAATCATCATGAGACGTGTAAGGAACAAAATAAAACCAGAAATAAGTGAGGAACAATGTGGATTTGTGGAAGGAAAGGGCACCAATAATGCAACATACATATTAAGAACATTGATAGAAAGATCTATAGAGGTAAAGAAAGATCCATATATGTGCTTTATAGACTACACAAAAGCATTTGACAAAGTAAAGCATGTGGAAATAATCAATATGCTGGAGAAATTAAACATTGATGGCAAGGATCTGCGAATCATAAAAAACATGTACTGGCAACAAACAGCAGCTACACGAATTAACAACCAAACAAGACAATTTCAAGTTATAAAACAAGGAGTCAGACAAGGCTGTGTTCTGTCGCCGGATTTGTTTTCACTTTACAGCGAGCATATTATGAGATCAATAGTAGACAAAAAAGGAATTGAAGTCAATGCTCACAACATAAATAATTTACGATATGCGGATGACACAGTCTTATTAGCATAGACAGAGAATGAGCTACAAGAGATGATAGATATAATAGTAAAAGAAAGCAACAAGAAAGGTCTCAGTCAGAATAGTAAGAAAACAGAAGTAATGGTTATATCGAAGAAACAATCATCACCATCATGCAGCATAAAAATAAACAAGAATAATCTGAAACAAGTGCAACGTTTGAAATACTTGGGCACAGTGATAACATCAGATGGAAGATGCAACACAGAAATAAAAATCAGAATAGCTCAGGCCAAAATAGCATTTCAGAAAATGAAAAATATCTTATGCAACAAATCTATGTCAATAGAAATGAGAAAGAGAGTTCATCGATGCTATATAAAACCAATTCTGACCTATGGAAGCGAATCATGGGCAGTAGACAAACACATGAAAAGACGATTAGATGCCACAGAGATGGGATTTCTCAGAAGAATGTTGAAAGTTCCCTCTGTCTGTCTGTTGTCCTTTCGAGCCGAAGTCGGCACATAGGGCAGAACTACAATATCAAAAACAGAAACCTTGCGTGCCAAAATGACACATATTGCAGAGATCACTGCTTCTAAAATCTATGGTTCTGTTTCCATAACAATGCTTTTTTACAATGACAGCTTGTCAAGCCATCGATCAACCTCCTTAGTCGCCTCTTACGACATGCTTGGAAGGTCACGGTGTCACTATTCTTTACTTCCCACATAATGAGGCCCCGACGAAAGTTCCCTGGACAGCTAAAAAGACCAATGCGAAAGTTCTCAAATGGGCCAACACAAAAAGGGAGTTCTTAAAAATCATCAGAAAGAAGCAATCAACATTTTTTGGGCACATCATGAGAAGAGGAAAGTTGGAATACATGGTTACAACTGGCAAAATAAAAGGAAAGAGAGATCGCGGACGACAAAGAGAGAAAATACTGGATATCTTGGTGTCATGGCATGGAAAACAGTCAACAACAGAACACAAACGATGCACTGTGGATAGAAGATTGTGGAAGGACATGATCGCCAACGCCAACCGGTACGGCACATGATGATGATGAAATAATTGAAGTCGATAGACTTCCTTACTCGCCTTTTAGCGAGCGAGTGCAGACAAAGAAAGAGACATGTTATTGCCCTTGCAACATGTTTCTTCACTCCGCGTAGCCGAGCGATCCAAAGAGCAATGTTGAAAATAACAACTAGTAATGAATAACTGGTTATGTTAGTTATTAATATATGGATAAGAATATATACATATGATAGATATAAATATATAGATATTATAGGTATGAATATATAGATGATGTAGATATGAACATATAGATATGAATAAAATAATGTGTGTGTGGGGGTGTGGGCGTGGGCATGGTTACGTTGCGTTGTGGTTTGAAATAGAAATGTTGATATTTGCGCCATTTCGGCCCAACACACCTGACTTCAATGCGACATTTGTTAGCACTGGGTTGCCTTGCCTCTCATTTGCTACTCAATTAGTTAAACTACACTGGTTTATCTGTTTCTAGTGGTACCACGAAGAGGTAGGACCTGGGTGGTTTAGTTAACAGATTCTGGCGCAAGCCATCAGCTATTATTGGCTGACAGCTTTCAGTTCTGTTGCTGTCAAGCGCATATGCGCGCTCCCTTACCCCCTCCCACTCCCCACCTCCCCAAACAGAGACATATTTTTTACCAGATTAATGTTGATAATTAAAATTGACAGCTAAAAAAGAGTAATGGCAAAGTTCTAAAAGTTGCAAAAAAAAAATTTGCTTGTTTCAAATATTAAAAGGAAGCATTAAACATTTTTTTAGCCAAGTTGTAATGGCTGGAATATTTTGTTGCAATTGATAAAACAGAAGTATGATGTGATAGAAGTCAACAAAGATGCCAGACAGTTTACAGGAATAGTTGATAGGAAGTAAACAGCACCTTTCAATGTGTTTCGGTGATGGAGCGGATTATCCTTTCAGAAGTGAGAGGTTCTGAAGTACTTCAATGATTGCATGTTGGAGGATATTTATCATACGGAAGTGAGAGGTTCTGAAGTACTTCACTGATTGCATGTTGGAGGATAATTATCATACGGAAGTGAGAGGTTCTGAAGTACTTCAATGATTGCATGTTGGAGGATAATTATCATACGGAAGTGAGAGGTTCTGAAGTACTTCAATGATTGTATGTTGGAGGATAATTATCATACGGAAGTGAGAGGTTCTGAAGTACTTCAATGATTGCATGTTGGAGAATGATTATCATACGGAAGTGAGAGGTTCTGAAGTACTTCAATGATTGTATGTTGGAGGATAATTATCATACGGAAGTGAGAGGTTCTGAAGTACTTCAATGATTGTATGTTGGAGGATAATGATCATACGGAAGTGAGAGGTTCTGAAGTTCTTCAATGATTGTATGTTGGAGGATGATTATCATACGGAAGTGAGAGGTTCTGAAGTACTTCAATGATTGTATGTTGGAGGATAATTATCATACGGAAGTGAGAGGTTCTGAAGTACTTCAATTATTGTATGTTGGAGGATAATTATCATACGGAAGTGAGAGGTTCTGAAGTACTTCAATGATTGTATGTTGGAGGATAATTATCATACGGAAGTGAGAGGTTCTGAAGTACTTCAATGATTGTATGTTGGAGGAAAATTATCATACAGAAGTGAGAGGTTCTGAAGTACTTCAATGATTGTATGTTGGAGGATAATTATCATACAGAAGTGAGAGGTTGTGAAGTACTTCAATGATTGTATGTTGGAGGATGATTATCATACGGAAGTGAGAGGTTCTGAAGTACTTCAATGATTGTATGTTGGAGGATAATTATCATACGGAAGTGAGAGGTTCTGAAGTACTTCAATGATTGTATGTTGGAGGATAATTATCATACAGAAGTGAGAGGTTCTGAAGTACTTCAATGATCGTATGTTGGAGGATAATTATCATACGGAAGTGAGAGGTTCTGAAGTACTTCAATGATCGTATGTTGGAGGATAATTATCATACGGAAGTGAGAGGTTCTGAAGTACTTCAATGATTGTATGTTGGAGGATAATTATCATACAGAAGTGAGAGGTTCTGAAGTACTTCAATGATTGTATGTTGGAGGATAATGATCATACGGAAGTGAAGCGTTCTGAAGTTCTTCAATGATTGTATGTTGGAGGATGATTATCATACGGAAGTGAAGGGTTCTGAAGTACTTCAATGATTGTATGTTGGAGGATAATTATCATACGGAAGTGAGAGGTTCTGAAGTACTTCAATGATTGCATGTTGGAGAATGATTATCATACGGAAGTGAGAGGTTCTGAAGTACTTCAATGATTGTATGTTGGAGGATAATTATCATACGGAAGTGAGAGGTTCTGAAGTACTTCAATGATTGTATGTTGGAGGATGATTATCATACACAAGTGAAGCGTTCTAAAGTTCTTCAATGATTGTATGTTGGAGGATGATTATCATACACAAGTGAAGCGTTCTGAAGTACCTCAATGATTGTATGTTGGAGGATGATTATCATACACAAGTGAAGCGTTCTAAAGTTCTTCAATGATTGTATGTTGGAGGATGATTATCATACACAAGTGAAGCGTTCTGAAGTACCTCAATGATTGTATGTTGGAGGATGATTATCATACACAAGTGAAGCGTTCTGAAGTACTTCAATGATTGTATGTTGGAGGATGATTATCATACACAAGTGAAGCGTTCTAAAGGACTTCAATGATTGTATGTTGGAGGATGATTACTATTTATAATATTTTGTCGTTGTTGCTTATTGTTCCAGCTGAAGGCTTGATTGGCCACAACGTCGTTCGACTTTTGTTTTGTTTCTCACTTACGTAAAGCTGCAATCATACCACTTTTCTCTCTTTTAAAAAAAAAACTTGTCATTATTATTATCATCAGCTTTATATCAGCTTCGCATCTCTATGCATCTTAATGTCTTTACCCCCTCTGCCCCAGCGATCATCCTCTACAGAAACTACTATATTAAATACTTTTAAACCTCTTCTTCAATGACAAGCTATTGTTATACACTTAGACCAACTTGGGTCACAAACAAGACGGTGTATTTGAGACCGGAGGAAGAAAAGGAAGAACGGGTGGAGGGGTGTAAGAAGAAGGAAGAGGAATACGAAAAGAGAAGAGATGGAAGAGGAAGTATAAGACTAATTCAATTGATTTTTTACTTTGAAAATCAAATATGAAATGGAGCATAAGAGGAAGACGAAGGAGAAGAAAATAAGAAAAAAAAAATAAAACGAAGATGAAAGTTTAAATCGACCTGATAAATCTTTTGAAAATTGTACTTACAAATTCTGCAGCTGCAAAAACAAAAACTCGCTCAGTTTGCCAGAAGTCACAAATAGCATTTCAAGATATTTCCAAAGGATTCAAATCTAAAGGCTTCATTTGACTATCCTTCATTAGTTCTCAATAGAATCCCATGAACAGATTGCCTAGGGGAAGTCATGTCAGTGCGCTATATTGACAGTGTCATTCAATTTACACGAGAAATGTTAGAAGTGTATGGGAAGGCACGTAGAAATGTGACTTCCGTTCATTAAATTCAAGAAGACAGTTTTAACAAACAGCTTGAATTGCAACGAAAAGACGACAGGTAGCGTGAAATATGTATGAGAGACGTACGTCCGAATGCGTGAAAGTTGTTGCCATTTTGAATACACGCGTGGGTGTAAATGCTCGTGCGGTTGCGTGTGTGTTCAGAGCGATTCCAACTAGATATTAATTTATCGCCAAATACCAGAATTGATCGGAACATGAGTTGTTAATGCAAGCAATCCAGAAAAAGACAAATGTAATTTTCATTATTTATTTATGTGAAATAAATAATTGAAGAGTTGAATGCAGGTTTATCTTAATCTGTGAATCCATGCATTCATCGAGTGCAGTCTCTGCATCGAACGTTGACTACCATGGAGCGCCATTCCGCTCTGTCTCTTGCTTTGATGGTGCAGGTTGTCATAAGCTGACTTGAGTTATTGAGTTATTTGCGGGTCATCATCATTGCACTTCGAACATGTCCATAGGTGCTCAGATCCCCTCCTCAGCAATTCCCGCTGTGTCCAGCGACTGACGACTCCAGTTCTATGTTGGTTGATAAGTCTTCTTACACGGCCACCAAGTTTCTCATTTCTGGCTGTGCTCATCTTAACTCCCATTTCCATCATCCGAAGAAGAGACGTGGATCTGAGTATGTCAAAGTCATGTGCTCTTCCCGCATTTTGGAGGGCATTGATGATGTCCGTCCGATCCATCGGTTGCCCGTCCTCAACGACAGCAAAGCTAGCCAACCTGTCCGCTCTTTCATTTCCCCGTACTCCCGCATATCCAGGGACATAGACAAAGGTGACCTTACATATTTTGAATTTCTACAACGACTCTACCCAGTGCATGCGTACAGATCCCGCCATCACATTTTTTATCATGCTCATCGAATCACTCAGTATACATGCGTGACTGTAGTCTTGTGACTCTAACCATTTGAATGCCTTGGTCACTGCCATCACCTCCATTGTCATGCTACTCGTGGTCATGACATATGCACCACTGTCTTCCTTGACTATTCTGCCTGCCGAGCGTGCTGTAAATGCCCATGCACTTCTTTAGTGTCGTCTTACAGATCCGTCTGTATAGATGACTGCACATTTCTCATTGGTTTTATCGCAGATGAGACCGTTGACCTCAGCACTAACAACGACCGGGTTCTGTTCCCTACTTTTCCTGTCGAGTGTGACAATACACGAAAAAGTCGATTTGAACGACGTCGGTAAGACAATAGATCCAAAAATTTTCCTTTATCAGATTTATTAAGTAATAACAGTATTGATGTTAACTTCAATATTGTTCATTATCATTCAATTTCAAACAAAAAACGTTGAAAATAAAAGTGAAAGGTAATCTATGAAGGATATTTAATGTTGCAAGGGACTTTTATATTAAGCTTCATTGTACTAATTCACATACGTAGGGAGGTCAAAAAGTAATGCACACCAATTTTTTTCTCGGAAACTATTGGGGCAAAATGTGTGAAATTTTCACAGATTGTAGCTGAACATCCCCTTTACACTACCTATTTTTCAACATAATCTCCGTCCAAGCGTATTGCCTTACGCCAACGCGAAACTAGGTCATGAATGCCTCGTTTGTACCAAGTTTTGTCCTGCTCGCGTAGCCATTTTTTAACTGCACGGATCACATCCTCATCATTGTCAAAGTGTGTCCCACGCAGGAATTTTTTGAGTGGTCCAAACAGATGGAAATCTGAGGGAGCCAGATCAGGGCTGTAAGGAGGATGGGGCAGTACAGTCCAACAAAATTTGTTGATTGCTTCCCGTGTTACCAGACTTGTGTGAGGGCGTGCATTGTCATGTTGAAGCAACAAATCTGCATATGGCTTATTGGGCCGAACTCTGTGGAACCGATTTTTGAGTTTTGTCAGTGTATTGATGTAAGCAGTCGAGTTGATTGTCTCACCTCTTGTCATTACATCAACAAGAATCACACCATCAATGTCCCAGAAGACAGTGATCATCACCTTTCCGGCTGATGGAGATGTTTTGAATTTTTTTCTATTTGGTGACTGCGGATGATGCCATTCCATTGACTGCATTTTTGTTTCAGGCTCATAATAATGTGCCCACGTTTCGTCACCGGTAACAATTTTTGACAAAAACATTTCTCCTTCAACACCGAAACGCTCCAACAATTCAGAACAGAATGTTTTTTTCTTTGAACTCTGTGATCATTTGTTAGGCACCGTGGAACCCATCGAGCGCAAATCTTTGAATATCCGAGAGTTTTAAAAATTGCGATTGCACTTCCCTTGCTGACTGTAAGCTGCAATGCCAATTGCTGACTAGTGATACGCCTATCCTTACGAATAATGGCATCAGCCCGGTTTAACATGTCTGTGCTGGTAGCCGAGGCGACACGTCCAGAACGCGGTAAATCATGCAGCTCCACTCGTACACTTTCGGCAGCTTTAATTCTCTGAACCCAGCGACTAACTGTGCTCCTATCGACTGCAGAACATTTGTACACTGCACACAGTCGTTTATGAATGTTTGCCACAGTTTCTTTTTCCGCAACCAGAAATTCTATGACAATTCCCTGTTTGTAACGAACATTGTTGACAAGCTCCATTTTAACGGTTCATAGATTGCGTAATATTTATCAGAATGCTGTGCAATTTGGTGCACATAATTGGAACATGTCATATTCCAAGTGTGCAAAATTTCATATTCCTATCTTTATTATTAGCCGAGAAAAAAATTGGTGTGCATTACTTTTTGACCTCCCTTCAGTATTTTAAATTGAGGGCGTCAGTGATTTATTCTTGGTGTTATTTACCCTCCCTCGACCTAGTGTTACGTGAATTAGCTCAACTGGGTCGACTGGGGAGTGTCAACCTGCGATCGAAGCTAGATCATGTTATCACCAAGCCAGCCGTTACGGCGACGCCACAGAGGCCGCTCCAATCCATAAATAATTCAGCACATCCGGGAATTGAATCAGCTCCATTTAGGTCAGTAGAGAGAGCTTTGACAACTTGTTACGCCACAGTGACTCTCAATGTTGTTGAAAGTAAGCAATTCTAATGAGTTCTATTTTGTTGTTTCCTGATGGTGAGGACAAGAGAGAGATCAAGAAAATAGTTGGGATGTATAGGTGGTATACCTCGGACATACTATAACCAGTTATGGAAAATGTACTACTGAAATAAACAAAAGAATAGGTATGGCAAAAAGTAATTTTAATGTCATGAAAAATATACTAACATCAAAACAAATAACACCAGGGCTAAAACTAAGATTATCAAAATGTTACATCTTCTCAATATTCCTGTATGGTGCAGAAACAAGGACATTAGACAAGAAAACAGAACAGAAAATTGAAGCCTTTGAAATGTGGATTTATAGAAGAATAGGTAGAATTGGATGGAAAGGAAAGAAAACAAACGATGAAGTTTTCAAACAACTAAAAAGAAAAGAGAACTACTAAACACAATTAGAACAAGACAAATGAAATTTTTGGGGCATGTTTAAAGACACAACAGCCTAATGAAAGTAATATTGGAAGGGAAAATACAAGGTAAGAGAGACAGAGGCAGACCAAGACTAACATGGATGAGTAACATCAAAAGATGGACAAGTCAACCTATGACAATCTGCACCATCAAAGCAAGAGACAGAGTGGAATGGTGCTCAATGGTAGCCAACCTTCGATGCGGAGACGGCACTCAATGATGATGATGATCATGATGATGATGACAGTTGGTACAAGGAATGAAGAGAGACGTCTTCAAGCAGGTTGCGTCTCGAGACAAATAACAAGAAATAAATATTATTATGGACGGAAACTTCCGAGGCGATAGATCAGCGAGAACAAAAATTGTTCCGAGTGTAGCAAACATACATCTTCCCCTGAAGTGAAGTTCTTTCTCCCACGATTTCTTTCAGGATACATATTGATTAAGGATGTTGCACTTAGAGCAATAGTTCAGATCTTTCTCATAACGTTTCTCGTGAAGAGAGGATGAGTTCTTTTCCGTTGTTGTTGATTTCTGCATTCAACAACGATTCCTCTTTTAACAAGAAATATGTTGTGGTTTATATTAGATATGCTATTTCGACCCAAAAAATCCGACTTTAGAGTTGAAATTTTGGTTACTGATTTGCTTTCTCTCTTTGATCTATGGCATTAAGGTTATCTGTCCACCGTCTATCAATTGAGTCACCTATTTATCAATTGCTACTCTCTATTTTCTTCATAGAATCATTATCAATACAATCAGATAAAGTTTAATACTATCATCATATTTTCTTCTTTTTCAGCATCTTTTTATTCCTCTTCATCATCTTTTCCTCTCTTTATTTTCTTCCTCTTAATTTCTTCTACTTTATTTTCTTCTTATTTATTTTTCTTCCTCTTTATTTTCTTCACTAGTTAGATGAACATGGATGCATTATGTTGCTATTGTACGACAATCTGTTTTACATACGCCTTTAGGCCCGACACATCCGTCTTCTGTATGAATAGATTTGTATTTGCCTAACATGTATACATAGGCATCGGGTATTTTTGACATGCTCTCTTTGACTTTTAACCGCAAAGAGCTTTTTATTATGCGCAGAGTGTACACGGGTCTTCAGAGAAAGCTAGACATCGGATTTCACTGCTCTCACATCACGGGAGGGTAAGGCTGAGAAGAAAGTTTTGGTTTTGACGAGAACAAACCTCAACGCATGAGGCAGGATTCAAATCTGTGGCATTCTTGTTCAGAAGCTGACGTCTTACTACCCAGACTATCGATCTATTGTCTAGTTCTGATTTATCGATTCACTATTGTATCGGCTTTATTCAATCCGTCGGCAAATGCTTTAAAAGGTGATGCGATTACGGGGAAGCCCCAACAACAATTAAAGTGATTCAATCATTAGAATAGAACAGAACAGAATAGAACGGAGAAGAATAGAATAGAATAGAAAAAAAAACTAAATAGAATGGAAAAGAATAGAATAGAACAGAACAGAAAAGAATGGAAAAATAGAATAAAATAGAACAGAATAGAATAAAATAAAATAGAACAGATTAGAACAAAATAGAATAGAATAGAATAGAATAGAATAGAATAGAATAGAATAGAATAGAATAGAATAGCTCTTATTAAAAGTATACATTGCACAGTATTTATTGATAACTGACTGTCTGTCTGATATAATTGTCTCTCTGTCCGTTCATTCGTTACTCTGTATGTCTGTATATCTGTCTACATATATGTCTCTCTCACTCTATCTCGCTTTCTCTCTCTCTCTCTCTCTCTCTTTCTCTCTCTCTCTTTATTTATTGAGTTAGTTAGTCAATAGCACATTCTCACTTCACTCTATTAAACCCGTAATGGCTCACATTTGTTCGGAGATAGCTGATGAACAATGCTGTCGAGTGTTGCCCTGTCGAGTATAGCCCTGTCGAGTGTTGCCCTGTCGAGTGTTGCCCTGTTGTTGATCATGTTATCAATGAGGATGTAGCTTTGAAGACTATTTTACAAATTGATTATTTTAATGGGGTTTTTTTTCCCTTCACAGACTCCACTACCCTTAGCGAACTCGCTTCGCCGCGCTTGGCTTAGCGTTCAGCAACCAGGTTTTCCAAAGTTAAGTAGGATTCACATTGTCGTATTCCCAGCTACCTACTGCCTACTGGCACTTACTCCGCTCTTTTAGGAGTATCATGTGAGCCAAATGTAATGACAAAGGATCGTCACGTCCCAGGCCGGTTGTGTCTTTACGATGAATCATGATCGAGATATAACATTATGGTTTTCTCATGAAACTGAATCCATCCATCCTATATCTATCTTTCGTTCGCCTAAAGTCTTGTCTATATCTGCAATGTCGTTTCCTGAATAAATTTTGGTATAGGTGGCATAGGTAGATGTAGGTGGTATAGGTGGTATAGGTGGTATAGGTGGTATAGGTGGTATAGGTAGATGTAGGTGGTATAGGTGGTATAGGTGGTATAGGTAGATGTAGGTGGTATAGGTGGTCTAGGTGGTATAGGTGGTATAGGTGGTATAGGTAGATGAGTCACAAGACTACACCCACGCCTGTATACTGAGTGATTCAATGAGCATGATAAAAACAAGTGGAGGCGGGCTCTGTACACATGCAAGGTTAGAGTCATTGCAGAAGTTAAAAATACGTAAGGTCACCTTTGTCTATGTCCCTGGGCATGCGGGAGTACGGGGAAATGAGAGTGCGGACAGGTTGGCTAGCTGCGCTGTCGTTGAGGACGGTCAACCAATGGATCGGGCGGACATCATCAATGCCCTCCGAGATGTGGGAAGAGCACATGACTTTGACAAACACAGATCCACGTCACTTCTTCGGATGATAAAGGTGGGAGTTAAGTTGGGCACAGCCAGAAATGAGAAACTTAGTGGCCGTGTAAGAAGACTTATCAACCAACACAGAACTGGAGTCGGCAGTCGCTGGACACTGCGGGACTTGCTGAGGAGGGGATCTGAGCACCTATAGACATGTTTGGAGTGCAATGATGATGACCCGCAAATAACTCAATAACTGCTGAGAACTCGGTTGCAAACGGTCATAACAGGAGGGACCACATGTAGATGTGGTGATGAGCGCTGTGGTATCAAATTAAGATCTATCAGAATCACAGAGACGATCCTTTCATTCAACAACCACAACACACGGTAAATGAGAGGCTATGAACGCTTCAAGTCAACAATATTATAACAATTCTGTGAATCCCAGGCCGTGCCTCAGAATATCTACATTCGGGCCACGATTCCCTTTGGTTTGTCTCGAGATTTTCTATGGGGATATATGAGCACCCAGAAGTTAGTCCGGTGTACAGAGATGATATCCCTAACACCAAGAACAATATAGAAGCACAGTTTGAAGCACAATTAACATAGATGGTTAAATAGTTAATAATGTCTTTCTAAACTTTAGTAGAGTTTTGCGTAGAAAGCATTTCATCAACTCTTGTCTGGTAATCTCCCTTATTTTATGTGAAGAAGATAACAAAATAGCCCTTCGAAACAAGCAGAGATATTACAAAGAAGGAAAACCATCTTCTTTCTTGTTCGTTCCGGCTCATATTGGTGTTGAGGATATCGGAAGAGGTGATAGATTTGAGACAAATAATAATAAATGAATATTATCATGGAGGGAAACTTCAGAGGCGATCGATCAGCGAAGCAGTTCAGGGGAAGAGGTATGTTTACAACACTCGAAAACAGTTAAAATTAAAAAGTAATCCACAGAATAAAACAAATTTCAATACTCAGCCCGAAGCAGGACCGAAGCCGTACGCTTCTACACACCACCTTGCCACGAGCAAAATAAGTTAGAGCTCACGGCCAACTAAGCAACCTAAAAAAGTAGCTATCAATAGCGATGTCTTTCATGCATGTTTACTCATGACTATAGCATAGGGTTACGAAAACAACTCGTGAATAAAATGTATATCTGTAATATCCTCGTCGATCATCATCATCATCATCATCAAGTCCCGGGCCTGCTGGCGTAGGTGATCATGTCTCTCCACAACTTTCAATCTAGGCAGCTATTTATCATTTCTGTTGTTGACCTTCTGCCAAGCCATTCTCTTAAGCTGTCTTGTATTTTTTTTCTCTTTCGATGATCATAGCAGGCGGAAAAATAATTGAGAGGGAAGATATAATTAACAACCTCGGAGAAATCTGTTGAACGAAGAACTTGTAACTATTTCAATATGGAAGGTTGTTATCAATGCAACGGAAGAGATTTCCGAGATAAAATTGTTCATGGTTTTAAATATCGATGTGCATGTTTATATTTATCTAATACATAACATATTATATATGAATATTTTAGAAAATTGAACAAGGAATTAGATTTCACCAATACCAAGACGATATAAGACAGGTAAAAGAATATGGTTTGATGAAGGTTTCAACTAATCAAATTGAGAGTGACGCACTCTGTGGCTCAACGTAACAAATCGACATGAGGTACAGTGCTTCGAAACGTACGGAAAGAGTTAAAGATGAGAAACTGTAGCACTATCCAGACTCGTGAACTGAGGATAATGATACACATTATCTGTCTGTCTCTCTGTCTGTCTATCTGTGTGTGTGTCTGTCTGTCTGTCTGTCTGTCTGTCTGTCTTGTCTGTCTTGTCTGTCTGTCTGTGTGTCTATCTGTGTATCTGTCTATCTATCTGTCTATCTGTCTATCTGTCTGTCTGTATGTCTATCTATCTATCTGTCTATTGACATTTCGAGCCGTATCCGGCCCATAGGGCATAGACCCAGATACTCTTTTTGTTATCTCAATTTTTATTCTAGCAGTTTTCAATCCTTGTAAAGATCCTTTAATCAAATCTCGTCGTTTATCTCTGTTCTGTGCAAGCAACTCTATCTCATTGAGGGAGCCGATTCCTGCTGCTATTGCCTCTCTTATCAATATACTTCTCAGTGTCTCTCTGGGTCGGCCTCTTTTCCTCTTCCTGTTGTTTCCCACATAAGGGCCTGCTTTGTTATTCGGTTGTTATGATTGGCTTTGCTAGAACAAAATGATATTCTGAATGAATGAGCGCAGCTGTCAAATGACACAGAGCAGGCACAGTTAGTCGTTGCGTACTGTTGATGAACATTTTGAGGAGAAAATCTTCCTCTTCCTCTTCTTCTTCTTCTTCTTCTTCTTCTTCATCTTCTTCTTCTTCTTCCTCTTCTTCTTCTTTTGCTGCGAATGGTTCATTCAGACTAAGACTCCGGACTCTCTTATCAGTGGTGGCCAACTTGAGGTTGCCCGAGGGCCGGATTAAAGCCAAGGCCAAGACCCGCGGGCCACACTTAAGAATATCGTCAAAAATGACAGTAGGGACCTATGCGATATAGTAATATATAAATAATGCTTGCACTTTGACTACATATTTGATTTGTAACAAATCCATTAATTATTCATTTTAAAATTACCTTTAATGTCTCAGTGCGACGATTGTGACTTGTCACAGCTTTCCACCAGAGATTTGAAGTCCACTTCCATTTTTGACGTGGCGATTCGGAGAGTATGGGACAATGTCGAATCGGTCATTCTGTTCCTGGTCTTAGATTTAATTAACTTCATGGAAGAGAATGTTGTCTCGCAGAGATATGTGCTGCCGAATATAGAGCACATCTTTAGTGCCCATTTTCTCAGACACGGGTAACGTTCATTTGGTAGCAATTTCCAGAAGTCAGCTCCTAATGCCTTTACAGTACTGAGGAAGGGGTCACACTGAAGGTCACACAACTCTAGTTGAAGATCTGATGGCTGGCACTCCACTGTGCACTTAATTGGGTTATTAAAAAGTTCCGTTTGCGGACGAAACATTTCAAAATCTTGAAATCGTCGATCAAATTCACAAATCAAATGTTCAATGTCAGCTGCGTACTTACTGAAGTTTGCACTTTCTATCTCTGACAACAACTGCTTACAACTTGAAAAATGGAACAGATCATTTTTTTGCAAAGAAAGTCTAAATAGATTCAGCTTCTTTTTAAAACCATCAACATATCCCATCAATTGAAAAATGGTTTGCTTTTCCCCTTGTAGCTGCAAATTCAATATGTTCAAATGTTGTGTGATGTCTGTGAGATATGCCAGATTATGAAGGAAATTAATGTCTTTGAGCGCATGTTGAAGATCAATGGAGCATGGTAAGTTCTCTCGCAGGAAGTCATAAATGTCATTCTTCAGTTCAAAAAATATTATTAAACATTTCCCTCGACTAAGCCATCTTACTTCTGTATAAAGCAGGAGATCACCGTAGCTAGAATCTACTTCCTCTAAAAATGATAAAAACTTCCTGTGATTTAAAGACTGGTGTCCTCCTCTTATCAAATTTGTTATTTTCACAACAGTAGCCATGGTGTCTTTTAGATTTATGGACTTTGCACAAAGGGCCTCTTGATGAATTATGCAATGCAATGTAGGTACGTTAATTTTGTTTTGCTTTAGAAGTCCAACAAAACCAGTATTTGAACCAATAAAAGCTTTGCAACCATCAGTACACACTGCAGACAACTTTCCAAAACCACCTACTTCATCTACGGCACTATGAACTGCAGAAAATATGTCTGTCCCTCTACAAGTGTCATGCAAAGAGCAAACTTTCAACAATTCTTCAATAACAGTAAAATCGTCCTGGATAACTTTAACAAAAATAAGAAGCTGGCAAGTGTCAGTGATGTCAGTACTTTCATCAATCGCGAGCGAAAAATATGAGCAGTTTTCAATACAAGATTTTAAACTTTGAGACAGTTGCAGACTGATGTCTTCTGTTCTTCTGGCTACAGTTTGTTTTGAAAGAGGCACAGATTCAAATTCTTTGGCTATTTTTTCTTGACCGAATGCCTTTGCCATTTGAATCGCACATTTCTTCACAAAATTTCCGTCAGTAAAGGGTTTTTTAGATTTTGCAAGCTCATAGGTAACTGTATATGATGCAATGATCGATGACTCTTTAATTTTATTGCCCTTTGTATACATACTTTGCTGTTGATTCAACTTTGTCTTCAGCTGTTCAACCAAAAGCTTCCTAGCTTCAATGCTATGTTTCTCATACATGTTTTGATGATGTGTGGCATAGTGCCGTTTTAAATTATATTCCTTCAAAACGGCTAACACTTGAACGCAAATTAAGCACTGAGGTTTACTATCCTTATTGAAGATGAACAAATAATCTAATTCCCATTCAGGTTTAAATATGCGATTTTCACAATCAACTTTTCGACGTTTTAACATGATTTAATACAAAATCTCACATCAAAGTTAAAAGTCACAGAATGTTGGTCCACTATCGAAAATAAGTCCAGATTTGACAGTTATACACAGACTTGTGTTTGACAATGAAATCAAAAGATTGTGACCAAATAAACACGTTGCAGTCATTTTATGGACAAGACAAGACGATGGGATCAAAGGGAATGAAGGCGAACAGTGAAACATTTTGAATGTAACTTCAAAGACAGAATTAGAGCTACGAAGTCCCCTCACCCCTGTCCCTCCCAACCTCATTAACCCCTTACCGCGAAATGAAAGAGCCACCACAAGTCCAGACGACAAATGTTGAGCCAAAGATCTGACGCTATCACCGCACTGACAATAAAGCAACTTTGCGGTACCAACTCGAAGCAAAGACCTTGAATATTGTCGGCACCATTAGTTGTGCAGTGTGTGTGTGTGTGTGTGTGTGTGTGTGTGTGTGCGTGTGCGTGTGCGTGCGCATGCGCGTGCGCGTGCGCGTGCGCGTGTGCGTGTGCGTGTGCGTGTGTGTGTGTGTGTGTGTGTGTGTGTGTGTGTGTGTGTGTGTGTGTGTGTGTGTGTGTGTGTGTGTGTGTGTGTGTGTGTGTGTGTGTGTGTGTGTGTGTGTGTGTGTGTGTGTGTGATTTGAAATTATGTTGCCAATCTAGCTGTTGCGAGAAATTGACAGAGATTTTCAAATTGTGTATTCTTGAACGATAGAAGAGTTAACTCCGACACGGATTAAAACCAGGAGAAATCCGCTATTAGGGGTAAAAAATGAAGTAAGTCCGTGGAGCTTCGCGGGCCAAGAAAACTAGGCTGGCGGGCCGGATCCGGCCCGCGGGCCGCCATTTAGCCACCCCTGCTCTTATGAAGGCAGCTGTCTGTTTCATGATTCGGTTGCCCCGTAGGAGTTTCTCTTCCTGGGAGTGTGGTTGTGGGGCATATTATTCTCCTTAAGTCTGTGTACTGGGGGCAATCCTGTAGAACATGTTTTCTTGTCATGTTATCCAGGGTACAGTAGCACTGGCTGGTAGTTCCTATTTTGAGTTTAGTAAACATGTGGTTTCTCACTCTGCTGTGGCCAGTGCGTAGGCGAAGTATGATGATCCCTCCTTGATAGTTGGAGGTATCCATCCCTCTCGTTATACTTTAGGTGTTCTTGTTTCCATTTTTCATGATAATGGCCTTTGATGATTGATTTGGCTTCATCATAGCTGACCAGATGGTTCTCTTGTGGTAATCTCTAATGAGAAAATCTGAGAACACCTATAGGTGTGTCCGGAATGCAGTTATGATAGTCCAAACATAACATATCCCTTCGAGACTTTTGGCCATCTGTATCACGGTATTTTTCTGTAAAACAGACCATTACAATCCTTGAAATTGTTACTTATTCCAATACTTTATTCTTACCAGCTTAAAGTAGTACTTTACTTTATTCTTACCAGCTTAAAGTAGTACTTTACTTTATTCTTACCAGCGCAATACACATTTACTCACAGTTTCTGTATATCTATTATATTACAAATGACCAAGGCGAAAGATTTGCAGATAGAACGAGTAAAACGTTTTAATGAGACCTCAATACTATACAAATGAGTGAACTAACAGTTATAATTTACACAGAGAGATTTGTTTCCATTTATTTTAATTAAAATTCATAGAAATTTCATTTCTGGCTAAACGTTAAAATCATTAATAATTTTTTTTATTTGCTTTAAATTTAAACTTCATTTTAAAACTATACTGTTTCACAGAGGTTAACATTATTTAAAAATTAAAAAAAAAAAACAATAGTATATTTATTTCATTCATTATAAGACTCACATATAGTAATTACTAGTTTAAATTAACGAGGTCTAAATGAAAGATATATGCAAGTACTTCATAAAAAAATGGAGCCGCGATAGCTCAGTGGTTAGTGAACTGGACTACCACGGACAAGTGATAGGGTTCGATCCCAACCGACGGCTCCGGGTTCACCCAGCCTTAAATGTGTACCTGATTTTTTTCTGGGAAAGTAAAGCAGCACGGGCGTAATACTGACCACATTACCCCAAAAATCATGTGCTGAAGGTCTGTAAAATATAGGGTCACTAACACCATATTTCCCTATACGCCACTTGGCGTGACGGGGGTACTTTACTTTACTTACTTCATTAACAAAAAATAAAAACTGTCTTTACGACACATAGTACCATTGCTGGTGTATGTCGGGGGGCAACGATAGTACCAGAGGGATAAAGGCCGCTTGGTCAAGCAGTCGCCACGACGTGTGCGACTCAGGATTTTTATTTCACCCCTGATAGAAAAAAATCATTTCTGTCTACCGCGGGCTTCGAACACCGTACGTCGGCTTTTCAGCCAGCGGAACAATGGTTTTAGCCGCATGGCCACGCGCACCGCTAGTACTTCATAGACTACACGAAAGAATTTCACAAAGTAAAACATGCGGAAAATATCGGTATGCTGGAGAAACTAAATATTGAGGGCAAGGAACTGAAAATCATGTTTTAAAAAACGTGGTTTGGCAAGGAACAGCAGCCTTAAGAATTAACAACCAAACAGCAGCCATAAGAATTAGCAACGAAACAGCAGCCATAAGAATTAACAATAAAACAGCAGCCATAAGAATTAGCAATCAAACAGCAGCCATAAGAATTAGCAACCAAACAGCAACCATAAGAAATAGCAATTAAACAGCAGCCATAAGAATTAGCAATGAAACAGCAGCCATAAGAATTAGCAATAAAACAGCAGCCATAAGAGTTAGCAATAAAACAGCAGCCATAAGAGTTAGCAATAAAACAGCAGCCATAAGAATTAGCAATGAAACAGCAGCCATAATAATTAGCAACCAAACAGCAGTTATAAGAATTAGCTATCAAGCAGGACATTTCCAATATATAAAACAAGGAGTCAGACAAGGCTGTGTTCTGTCACCGGATTTGTTTCTCACTTTTACAGCAAATATATTATGAGATCAATGGTAAACGAAAATAGGAGTTGAAGCTAACGGTCACAACATAAACAATATGCGATATGAGAACGACACAGTCTTAATAGAAGAGACGGACAAGAAAGGATAGACATATAGTGTAAGAGAGCAAAAAGAAAGATTTCAGCAAAAACATACGAAAACAGAAGTAATGGTAAAATCTAAGAAACAAATATCACCACTATGTAACATAACAATAAGTGGGACAAATCTGAAACAAGTGCAAAGCGTCAAATAGTTGGGGCAATAATAACTTAAAAGATTCATCACATAAATAAATAGCAGAATATCATACGGCCAAAGTAACATTTCAGAAAATAAAAATCATCTTGTGCTACAAGTCTGTGATTAAATAAGTGAAAAGGAAAATCCATCGGTAATATATATATATAGTCAATTATGGCCTATGGAAGCAAATCATAGACATTAGATATAAAATGTAACGCCGAATGGAAGCTATAGAGATGGGATTTTTCAGAAGAATGCTGAAAGTTCCCTTGACTGCTAAACAGACCAAGAGAAAGTTCTCGAAAAGGCCAACACAAAAAGGAAGCATTAAAAACATGAGAAAGAAACCATCAACATTTTTCGGGCACATCATGAGAAAAGGAAAGTTGAAATACTTAGTTACAACTGGTAATTAAGAAAGAGATCGTGAAATACAAGTGAAGATACTAGATAGCTTCTTGTAATGGTCCGGTGAAGAGTCAAAAAGACAATTGTGATACGAGGCACTAAAGACACATACTTGTGGAAAGACATGATCGCCTACGCCAACCAGTATGGTATAGGATAATGATCTTAAACATAATTTGTTTACTGATTAACAGTTTACATCTATTTATATTCTTTATTAGACAGCTCAAGAAACTTTGCATTCACTTTACAAAATTATTGATCGTTACAAATCATGAATGCTTCTTTAATTTGGTCAATATTTTGTAATTACGTTACATTCAGCTTTATATAGGAAGATACTTTGTACTCAATTAAAAAAACGTAACAGATTTTTAAAATATAAATTATACTTTTAACAAGTTAATAATAATAATTTTTTTTTTCTACAGACTTTGGTTAAAGTCAGTATTCTTTTCACATAATCTTCTTATTAATATGTTTGTATAATATATTTTAAAAATTAATTATGTGAAAATGTGAGATGTTCGATTTAAAGTTGATGCACATTTTGACAAAGTCATGACAAAAGGTAACTCTTTCCTGCGCATTGTTTCACGTACCATCGTCATCACTATATCTCCTCCTGAGCTTCCTAGGGGACGTATCTGCGAAGCTTGCAAGGCACATGGCGCAACATGAAATAGAGAAAACGACAAAGAGGAGGAAGTATGATATCGCGGTCACGACAAGCGAGTAAATGTACAGCACATTATCGCAGTAGTCGGGCTTCTTGCTGTCATCCCATTGGAACTGCCCGTAAGTTTTGAAAACGTACACAGAGCCTGAAAATAAATATTCTTGTAAATATAAACTAAACGTTTAGAAGAAAAGTTGATTAATAAAGTAAAAGTACAGAGCCCCTTTACGCCAAGTGGCGTGTATGGAATATGGTGTTAGTGACCATAATTTTTATTGACCTTCGGCACATCATTTTTGGGGTAATGTGGTCGGTATTGTATTGCGCCCGTGCCGCTTTACTTTCCGAGAAAAAAATCCGGTACCCATTTAAGGCTGGGTGAACATGTATGCCGTCGATCAGGATCGAACCCAACCTCTTGTCCATTGAAGTTTACTAATACTTGTATAATGGTAAATAGTAATAGTAAAAAGTAAAAGTAAAGTACCCCCGTCACGCCCAGTGGCGTATAGGGAAATATGGTGTTAGTGACCCTATATTTTACAGACCTTCAGCACATGATTTTTGGGGTAATGTGGTCAATATTACGCCCGTGCTGCTTTACTTTCCCAGAAAAAAATCCGGTACCCATTTAAGGCTGGGTGAACCCGGAAGCCGTCGGTTGGGATCGAACCCTACCCCTTGTCCGTGGTAGTCCAGTTCACTAACCACTGAGCTATCACGGCTCCCTAAATAGTAATATAATAATATGAAACTCTTTATACCGCGCTTCACAGAAGGAGGCAATCTGATCATCAGAAGTACAGGTGTTTCGACCATTTATCTTCTTGACACTCTAGGGAGGTGGCCTCGCCAGAGTTATGACTCCCAGCAATCGACCTCCACCTGCATTGAGCTTAAGGCTCGCTCTATATTCAGAGCATACAACAACTAAGTTTATAGTGGGCGTCACATCTGATCGAATCTACCAGTAATCTCCTACGTTTAAAGAATGTTGGAAACGTCTATCTATCTATCTATCTATCTATCTATCTATCTATCTATCTATCTATCTATCTATCTATCTATCTATCTATCTATCTATCTATCTATCTATCTATCTATCTATCTATCTATCTATCTATCTATCTATCTATCTATCTATCTATCTGTCTGTCTGTCTGTCTGTCTGTCTGTCTGTCTGTCTATCTATCTATCTATCAGTCTGTTTGTCTGTCTGTCTGTCTGTCTATCTGTTTATCTGTCTGTCTGTCTGTCTGTCTATCTGTCTATCTGTCTATCTGTCTGTCTATCTATCTATCTATCTATCTATCTATCTATCTATCTATCTATCTATCTATCTATCTATCTATCTATCTATCTATCTATCTATCTATCTATCTATCTATCTATCTATCTATCTATCTATCTATCTATCTATCTATCTATCTATCTATCTATCTATCTATCTATCTATCTATCTATCTATCTATCTATCTATCTGTCTGTCTGTCTGTCTGTCTGTCTGTCTATCTATCTATCTATCTATCTATCCTCTCTTCTTTGCGTTCATCCGATGAGTAGAGAAATAGACCACTTCGTCATCCATCGATAAGGAAGGACATTACGTGGGCGTAAATGCGCTGTGTTGCCATTGACACAAAAACTGTTATAAATGCACCTTTCGGACCAACACATCCGTTTTCGGTATGGCGTATTTGAGTCCCTGATTGCCTTTCCTCTCGATCCCTGGTCACTTGGCCCGAAGAGGGCCAATTAGACGGTTACTAGTGGCAACACGAATAGATAGAGTAGGTTCTGGATAGCTTTTGTTCACCGATTCTGACGGCAACCATCAGCTATGAGTCGCAAGCAGATTTAATCTATGTTGTTGTCTGACGTGTTTGTGTTTCTCTGGGCGTTCTTTGAAAATTCAAAGGTTATTATAGCATCTTTCCCACATATGAAATATATCATTAAACAAATGTACACAATTTTAGAAAGTTTAAGCGTTGACTTCAAATATCTTAGAATATTAACTCTTTCCCTTTCTGATTATTTTGCTGGTTACAGCTGAATGATCTGACTTAGATTTGTTTAAAAAAAAAATCGACTTCACAAGAGTTGGAGAGAGCGTTATTGGGAAGCGAAAGGCTAAAGAAATTATCCGGTGTGTGCGTTACTGGGAAGTGGAAGTCTAAAGCAATTCTCCGGTGTGAGCGTTACTGAGAAGTGGAAGTCTAAAGAAATTCTCCGGTGTGAGCGTTGCTGGGAATTGAAAGGCTAAAGAAATTCTCCGGTGTGAGCGTTACTGAGAAGTGGAAGTCTAAAGAAATTATCCGGTGTGAGCGTTGCTGGGAAGTGGAAGGCTAAAGAAATTCTCCGGTGTGAGCGTTGCTGGGAAGTGGAAGTCTAAAGAAATTCTCCGGTGTGAGCGTTACTGAGAAGTGGAAGTCTAAAGAAATTCTCCGGTGTGAGCGTTGCTGGGAAGTGGAAGGCTAAAGAAATTATCCGGTGTGAGCGTTGCTGGGAAGTGGAAGTCTAAAGAAATTTTCCGGTGTGAGCGTTGCTGGGAAGTGGAAGTCTAAAGAAATTTTCCGGTGTGAGCGTTGCTGGGAAGTGGAAGTCTAAAGAAATTCTCCGGTGTGAGCGTTGCTGGGAAGTGGAAGGCTAAAGAAATTTTCCGGTGTGAGCGTTACTGAGAAGTGGAAGTCTAAAGAAATTCTCCGGTGTGAGCGTTACTGAGAAGTGGAAGTCTAAAGAAATTCTCCGGTGTGAGCGTTGCTGGGAAGTGGAAGTCTAAAGAAATTCTCCGGTGTGAGCGTTGCTGGGAAGTGGAAGGCTAAAGAAATTGTCCGGTGTGAGCATTACAGGGACTGTAAAGAGTTAAAGAACATGTGCAGGAAAAAAGGCAGCCATGTGATCTGAAAGATAGTTGGGAATTCTTCGATAGATACAACAAGGCTATAACAGGTTTCTGCATTTCATATTTACTTAATTCGTATAGTGCGATTATTTCACAATAAGTTCTATATATGAGTATATTACATAACCAATACCCGTTGAATCCCATGAGTCTTTTGCCTGACGTCGCCATTTTGAGATAAGGACTCTTATTCCGCATTTTGTTTTTGTATTAATATTTTTTTTGCTTTGTATCTGATGAAGTATTTGACGAAAAGTAGTTTTCTTGTCACTCCACAGTTAACATTGCTGCAGGTTTAGCTGCTTAATGCCAATGTATTTTTTTTCCATATTACTTACTCGAATAGCAGTCTGTGTTCATCTTTTAAACAACCTGAGCTATGTTGATGATCCATTCCTAATCGCTTAAACAAAAAAAATAACTTACACAAAATTATTGACTTATATATATATATATATATATATATATATATATATATATATATATATATATATATATATATATATATATATATATATATATAACGACAGAAGGAAAAATAAAGGCCTTACTCTCAACAAAAAGGAGACAAGTATTGTTTCCAAAAAAATAAAAGTTTTCCCGGAAATGCTCATTTAATGTAAATGGGGTTGGATTAAGCAGATCTTTAAATACGAAAATAATGGAACCCCGATATTCGTATATTCTCTGTCCTTGTTCAACTCGGAACTTGAATAACATATTGGAAAATAATTTCCTCAGAACTCGAACAATGTTGACCCTTCCCAACAGCATCACAGCAAACCTATCATTGAAGATCTGCAGCAAGTGTACAGGGAACAATACAAAAATATGTAAAGATCTTTCTTTAGAGAAAGAGGAAATGAGTCAGTGCAGAATTTCGACTGCGGAAAATAAAACCAAAAGTTCTTATCATTGTAATATGTTTTTAAAATAAACAGTTTGGTGAGAAAATGCATCGAAACATTATTGCCATCAATTAAGTGTCAGTCTATTCAGTGATAATGTTTTTCACCATTTTAAAAAAATGTGAAAAAAACTTCAAAAGCAGACAACAATAAACCTTTTTTTTTTCTCTCATAAAAATAAGGAATCACAATCCCTAACCCTTTCCATGTCCTAAACGGCTTCTAATGCAAAAAAAGGACAAAGAGAAATAACGTCTGCAAAGTTATCTCACTTTTCTTCGATATAAGGTTACTCCCCTTTCAACAAATTACTTCTATTTTTCCTCTTCACCTTCCACTTGCACATACTCTCTCAAAGTAGAGGTAAAGTGCAGTAACATTTTAATGTTCAATTCATGTATCGTATTTATTTGTTTTGTAGTTGTTTTTTGTTTGATTTGTACATTCAGTGATGTTCACGGGTTCTGATAAAGAGTTCAATAAACACTCATCAGCAGGCTCCAATAGATTTGCTTTACTTCAGGGGAATTAATTGATTCGGATCGAATTAAAAATAGTCACATGGAGAACAGAAAATTGAAGCCTTTGAAATGTCGATTTATAGAAGAATAGGTAGTGTTGGATGGAAAGAAAAGAAAACAAACGATGAAGTCTTAAAACAACTAAAAATAGAAATCATCATCATCGAGTGCCGTCTCCGCAACGAAGGTTGGCTACCATGGAGCGCCATTCTGCTTTGTCTCTTGCTTTGATGGTGCAGCTTGTCATAGGCTGATTTGTCCATTTTTTTATGTCACTCGTCCATGTTAGTCTTGGTCTGCCTCTGCCGCTTTCCTTGTATTTTCCCCTCCAGGATTACTTTTAGTAGGCCGTTGTGTCTTTTAACATGGCCCAAAAATCGCATTTGCCTTGTTTGAATTGTGTTTAGTAGTTCTCTTTTTATTTTTAGTTGTTTTAAGACTCCATCGTTTGTTTTCTTTTTCTTCCATCCAAATCTACCTATTCTTCTATATATCCACATTTCAAAGGCTTCAATTCTCTGTTCAGTTTTCTTGTCTAATGTCCATGTTTCTGCGCCATATATGAATATTGAGAAGATGTAACATTTTGCTATTTTTAGTTTTTGCCTGGTGTTATAAAATAGAAAGAGAACTACTAAATACAGTTAAGACAAGACAAATGAAATTTTTGGGGCACGTTAAAAGTCACAACAGCCTACTAAAAGAAATATTGGAAGGGAAAATACAAAGTAAAAGAAGCAGAGGCAGACCAACACTAACATGGACGAGTAACATCAAAAGATGGACAAGTCAATCTATGACAACCTGCACCATCAAAGCAAGAAACAGAGTGAATGGTAATCCATGGTAGTCAACTTTCGTTGCGGAGACGACACTCGATGATGATGATGATGATGATGATGATAAATTGATTCGGCATTTGTACACACTGTATTTCGAACAGATTCTTGGAACGAATTGTGTACGGATACCGGGATTCCACTGTACATTATAACGATCTTAACTTCAGATGGTAGATGTAAAATTGAGGCAATATGCAGAATAGCTCCGATAAAATCTACTAAAATCCCACTTGATGGAATTTCTCAGATGAATGTTAAACGTTCCTGGACAACTAAAACAACCATTGAGGAAATTCTCAAAGAGGTCATATATATTTTTATATTCTATGGCGGGGGTTATTCTTAACTTTTTTCTCAGTTCTTCATTTCTGATCTTATGTCTCATACTGTTTCCTGTTATTCGTCTAACCCATTTCATCTCAGTAGAGATTATTGTCCCTATTGTTGTTGCATCTAGGGTTCAGAACTGGCATTGGCAGCACAACGTTGGGATGGAGATTGTATTGTACAGTGCCCGCTTTACCTCTAGAGTTATTTCCTTGTTGGACAATAGTGGTGATAGCTGTCCAATGGTTTGACAAGCTTTCTTGCATCTTAGACCTATTTCTGTTGTTTGTGAATTTTCTTTTGTCACTAGACGTCATTAATATTTACATTCCTCTACTTATTTTAGTTGCCTGCAGTCTACAGTTATATTGATGTTCTGTTCCTCTTTTGCGATATTCATGACTTCTGTTTTGTTCATGTTGATTTTCATGTTGTATTTTGTGCCTATGCTGTTTAATCTATTTAAAAGTTCTTGTAAGTTTTCTACTTTCCCATGTGCCTAATCGTCTGCAAACAGAAGTACGTTTTTTTTTCTATTGTTACAATATTTTTAATAGTTCTTTTCTTTTCTTTTTCTCTTTGTTCTGCGTTAATTATTTTGTCCTGTCATTTCTATCCTTTTGATCTGCGCAAGTACCCATTTATATAATAAGCCTGATGTTCGTAGTTGTCTTTATTTTGTTGTCCATGTTTCACAGCTCTAAAACATGACTAATTAGACATTGGAATTGAAAATTCTAATTTTTGTATTTAACATATTTATTTGGATTTCTATTTTCAGAATTTTAGCATGAACAACATAAATCTACTCTGCGCTTGGTTAGACTTTCATAGAACTAGCTATTATGCGATTATGAATATGCATCACGAATGTATGACTTACCTAGAATGAACCATGCGAACTCGGCCAAAGTGTAGACAACAGCCAGAAGCGTTAGCGACAGCTCACAATTCTGTAAACATTCAGGGTCCAAGCATCTCCTGGCGATAAACGTGATGATGTCTCGCAAACAAGATGTGACTCCTCCAACCAGAAGATAAATAGGAATCATGGGTTCTTTTGGACACTTGTTATGGTAGACGACATACACTACTATCTGGAAGAAGAAAATGGTTATGGGGTTATTACAGGGCAGGTACACATTTTTTTGTTGGGGGAGGAGGAAATTTGAGTTTTGTAACATCATCATCAAGTACCAGGCCTGCTGGCGTAGGTGATCATGTCTCTCCACAACTTTCGATCTCGACAGTTATTTATCATTTCTGTTGTTGACCTACTGCCAAGTCATTCTCTTAAGCTGTCTGGTATCTTTTCTCTTTGCTTCCCTCTGTCTCTTCGTCTCTCGATTTTTCCATTTGTAATAATAAATCCAGCTGTTCCCTCCTCATTAAATGGCAAAAAAATCATTATTGTCTCCTCCTAATGTTGGAAATTAACTGCCATTTTGCTTTGGCCTTTTTCATAACGTTTTCATTACTCTTCTTAGCTGGTCATGGTATTCTCAACATTATTCTGTAAAACCATATTTCTACAGCCAGCCTCCAGTGGTTTTCTTGTCTGTTGTTCTATTGTCCATGATTTACATCCATATGTTAAGACTTGCTCTTCATAACATTTAAGAACTCTTTTTTACGTAATACGCAATACGTGTTCAAAACTCGATTCATGTTTGACACACTCGAGATATTACAAAGCTCTTTCTTCTTTCTTCTTTCTTCTTTAACATTGCAGCCTGTTTTAGCACAAAATTAATACATTTTAGCAAAATGAGCTGAAAATATGTTATTTTTTAAATGATTTTCCTGAAATCTTATACTATTATGTTTCACATCAAAGCATTGTTTATAGTATATATGGTCAACATCAATTTGCTAGTTTAAGCTGTTCTTAAATGATACTTTTGAACTCTTCTTTCTTCTTTAACGTTGCAGCCTGTTTTAAATGACACTTTTGTACCATTCTTATCTTTTCTTTTAATATTGCAGCCTGTTTTAAATGACACTTTTGTACCATTCTTATCTTTTCTTTTAATATTGCAGCCTGTTTTAAATGACACTTTTGTACCATACTTATCTTTTCTTTTAATATTGCAGCCTGTTTTAAATGACACTTTTGTACCATTCTTATCTTTTCTTTAACATTCTATTTTTCTATCTATTGACCTTTCGAGCCGTAGCCGGCCCATAGGGCGTAGACTAAGATACTCGTTCTCTTATCTGAGTTTTTTTTGTTCTAGCAGTTTTCAATTCTTCTAAAGATATTTTATCACATCTCGCCATTTGTCTCTGCTCTGTGCAAGCAGCTCTATCTACTTAACATTACAGCCTGTTTAAATGGCACTTTTATACTCTTTAGCTTTACGTTCAATAATGCTTATGTTTCTTAAACTAAACCCCATATTTGGGTTATGCTGTTTGTCAAAATGAACAGCAATATTACAATTATGCATGTTATTCATAGAGATTCTTTGTGGAAAATTCTGAAGCAATATGGCTTACCATCAAAAATCATAAATATTATCAAAGACATGTATGATGGTTACACATGTGCAGTTCGAACAGAGGAAGGACTGAGCGAATGTTTCCCAATAGAAACTGGGGTTAAACAAGGATGTATTTTATCGCCCTTGTTATTTGGAATTGTTATGGACTTCATAATGAAGAAATGCTGCACTGGTAATAAAGGCATCGAATGGATACAAGGAGACCATTTGGAGGACCTCGACTTTGCTGATGACATAGTTCTCATCAGCAGTCAGATAAAAACGATGCAGGAAAACACAAATGAACTATCATCAATAGCCAGCAAAATTGGGCTTGAGGTCAATCATGAAAAGACTAAAGTCATGAAAAGTTTAATTCCAACAAGTGACAAAATATACATGGAAAACAAACCAGTAGAAGAGATCGATCACTTTATCTATCTTGGAAGTCACATTGATCGAGAAGGGGATACGAGCAAAGAAATTAGAATCAGACTGGCTAAAGCAGCAATGTCTTTCAGAAGGCCTTGAAAAGTTGTGGAAATCAAAACTCATTATCACAAACACAAAACTTAGGCTATTCAAATCAAATGTACTATCAACCCTTACGTATGCGTGTGAAAGCTGGAAAACAACAAGAGATATAGAAACAAAGTTGAACGCATTCGAAAATAAATGTCTAAGGAAAATACTTGGTATAGAATGGAACGAATTCAAAACAAACGAGGAAATTAGAGAAATCGCCAATCAACCACTAATATCTTCAGTAATAAAGAAAAGACGATGGTCATACGTTGGACATGTGATGAGAAGAGATAATAATCGAATAGCAAAGCAAGCCCTCATATGGGAAACAACAGGTAAAAGAAAAAGAGGAAGACCCAGGGAGACACTGAGAAGAACATTGATGAGAGAGGCAAGAGCAGCAGGAATCGGCTCCCTCAATGAGATAGAACTGCTTGCACAGAACAGAGACAGATGGCGAGATTTGATAAAATATCTTTAAAAGAAAACTGCTGGAACAAAAATTCATATAGGAGAAGGTGTATCTTGGTCTACGCCCTATGGGCCGGTTACGGCTCGAAAGGTCAATAGATAGATAGATGTTGGGAAACTTAAAAATCCTTCATTTCATTCATTCTGTTGGTTTTTTTTTTTCATTTTTGTTCTTGCATGTGTAAATGCGTGCATCGGGTCAGTTTTGAGTTGTTGATTCTGTGCTAAATGTGTGTCAGTTAAAGGAGCATGTCATGGAAATAATGGACGCATTAAGTCATACCTTAGAAAGTGGGATTAAACTTAAAATTCCCAGCAAGATTTTGAAGAGCATTGAGCTTGCAATGATGGTTAAAGCCTTGCGAAGAAACATGATTTTGTGCTTCGATGTTGTTCTGGCAACTTGAATCTGGTTAATTCTAGGATATTCAGAAATGCGACGTTTCTGTCGCGCCAGAAATCCATCATCATCAACGGAGTTTTCACTTCTTTTAACTGCAGTATCGTGTAGTTTTGGTTCATGGGTCCATCCAACTGAAGGAGTTTTCAATATACCAATTTGTGGCGACTCAGCTCGATCCTTATATGCCATCACGACTATTTCATTGTCTTTTTACTTGTTAAAAGTGCGCCACTTTCGCTAATAATACCCGCTGTATCTGTTGTTAAGTTCAGCAACGCTAGATTACGTCACACTTAACTTGAACACCTTAACTCATTAGCTCGAACTCATATCCATGAAATTAAACGCGTTATTCAAACTGGTGATAAATATTTTGATAATGATATATTTCAAATGAAACAAATCGATAAATGTTTCCTTAAACGCAAGGCAACAAGTAGCCTTGATAACAAAGACAAATCCAATCTATTTCTTTCTTTCCTACAATCAATGGGTAGATGTAAATAAACACTTGATAACTTATCCTGACGAAATGATAACTCGTTCGAAAGAAGCGTACAAACGTGCAAATCCTGGTAAAGACATACTGATTCTGAATCATTAATTTAAAATCTATATAATAAATTATAGAAAACTTCCAGTGGAGACAAATAAAGACGGTAAAACGCAGCAAAAAATCGCATTCGAAACGTCGACAATAAAGCAATGTAAAAAGGTGAGCAGCTTCATTGATGTTAAGCCATTTATTTGTGTATGGTTAACTGTGATTAGGGTCCAGCGACGTGGGGAAGTTGCAACGTCCGTTCAGTCAGGGCACAATTTGGAGTTGACATTCAATGCAGTGCAGTACAAAATGTGCACAGATAATTTGAAATCTTAGTTCGTTGTTCTTAGTGTGTTTCTTTTTCTGCATATTCTTCACTACAAACAATGACTGACAGAGAAGGAAGTTTGGCTTGCAGAAGTAAGCCAGTACTACAAACAATGACTGACAAAGAAGGAAGTTCGGCTTGCAGAAGTAAGCCAGTACTACAAACAATGACTGACAAAGAAGGAAGTTTGGCTTGCAGAAGTAAGCCAGTACTACAAACAATGACTGACAAAGAAGGAAGTTTGGCTTGCAGAAGTAAGCCAGTACTACAAACTATGACTGACAAAGAAGGAAGTTTGGCTTGCAGAAGTAAGCCAGTACTACAAACTATGATTGACCAGAGAGGAAATGTTGTCCTGCATGAGTTAAGTCAGATCGGGTAATTTTATCTGTTACTATATACAGTAAGAGATAGAGGGAATGCAAAGAGAAAAAAATAGCACACAGCTTAAGAGAATGGCTTGGCAGATGGTCAACAGAAATGATAAATAGCTGCCGAGATCAAAAATTGTGGAGAGACATGATCACCTACGCCTGTAGGCACGGTACTTGATGATGATGATATACAGTAAATAGTACAAACTGTGGCTGCCCTGCTGCCTTGCAGGTAAGCGCGGGAGAGTAAAAGGCTAAGGGAGGGTACCACGAAGTAAAACAACCCCACTGCCTTGTGGGTGAGACATTTTAGTCAAAGGCTAGCGGAGCCAACAGTAAACAAACAAACGGAAGGCAACAGAAAACCACCGTCGTAACTTCTTTGTGCAATCATGAATCGCAAAAAAAGAGTTCTTAAATGTTATGTAGAGTCAGTCTTAACATATGGATGTGAAACATGGACAATAGGACAACAAACAAGAAAATCACTGGAGTCTGTAGAAATGTGGTTTTACAGAAGAATGTTGAGAATAACATGGACAGCTAAGAAGAGTAATGAAAACGTTCTGAAAGAGGTCAAAGCAAAAAGAGAGCCCATTTCCAATATTAGGAAGAAACAATCATCATTTTTTGGCCATGTAATGAGAAGAGAACATCTGCAATATATTGTAACAACTGGGGAAATTGAGGGACGAAAAGACAGAGGAAAGCAAAGAGAAAAAACACTAGACAGTGTAAGAGAATGGCTTGGCAGATGTTCAACACCAGAAAAGATAAATAACTGTTGAGATCGAAAATTATGGAGAGACATGAACGCCAACAGGCCCGGTACTAGATGATAATGATGAAGTTAAGTCAACACTACAAATTATATTTGACCAGAGAGGAAACTTTGTCCTGCATAAGTTAAGTAGTACTACAAACTATGTAGTGCAGAAACATGGACATTAGACAAGAAAACAGAACAAAGAATTGAAGCATTTGAAATGTGGATATATAGAAGAATAGGTAGAATTGGATGGAAGGAAAAGAAAACAAATGATGAAGTCTTAAAACAACTAAAAATGAAAAGAGAACTACTAAGCACAATTCAAACAAGACAAATGCGATTTTTGGGCCGTGTTAAAGGACACAACAGTCTACTAAAAGTAATCCTGGATGGGAAAATACAAGGTAAAAGACGCAGAGGCAGACCAAGACTAACATGGACGAGTAACATCAAAAGATGGACAAATCAGCCAATGACAAAGCATGAGACAGAGCAGAATGGCGCTCCATGATAGCCAAACTTCGTTGCGGAGACGGCACTCAATAATGATGATGACAAACTATGATTGACCCTCTACCTTGTACGTTCTCTTCCAAACTAATTTTTAGAAAGATTATTGTTATGGTTACTCAAGGCCCCGGTATCACTGCAAACGAACTAAAAATCTATAATTGCTCAACCGCCCGTGCCAGTGGAATCATCCGAATTACTATTTCATCTCCCAAACAAAGAAAGGTAGCTGTAGTCCCCATCAGTGTCTCAGCACACGCCAAAAGACAAAATGTGAAACCGCACAGAAAGTGAACACAGCCATCTGTTCTCCATCATACGATATCATCATTTTAGAAAGATATTATATCGTATTATGTCACATATAAATAGTGATAAATGTCAATTACGACAGGTAAAAGCGGAATATGATCCATCGGTGCCGGCCAATGGTGAACGGCGCCCGCCACTAGCGCCGCTGCCTCCGGGGTGTCGACGATGACATTTTTTTTTGGTTAATTAAGACCCTTGGTGCTAATTTTCGAGTAATCTCCAAAAGTAGGCTGCCTAGTGTGACATGATGGCTGTATCCAGGTTGTCAAGTGTTGCTTGAGGGGTGTATGTAGGTTGTCTAGTGTATCATGAGGGTTGCATGTAGGTTGTCTAGTGTGTCGTGATGGGTGTATGGAGGTTGCCTATTGTATCATGATGATTGTATGTAGGTTGTCTAGTTTGTCGTGATGGGTATATGCCGGTTGTTTAGTGTCGTGATGGGTGTATGGAGGTTGCCTATTGTATCATGATTATTGTATGTAGGTTGTCTAGTTTGTCGTGATGGGTGTATGGAGGTCGTCTAGTGTGTCATGATGGTTGTATGTAGGTTGTCTAGTGTGTCGAGATGGTGTATGTAGGTTGTCGAGTGTGGCATGAGGGCTGTATGCCGGTTGTCTAATGTCATGATGGTTGTCTGTAGGTTGTCTAGTGTATCGTGATGGGTGAATGACGGTCGTCTAGACTGTCTTGAAGGGTGTATGGAGGTCGTTTAGTGTGTCTTGATGGCTGTATGTAGGTTGTCTAGTGTGTCGGGATGTCTGTATGTAGTTTGTCTACTGTGTCGTGATATCTGTATGTAGGGTGTCTTGTGTGTCATGAGGGCTGTATACATGTTGCCTAATGTGTCTTGATGGCTATATGCAGGCTGTCTAATGTATCTTGATTTTAACCTGATAAGTTACAAAAAAATATGTTGTGACCTATAATACAAACAAGATTCACAAATTATTGAAATTAGGTTACCAAAATAAGACGTGGATGCTGAAAAACTCAACTTATCGAAAATTCGTTACTAAAGTAACATACTTTAATATTAAAGAACTAAGATAACACTTAATTTTTAGGTGTCTGAAGGCGGGGGACACATTCATCGTCAACAACTGTAAACGTATGCCTGATTACAAGATTCACAGTGATGTTATATTTACCAATAAAAACCTGTCCTGGCTTGGCGCCTATCGGTGAGGGCAATGGCGGTGGAGGTGTTACTAAAAATAGAATTGACCGCTGATGCAATACCTGATGAGTTACTAAAATTATATTTTGACCTATGAGGCAAAACCAACGTGTCCACTCATCAACCAAAGACTTTAATACAGTTGAGAAAACCCTAATAATTAATTCGAACTTACTAAAATTGTGCACATGATGCTAGTTACGACTGTGTCTAAATGATTAATGAAAATATTCCTACAAACAATAGAAAAAAACACACTGAAAACACAACATTGAAAGACTATACTTAAAGTTCACGCCCCTCTCACAGCGCTGCTAAGAAAAGAAATACAAAGTATGAAAGTTACGTCCTCTGCTATAACTCTACTAAACGAAAGTATTACAAAACATGTAGGTTACACCCCTGACATAGCCTCACAAAAAGACAAGATTTTGCTTAAAATAGAACTTTTATTTTCTTTACCCCCGACCACTTGTTTATGGATATGCCTATGAAATCGATACAAAAAAATGTAATTTAATCTATAGGCATATCCCCAACTTTATTTTAGACATCCCGTATCAAGAATTTGCTTAAAATATCACTTTTATGTTCCTTACACCCCCCCCCCCCCCCAGTCCAGCCATCAAGACACACTAGACAACAAGCATACAGCCCTCATGACACACCAGACACCCTACATACAGATATCACGACACAGTAGACAACCTACATACAGACATCACGACACACTAGACAACCTACATACAGCCATCAAGACACACTAGACGACCTCCATACACCCATCACGACACACTAGACGATCTCCATACACCCATCACAACACACTAGACAACTTACATACAACCATCATGACACTAGACACCCGGCATACAGCCCTCATGCCACAATCGACAACCTACATACAACCATCATGACACACTAGACAACCTCGATACACCCATCACGACACTAGACAACCGGCATGCACCCATCACGACACACTAGACAACCTACATACAACCATCATGACACACTAGACGACCTCCATACACCTATCACGACACACTAGACGACCTCCATACACCCATCACAACACACTAGACAACTTACATAAACCATCATGACACTAGACACCCGGCATACAGCCCTCATGCCACACTCGACAACCTGCATGCATTCATCACGACACACTAGACAACCTACATACAACCATCATGACACACTAGACAACCTCCATACACCCATCACGACACTAGACAACCAGCATACACCCATCACGACACACTAGACAACCTACATACAACCATTATAACACACTAGACGACCTCCATACACCAATCACGACACACTAGACAACCTCCATACACCCATCACGACACACTAGACAACCTACATACACCCATCACGACGCACTAGACAAGCTACATACAACTATCATGATACACTAGACAACCTGCATACACCCCTCGACCAACACTTGACAACCTGGATACAGCCATCATGCCACACTAGACAGCCTACTTTTGGAGATTACTCGAAAGTTAGCACCAAGGGTCTTAATAAACATAAAAAAATGTCATCGGCGACACCCCAGGCGCTATTGGCGGGCGCCGTTCACCACTGGCCGGCGCCGACGGCCTGGGCGTGCTTTTACCCGTAGTAAATGCCATATATCACTACTCATGTCCAACAAAGATCAGTTGTATTTCTCATATTGTGTTAAGTAGTTGTTTTTTTCTTCATTTCATTCAGAACATCTTTGTTTGTCTTCTTTTCCTTCCACACATTTCTTCCCATTTTCCTATACATCCACATTTCAAAGGTTTCAATTTTTTTCTTTTTTTAGTTTAAAGTCCATGTTTCTGCACTATCATCATCATCATGTACCATACCGGTTGGCGTAGGCGATCATGTCCTTCCACAATCTTCTATCTACGGTGCATCGTATCAGTTCTATTGTTGACTGCTTTCAACGCCATGACACCAATCTATCCAGTATTTTCTCTCTTTGTCGTCCGCGATCTCTCTTTCCTTTTATTTTGCCAGTTGTAACCAAGTATTCTAACTTTCCTCTTCTCATGATGTGCCCGAAAAATGTTGATTGCTTCTTTCTGGTGTTTTTTAGAAGCTGCCTTTTTGTGTTGGCTTCTTTGAGAACTTCCTCATTGGTCTTTTTAGCTGTCCAGGGAACTTTCAACATTCTTCTGAGAAATCCCATCTCTGTGGCCTCTAATCGTCTGTCTGCACTATGCAGGAAAAAAACACAATAAGCTGATGAAGTCTTTTGCCTAAACGTCTCAGTTTATCATGTGTCTCTTTTGATTATTTCTGCTTTATACCGTTTTGTGTTAATTTTTATCAGAATCACCATGATTGGTTTGTTTTCTGTATTGATACCATTTATAATATATATATATATATATATATATATATATATATATACATATATATATATATATACATATATATATGTGTGTGTGTGTGTGTGTGTAAATATATATGTGTATGTATATATATATGTGTGTGTGAGTGTAAATATATATATATATATATATATATACATACAATTGTATATGCATTTGTATTTTACCATCTTTCGAACGCTTGCATTTAAAATAGTATTTCTCTGCACCATTTGTGTTTAAAGATATTTATGGATTTTCCAAGTTGGAATACTTGGTTCTTGATTCTTGATTCTTGATTCTTGATCCTACCCGCGCCGTTAGACGTCGCATAAGACTTGTAGTGTTTTTCTCCATCCATCTCTACTCTGTGCGAGATGTTCTATCTTATTTAATGAGTCTATGCCTGCCAACTTTGCATCTCCTATAATCGTTATTTTTAGTGTTTCTTTATGTCTTCCTCTTTTTCTGTATCCTGATGTTTCTCATAGAAGAGCCTGTTTTAGAATTCTCTGTTGTCTATTCTCAGCACTTGTCCTCCATATGTCCATCTTCTCTCCTTAATTGTAGATGAGATCTTTGGTTGCACAGCCATTTCTCTTTATTTCAATTTTACTCTTGAATTCATTTCATTGTAAACAGAGTATTCTTCTTTTGCATTTGTCTTAAAAATCGTTTTTTTTCCCAATCACTTGTGATGTTTTCCAGCTTTCACATGTATAGGTAAATGTTGATAACATGTTTGAGTTTAATATTCTAAGTTTGATTTCCTTGCACAGTATTTTACTTGGTTATAATTTATCAAAGTAGGGAGAACGAGAGTTCGCGGACGACAAAGAGAGAATATATTAGATAGTTTGATGTCATGGCACGGAAAACAGTCAACAACAGAATTGATAAGATGTAAAGTGAATAGGGAATTACGGAAGGACATAATCGCCTAAACAAAACCGGCATGGCTTGTGATGATGATGGATTTTCAGCAGATAGGTCGATATCCAGGGTTTCATAAGCCAAATACTGCAAATGCGTGCTCCAGAAAATTAAACTTTTCTTGATATATCTTCTTTTTCTTCTATCCATAAATCAGGGGATCGTTGGAGCTCGACTGGAGACGTCGTCGACCTTTTCACTTTAGTGATATCTTAAGTCAATCTTTGAGAGCCGCGAGATCTCAGTGGTCAGTGATCTGGACTACTAAGGGACAAAAGGTCGAGGTCCATCCTTATCGACCCCTTTCAGATTCACTCAACTTGAAAGGGGTACCGGTTTTTTCGAGAGAAAAAAAAATCAGTACGGGCGTAATGCTGAGCGCATTACCGCAAATATAATGTACGGAAAGACTAAACACAACATAATGTACCAAAGGTCTAAACACAAAATAATGTACCAAAGGTCTAAACACAAAATAATGTACCAAAGGTCTAAACACAAAATAATGTACCAAAGGTCTAAACAAAAAATAATGTACCAAAGGTCTAAACACAAAATAATGTACCAAAGGTCTAAGGGGGAGTACAAGCGTCTGCGACCTGCGGTCGCAATAGCAGGATCGGCGCATCATCAGCTGACCAAGACCTAGCAGTTCTATCTCCTCGTGGTCTCCCCTGGTAACAGTCGGCGTCAAAACAGACTGGCTAACAGAAGCTAGGATCGCCGTGTTCCCTGTAGTGGTGGCTGTTACTGATATAGAGGACCCAGTATTGCAGTACCTCTGGGCTGGACTAGTTGTTTCCCAGCATAGCCTGGGACAGACGAACTCCAAACTCTCCAGTAAGAACCGGGAATGTCAAGAAAGCCATTACGACCCGCCACATCTTATGAGTCAAAGGTCAACCTGACCGCATCAACTCGTGGAAATCCGTCAACAACAACAAAGAAAGGTCTAAACACAAAATAATGTACCAAATGTCTAAACACAAATAATGTACCAAAGGTCTAAACATAAAATAATGTACCGAAGGTCTAAACACAAAATAATGTACCGAAGGTCTAAACCCAACAAATTAACACTAACACCGTAATCCCTAAACGTAACAAACGGGGCTTTTTTCAGTCATTCTTTGTGACTGTACAAAGTCAAGGCCTGTTCTTTCTTAGATGTTACTTTCCCATCTTTTTCTCTGCCTACCTCTGCACCTTCCTGTCACAGTTTCTTGCTTAATGATATTTTTATTACGTGAGTCCGCGTCACTCCTTCGGATTAAAGAGGTGGGAGTTTTGTTGTTTTCTTTTTTCGTTACCCAGCTTTGACCTCTGACGAAGAAACTAAAAACTACGAACTGAATTGTGCGTGTTAATCAATTTTTTTCCATGGCAGCTGTGTGCACAGGGGTCCCTCGCCGCACAGGCAGATAGCTCCGTCTTCTGAGGTACTCATATTTTTTTCCGTCGATGAGTAATTGATGTTTCAAGCTGGGCCTCGCTGCTGAGACCAGGGATGGTTGCCGTAGAGAGAAATCATAAATGAAAAGCCGGGATTTGAACCCACAACCTCTCTGTCTCGAGGTCGGCGTCTTGCCTCGAGACCAACCAGTCCCCCAGAGGTGGGAGTTAAGATGGGCAGAGCCAGAATCGAGAAACTTAGTGGGCGTGTAAGAAGACGTATCAAAAAGCACAGAACTATAGCCGTCAATCGCTGGACACTGAGAGACTTGCTGAGGAAGGGATCTGAGCACATTTGGAGGTGTTCGGAGTGCAATGATGTTGACTCACAAATAACTCAATAACTGAATTTCCTAAGCCAGATGGGCGAGCTTCGTGACCAGACATTTTCAATTTGCGTTCCTTCATAGTAGTCAAAAGTTCATTATGTTCTCCGATTGCTTGTTGTATCATTTTGCGAACTACTTCATGTGTGATACGAACTAAGAATGAATAGACTGTACGGATATCACATTAAGGTGGACGATTCTAAGGCGCAGGGCTAGGCAGGAAGATAAAGAAGACTTCCCAATAAAACGTAATAAAGAGTGTTGTAAGTCATTGTACGTTGAAAGATATCATATAGTGCCATGCCTGCTGGCGTAGGTGAGCATGTTTCTCCACAATTTTTTTATCTCGACAATCATTTATCATTTCAAGTTGACCTTCTGCTAAGCCATTCTCTAAAGCTGTCTGGTATCTTTTCTCTTTGCTTCCCTCAACCGCTTTGTCCCTCAATTTTCCTACTTGTTACAATATATTCCAGCTCTTCCCTTCTCATTACATAGCCAAAACAAATATTGATTATTTCTTCTTAATGTAAAGTAAACATCATCATCATCATCGAGTGCCCTTCTCGCATCGAAGGTTTGCTACCATGGAGCGCCATTTCGCTCTGTCTCTTGCCTTGTTGTTGCAAGTTGTCATAGGCTGACTTGTCCATCTTTTGATGTTACTCGTCCATGTTAGTCTTGGACTGCCTCTATGACCTTGTATTTTCCCTTCCAAAATTACTTTTAGTAGGCTGTTGTGTCTTTTAACATGCCCCAAAATTTCATTTGTCTTGTTCTAATTTGCATTTTTAGTTGTCTTAAAACTTCATCATTTGTTCTCTTTTCTTTCCATCCAATTCTACCTATTATTTTATAAATCCATATTTCTCAGGCTTTAATTTTCTTTTCTGTTCTGTTGTCAAATATCTATGTGTCTGGACCATATCATCATCATGTGCCATACCCTTTGGCGTATGCAATCATGTCCTTCCACAATAGCTATCTTCAGCGCAGTGTATCAGTTCTGTTGTTGACTGTTTTCCATGCCATGACACTAAGCTATCCTGTATTTTCTCTCTTTGCCGTCCGCGATATATCTTTCCTTTTATTTTGCCAGCTGTAACCAAGTATTCCAACTTTCCTCTTCTCATGATGTACCCCAAATATGCTGATTGTTTCTTTCTGATGTTTTTTAGGAGCTCGCTTTTTCTGAACTATATAGGAATATAAAATTAAACATACTTAGAGAGTAATAACACAAGTTGTGCATGACGTCACTAGACTTTGTGCAACATGTCATCTTTGTTGCTTGGGTACCGGGTTAAAATTAAAATGGATAACTAGGAATAAAGCATGAGATAAGAAAATAACCCATAATAGACGTCTGATTATTGTTGTGATTATCTGCTCCTGTACTGGTGGAGTAAGTATAGAAGTTAATAATTAACTAAAAGTGTGTTTCAAAGATACAGCGTAATTTATTCTTCAAATTAATTATGCTGTTGTAAATTATAGTCAAAAACGATGTCCTAACATGATCAAGCGCTATTATCCGCTATACATTTTAAAAAATATGACGATCATCGCTTTCAGGAGAATGTGAACTTCCAGTAAATATGGTGGATAGGCGGCAGAAACCATTGAAGGCTATATATATATAAAGGTTCCTCGTTGCAGTTTCCTCATATTCCAAGTCCGGCTTGTTGCGGGAGCTACTGAGTTAAGTGCTATGTGCACACCGTGAGCTGCGTGTTTCATCCGCTTTGATCGTTTTTCAATATTCCAATTGTTTACAATGAACGATGATATTGTATTACAAGGAACAGTTAGTTAGTTGTGTTCACTTTCTGTGAGGTTTCGCCTTATGTCTTTTGCATGTGCTGAGACTACTATGGTGGGGACTGTAGCTACCTTTCTTTGTTTGAGAGATGAGTTAATGATTCGGATGATTCCACTAGCACGGGCGGTTGAGCAATTATAGATTTTAATTCGTTTGCAGTGATACCGGGGCCTTCCACAACCATAACCATATGTTATGGGAAGGTGAGGAATGTCGCTTCGCATCTGAGTTTCGATGCTTGAGGCTACACTATACAGAAATATCCGAACATTTCTGGATAGGCGGCCGAGCACATATGGGTGTAAACTCGCGTGCTAAGACGCCGGTTCAAGTCTCGTACTTTACCTTTACCTTTACCTTTAACCATATGTTGTTAATGTTGTCGATTCAACATTAAAAAACAAGGGGGAACTCCATGATTATTTTTCCATTTTAGCGAGGACTAAAAACTAAAACTAAAAACAGCAACTTTCATTGCATTGTCTAAAAAGAATGGTGCAGTTGAATGCAGTGATTTTAGAACAATAAGTCTAATGAGCCAGGTAACCAAAATTTTACTAAACGTTATACAGGGAAGAATTCAAGTTAAAATTAATACTGAATTAGATGAGCAGCAATTTGGATTCAGGAAAAACAGTGGGACAAAAGAAGCCATATTCAGCGTGAGGACATTGATTGAAAAGTACATAGAGGTAAACAAACCCCATATGCCCTCTTCATAGACTACAACCAAACTTTTGATAGAATATACCATAATCAACTTATAGACTGACTAAAAGATTTAAATATAGGCGACACAGACATACGACTAATATGTAATCTATACTGGGAGCAAACAGCAATAATAAAATATAACAAAGAGAATTCTACACCCATAGATATAAAAACAGGAGTAAGACAAAGATGCACCCTATCACCAAGCTTGTTCAATATATACACCGAGCAAATCTTTAAAAACATCACAGAGATGCCAGACTTAAACATTAATGGAAAGATAATCAATAACCTGAGATATGCAGATGATAATGTATTACTAGCAGAAAATCCTAAAGATCTACAATTTGAAATAAACATGACAAGCAAAAAATATTGATTAGATACGAATATCAAAAGACAAACTATGATCATAGTAAAAAATAGTAAAGAACCCCCGTCACGTCAAGTGGCGTAAAGGGAATATGGTATTAGTGACCATAAATTGCACAGACCTTCGGCACATGATTTTTAGGGTAATGTGGTCGGTATTACGCCCGTGCCGCTTTACTTTCCCAGAAAAAAATCCGGCACCAATTAAAGGCTGGGTGAACCTGGAAGCCGTCAGTTGGGATCGAACCCTACCTCTTGTCCTTTGTAGTCCAGTTCACTGTCCACTGAACTATCGCGGCTCCAAAACATTGATCATAAGGAAAGACAATTCTCAGGACTTACAAATTATTATCAAAGTTGAAAGAATACACCTGAACACAGTTCAGAGCAACAACTACCTGGGACATACCATAACTAGTGATGGAAAATGTTAAACTGAAATAAACAAAAGAATTGGTATGACAAAAAGTAATTTTAATGTCATGAAGATTATATTAATATCAAAATAAATAACACTAGGACTAAAACTAATAAAAGCAAAATGTTTAATCTTCTCAATATTCCTGTATGGTACAGAAACATGGACATTAGACAAGAAAACAGAACAGAAAATGGAAGCTTTTGAAATGTGGATTTATAGAAGATTACTTAGAATTGGATGGAATGAAAAGAAAACAAACGATAAAGTTTTAAAACAAAAAATGAAAAGAGAACTACTAAACACAATTATAACAAGACAAATGAAATTGTTGGGGCATGTTAAAGACACAACAGCCGACTAAAAGTAATATTTGAAGGGAAAACACAAGGTAAAAGAGGCAGACCAAGACTAATATAGACGAGTAGCATCAAAAGATGGACAAGTCAACCTATGACAATCTGCACCATCAAAACAAGAGACAGAGTGAAATGACGCGCCATGGTAGCCAACCTTCGATGCGGAGATGGCACTCAATGATGATGATAATGCACTAAAATATCTAACATTACTTGTAACCCATTTTCATTCTTAGCGATTAAGACTGTATCATCAGCATATCTTAAATTATTTATATTTTGACCATTGATTCTTTTTCCGGACATGCCCCTAATGGATCTTAAAATGATCTCACTATACATATTAAATAAATAAATCTGGTGACAGCACACAACCTTGCCTAACAACATATATATATATATATATATATATATATATATATATCATGTGCCATACCGGTTGGCGTAGGCGATCATGTCCTTCCACAATCTTCTACCTACAGTGCATCGAAACAGTTCTGTTGTTGACTGTTTTCCATGCCATGACACTATGTTATCCTGTATTTTCTGTCTTTGTCGTCCGCGATCTCTCTTTCCTTTTTATTTTGCCAGTTATAACCAAGTATTCCAACTTTCCTCTTCTCATGATGTGCTCGAAAAATGTTGATTGTTTCTTTCTGATGTTTTTTTAGGAGCTGCCTTTTTGTGTTGGCCTCTTTGAGAACTTGGAACCGCGATAGCTCAGTGGTTAGTGAACTGGACTACAAAAGACAAGAGGTAGGGTTCGATCCTAACCAACGGCTTCCAGGTTCACCCAGCCTTTAATGGGTGAAATTTTTTTCTGGGAAAGTAAAGCGGCACGGGCGTAATACCGACCACATTACCCCAAAAATCATGTGCTGAAGGTCTGTAAAATTTATGGTCACTAACACCATATTCCGTATACGCCACTGGGCGTGACGGGGGCACTTTACTTTTACTTTTTACTTTCTTTGAGAACTTCCTAATTCGTCTTTTTAGCTGCCCAGTAAGCTTTCAACATTTTTCTTAGAAATCCCATCTCTGTGAAACTTTAATTGTCTTTTCATTTATTTGTATATACTTTAATATTAACCGATTACAAATCATTAGCTATAATATTATATCAACACAATGAATACTTGTAATTTATATAATTATTGGTTATATGAAAATTGTATAAATGAGTTGTGAGAACTACCGTAATAAGGTGTTGAAAGGCCGAAATTTGCTGAGCAAGATTGCTTCACTTGGGAATATATTCCTTCTTCAGCTGCGTCTACCTATCTTATGTGCGTATGGGATCTGTCTCTAAACAATACTTAAAGAGTTATAGTTCGTTCAGAATTTCGTGCCCACAGAGTTTATTAATTATTTCGGAAATTGTTTGATGAATTTCTGTAATTCTTTTTCGTGAAATCTTCTTTTTTTCACCGACCTTCAGTCTGATTTTTTGCCCTACTGTCATGCATTTTGGAAAGATTTGTGCTTATTTGGGGTATATAAAAAATATTTTCTTGCTTGTCCTAAATTTTAGGATTTTACAATACCTACATTTGTTGTAATTAACCCACCAATTAAAAAAGCAAATTTCACTTCCACACCACATAATCTTAGCACCGTTTTCTAACGTGTAAGACGCCTCGCCACACCGAGGTTTATTTTGGTAATTTCATTTTCCGGTTTCTTGTTAAATTTGTCCAGATGAGCATTTTGACAAAATATTTACCATTAAAGAATATTCCTGTATGTGTGATATTAGTAAGCTGTCGTGAAGTGACTACTTGATTTTGAAAACCACGAAGAGTTTAAAGTGTAAATTCATCACTATGCAAAAGGTAACTGTGTTATTGTGCTTGCACTTTTGCAAGGAATCTAAAAGGGGTCGGTTATATTACGATATAAAAAAACCAGAAAACAGAACAAGGGCAGCTCTAAATATAGATAGAAAGTCTTTCAATCGATGGATAGAACAGAACTTTGACTCTGTAGAGGCGACGTTCAAGCAAGGAAGTTTATCTATCACTTGAAAAACAACCATCACCATCATGCAGCATAAAAATAAACGAGACAAATCTGAAACAAGTGCAACGTTTCAAATACTTGGGCACAATAATTACATCAGATGGGAGATGCACCACAGAAATAAAAAGCAGAATAGCTCAGACAAAAATAGCATTTCAGAAAATGAAAAATATCTTATGCAACAAATCTATGTCAATAAAAATGAGAAAGAGAGTTCATCGGTGTTATATAGAACCAATTCTTACCTATGGAAGCGAATCATGGACAGTAGACAAACAAATGACGATTAGAGGCCACAGATATGGGATTTCTCAGACGAATGTTGAAAGTTCCCTGGACAGCTAAAAAGACCAATGAGGAAGTTCTCAAAGAGGTCAACACAAAAAGGCAGCTCCTAAAAAACATCAGAAAGAAGCAATCAACATTTTTCGGGCACATCATGAGAAGACGAAAATTTGAATACTTGGTTACAACTGGCTAAATAAAAGGAAAGAGAGATCGCGGACGACAAAGAAAGAAAATACTGGATAGTTTGGTGTCATGGCATGGAAAACAGTCAACAACAGAAATGGTACGATGCACTGTAGATAGAAGATTGTGGAGGGACATGATCACTTACGCCAACCGGTAAGGCACATAATGATGATGATGAAGAAATAAATTCAAATGATAAATTTTGCCATATTCAATGCAATACGGATACGCCGTTGGCTTGCATTGTTAGAAAATTAACATAATTTACAGTAAAATCTAATTTTTAGAGCACGCGGTTTAATATTTTCCTACAATTATATAACAAAAAACGATTTGTGCAAAAAATTTAGACTACCTTTGTACTTAAATGTTATAAAATCCGAAGGTCGGTGAAAAAAAAAATAAGATTTCATGAAAAAGAATTACAGAAATTCATCAAACAGTTTCCGAGATAATTGATAACCTTTGTGGGCACGAATTTGTGAATGAACTATAGCTCTATATGTCTATGTAATTTTTTTTTTTAAATTGCCCTGTCCATTTAACGAGAAGCAGCTTCCCCCGCCCCCCACCCTCCCCCCACCCCCCAAAAAAAAATTAGGAGAAATTGTGCAATCCATTTTTGACAATAGAAACAAGAAAAAGAGTTATTCAATGTTATGTAGAGGCAGTCTTAAAATATGGATGTGAAGCATGGACAATAGGACAATAGACAAGAAAATCACTAGAGGCTGTAGAAATGTAGTTTTACAGAAGAATGTTGAGAATATCATGGACAGCTAAGAAGAGTAATGAAAATGTTCTGAGAGAGGTCAAAGCAAAAAGAGAGCTAATTTCCAATATTAGGAAGAAACAATCATCATTTTTTGGCCATGTAATGAGAAGTGTACAACTGGAATATATTGTAACAACTGGAAAAATTAAGGAACGAAGATATGGAGGGAAGTAAAAAGAAAAGATAATAGGCAGCTTAAGAGAATGGCTTGGCAGAAGGTCAACAACAGAAATGATAAATAACTGTCGAGATCGAAAGTTGTGGAGAGACATGATCACCTACGCCAGCAGGCTTGGTGCTTAATGATCCCTTCTATGAATAAAGAATATTGCATAACCTTTGTCCGTCCCATTTTTGTTATCTCAAAGTTCAGATTTAGTCTGAAGGAAATATTGACAGCCTAATCTGGACACATCTGTGAACTGTGTATCGAGGTGTTGTTTCCCCTACAAACTATAAACAAAACACTTTGATTTCAAAATTATATTAAAATACTCTATTTATGTTTTTTTTTTTTTACATTATCAACTTGTTGATCATTATTATTATTATTTTTTTTTATATTTGCAGTGCCAATAAAACGTTTATTTAGCCGATAGTCTTTCATGGGGTCGACTGAAGGAGGATGAAACCTTATAGCTACTGGATAATTAATACTTCAGGATATAGTCGAACAAGATGTATGCCTATCCAGAGACTCATTTTGTGTGTTTATCGTGAAACTCCTGCAATTTCTAATTTGAAAAAAAAACAAAAACAAAGAGTTCCTTCAGTGAACTATTCAGTTCATAATTCAGTTATCAAACATTGTGTTTAACAGCTGTCTTCATAAAGGATCATGGTGAACCAATGGAAAATTTGTGTTCTAGGTGCAAAAAATGCTGGAAAAACTACACTTGTCAAAACGTTTTTAGCAGGAAAAACTGCGGATGAATTTGTCTCAAAGGATCCAAATGTTTTAACCCGGGACGTAATCTTCAATAAACATAAATACATTGTCCATGTGACTGATTTCCCACAATGTGGGAAATGCCTCCCTGGCTTGAAAGATTACATTTTAGCTGCGCAATGCTTGATTGTTGTCTACAGTATCACATGTCGGGAATCATTGAACGAAGTGCAGGCCTTTTTGGACGAGCTTTGGGCACTGAAAGGCGAGACGCATATCGCAATGGTTATTGTTGGAAACAAACTGGACTTGGAGAAGAAGAGAGTTGTACTGGACGACGAGGGCTTCTTCATGGCTCAGAAATGGGCGGTAGCTTGGCTGGAGATTTCAGCCAAAAATCCACAAGACGCTAACAAGGTCTTCCTTAAAGCAATTGATGAGATAGACGTCAATAAATATAAAAAACTCCATGCCGATCCAGTTGGTGAAGAACCAAAAGCGAGAAAATGCTGCAGAGTTATGTGATGCTCTTTAAAGCTCATCACCACTGCCTGATTTCCCAAGAACCTCTACAAAGGTAAGTCAGGACGAATATTTCCTTAATTGAGGCTGCCGCTCATCAACATCATCATCATCGAGTGCAGTCTCCGCGACGAAGGTTGGCTACCATGGAGCGCAATTCTGCTCTGTCTCTTGCTTTGATGGTGCAGGTTGTCATAGGCTGATTTGTCCATCTTTTGATGTTACTCGTCCAAGGTAGTTTTGGTCTGCCTCTGCCTCTTTTACCCTGTATTTTCCTCTCCAGGATTACTTTTAGTAGGCTGTTATGTCTTTTAACATGGCCGAAAAATCGCATTTGCCTTGTTTGAATTGTGTTTAGTAGTTCTCCTTTCATTTTTAGTTGTTTTAAGACTTCGTCTTCAGTTTTCTTTTCCTTTCATCCAATTCTACCTGTTCTTCTATATATCCACATTTCAAAGGCTTCAATTCTGTGTTCTGTTTTCTTGTCTAATGTTCATGTTTCTACACCATATAGGAATATTGAGAAGATTTAACATTTTGCTATTCTTAGTTTTAGCCCTGGTGTTATTTGTTTTGATGTTAGTATGTTCTTCGTGACATTAAAATTACTTTTTGCCATTGCTATTTTTTTATTTTATTTCAGTTGTACATTTTCCATCACTGGTTATAGTATGTCCAAGGTAGTTGTAGTTCTGAACAACTGTCTCCAGGTCTATTCCTTAAATTTTGAAATCTATTTGTGGGTTGTGAGTATTTCCTTTGTTTATGATCAGTTTTAGTCTTTTTGATATTTATATCTAGTTCATATTTTTTTGCTTATCATGTTTATTTCATTAAGTAATTGTTATAGATCTTTAGGATTTTCTGCTAGTAGTATAGTATCATCAGCATATCGTAGGTTATTGATTATCTTTTCATTAATTTGTAGGCCTGGCATCTCTGTGATGTTTTTAAAGATTTGCTCAGTGTATAGATTGAACAAGCTTGGTGATAGGATGCATCCCTGTCTTACTCCTCTTTTTATATCAATGGGTGTAGAGTTCTCTTTATTATATTTTATTATTGCTGTTTGCTCCCAGTATAGATTACATATTAGTCGTATGTCCATGTCATCTAGATGTATCTCTTTTAGGCATTCTATAAGTTGTTTGTGGTGTACCCTATCAAAAGCTTTGGTGTAGTCTTTGAAGCAGACATATATTGGTTTGTTTACTTCTGTGTACTTTTCGATTAATGTTCTCATGCAGAATATGGCTTCTTTCGTCCCGCTATCTTTTCTAAATCCAAATTGCTGCTTATCTAATTAAGTATTGATTTTATTCTGAATCCTTCCTTGTATAACTTTTAGCAAGATTTTTGTAACATGGCTCTTTAGGCTTATTGTTCTAAAGTCACTGCATTCAACTGCACCATTCTTTTTAGGCAATGCAATGAAAGTTGAAGTTTAATTCCAACAAGTGACAAAATATACATGGAAAACAAACCAGTAGAAGAGATCGATCACTTCATCTATCTTGGAAGTCACATTGATCGAGAAGGGGATACGAGCAAAGAAATTAGAATCAGACTGGCTAAAGCAGCAATGTCTTTCAGAAGCCTTGAAAAGTTGTGGAAATCAAAACTCATTAGCACAAACACAAAACTTAGGCTATTCAAATCAAATGTACTATCAACCCTTACGTATGCGTGTGAAAGCTGGAAAACAACAAGAGATATAGAAACAAAGTTGAACGCATTCGAAAATAAATGTCTAAGGAAAATACTTGGTATAGAATGGAACGAATTCAAAACAAACGAGGAAATTAGAGAAATCGCCAATCAACCACTAATATCTTCAGTAATAAAGAAAAGACGATGGTCATACGTTGGACATGTGATGAGAAGAGATAATAATCGAATAGCAAAGCAAGCCCTCATATGGGAAACAACAGATAAAAGAAAAAGAGGAAGACCCAGGGAGACACTGAGAAGAACATTGATGAGAGAGGCAAGAGCAGCAGGAATCGGCTCCCTCAATGAGATAGAACTGCTTGCACAGAACAGAGACAGATGGCGAGATTTGATAAAATATCTTTAAAAGAAAACTGCTAGAACAAAAATTCATATAGGAGAAGGTGTATCTTGGTCTACGCCCTATGGGCCGGTTACGGCTCGAAAGGTCAATAGATAGATAGAATGAAAGTTGATGTTTTTCGGTCATTTGGTATGTATCCTGTGTGGATACACATGTGTCGTTGCATATGTCTGTAATCACTTCAATATCAAAATCTTCTAGTACCTGTATCATCTCTATCTGTATGCTGTCAGGTCCTGCTGCTTTTCCCTTTTTCGTTATTTTTATAGCTTTTTCCACCCTCAGATTTAAAGATTTTATAGCCTGATGTACATTTTATAATTGGTTTCTTGTCCCTTTGATCATGAAATAGTTATGTTATATATTCCTGCCATCTGTCTATGATATCCTTATTGTCTGTTAGCATTTTTATTTTTTTGTCTGCAATGCATCCACCTTCTGTGGCTTTTTTTTATTTTTATTAGTCATTCTCTTTATTTCTGTGTGTATTCCTCTTAAGTCTGGTTTGCATTCCATAGTTTGTATTTCTATACATTTTTGGCTGAGCCAGTCTTCTTTTGCAATTTTGCACATTTTGCGTATTTCATTATCTATTTTATTGTATTGGACAGTGTTCTTCGCTTGTCTCCTTTCTTCCATTTTTTCTAAGATGGTATTAGTTATCCATTTTTGTTTTTTATTCTTTTCTATTTTGGGTAAGGTATCGCAGGTTTCTTGTATGCTTTTCTTTATGCATTGCCATTTATTTGCTACTTTTTCATCAGGATTTTCTCTTCTGTATTGCTCAATTCCTTTTTCTAGCAGCTTCTGGTATGTGTTCTTTACTTGTATTGTATAGGTATCTTTAATATCTTTTTGATTTTAGCTGTTATATCTAGTGGATTTGTTGATGAATTAGACTTTTGCTTGTTCCTCTTTAGTTTGATTTTCATTTTAATCATTACAGGATTGTGATCAGAATAAAATCTGCTCCTGGGTAGGTTTTGGCTTTCTTTACGCTGTTACGGAACCTTTCTTTTATCGTTATGTCATTTATTTGATTCCTCTTCTTAACTCCAGGGCTTTTCCATGTGTATAGTTTCCTTTTCTCTTGCTCAAAGTAGGTGTTACATATTATCAGCCTGTTTTCTTTACAGAATTGTATTAATCTTTCTCCACTGTCATTTCTTTTTCCTAAACCATGATTTCATTTAATGGTCTTATATCAACCTTTTCCTACTTTAGCGTTCATGATACCCATTACAATCAAGATGTCCGAAGATTTCACTTGCTTCATAGCTTTATTTAGGTCTTCATAGTACGCTTCTATTTGTTCATCTGTGTAGTCTTGAGTAGGTTGAGAGGCTGCCGCTAGTCCTGGAGTAATTCCATTTTTTATACTGGATAACTTTGTTACCATTCTTCTACATCTTGTCTTTGTCCACAGACCAGGAAAGCCATTATAAGTGCATGTCTTGTTGCGTCTTGAAGGATAGAAAAAGTTCCACAGTCTGTGACCATCATACACAAACCACACAAAGTCACATTCACGTAGTTCATCTTGGTTTCTACTTTTCTTCCGCATTTTATCTTTGATCTATCACTTCATCTCCAAAGTCAGCTGTTGAAATTGTATGCTATTTTAAGGTAGTATTGCTTAGTTTGTGGTTGTTGGGAGTGGAAGTATGAAAATTAGATAATATAGTTTGTTGCTGCTTGGAGTGGAAGTATGAAAATTAGATAATATAGTTTGTTGCTGCTTGGAGTGGAAGTATGAAAATTAGATAATATCGTTTGTTGCTGCTCGGAGCGGATGTATGAAAATTAGATAATATAGTTTGTGGTTGTTGGGAGTGGAAGTATGAAAATTAGATAATATAGTTTGTGGCTGCTTGGAGTGGAAGTATGAAAATTAGATAATATAGTTTTTTGCTGCTCGGAGTGGATGTATGAAAATTAGATAATATAGTTTGTGGTTGTTGGGAGTGGAAGTATGAAAATTAGATAATATAGTTTGTGGCTGCTTGGAGTGGAAGTATGAAAATTAGATAATATAGTTTGTGGTTGTTGGGAGTGGAAGTATGAAAATTAGATAATATAGTTTGTGGTTGTTGGGAGTGGAAGTATGAAAATGAGATAATATAGTTTGTGGTTGTTGGAAGTGGAAGTATGAAAATTAGATAATATAGTTTGTGGTTGTTGGGAGTGGAAGTATGAAAATTAGATAATATAGTTTGTGGTTGTTGGGAGTGGAAGTATGAAAATTAGATAATATAGTTTGTGGTTGTTGGGAGTGGAAGTATGAAAATTATATAATATAGTTTGTGGCTGCTGGGGGTGGAAGTATGAAAATTAGATAATATAGTTTGTGGCTGCTCGGATTGGAAGTATGAAAATTAGATAATATAGTTTGTGGTTGTGGGAGTGGAAGTATGAAAATTAGGTAATATAGTTTGTTGCTGCTCGGAGTGGATGTATGAAAATTAGATAATATAGTTTGTGGCTGCTGTGGGTGGAAGTATGAAAATTAGATAATATAGTTTGTGGCTGCTGGGGGTGGAAGTATGAAAATTAGATAATATAGTTTGTTGCTGCTCGGAATGGATATATGAAAATTAGATAATATAGTTTGTGGTTGTTGGGAGTGGAAGTGTGAAAATTAGATAATATAGTTTGTGGTTGTTGGGAGTGGAAGTATGAAAATTATATAATATAGTTTGTGGCTGCAGGGGGTGGAAGTATGAAAATTAGATAATATAGTTTGTGGTTGTTGGGAGTGGAAGTATGAAAATTAGATAATATAGTTTGTGGCTGCTGGGGGTGGAAGTATGAAAATTAGATAATATAGTTTGTGGCTGCTCGGAGTGGAAGTATGAAAATTAGATAATATAGTTTGTGGTTGTTGGGAGTGGAAGTGTGAAAATTAGATAATATAGTTTGTGGTTGTTGGGAGTTGAAGTATGAAAATTAGATAATATAGTTTGTTGCTGGTGGGAGTGGAAGTATGAAAATTAGATAATATAGTTTGTGGCTGCTGCGAGTGGAAGTATGAGGATTGTACGATAATATAGTTTGTGGCAGCGGCTGTGTACGGAAGAAATAGGATTACAGATTACACCCGTTACCAAACTCTGAAAAGATATCCCAGCTGTAAAAACATCAACAAGAACTCAGAACATACTTCATAAACATTTACATATTGGTGGGGATTGGCGGGGGAGGAGGTAAGCAAATATTCTACGTCGATCTGTAGAACTGTGTAATGAAATCCTCAGAGGCCACACAGTCAAACGTTTTTCTTTAGTTAGTCGTCACATTATCGTTATCACACATCGAATAATTGTCCATATGCGATGAGTTATCATCCCCAGTAAATTCGGCAGCGTTAATCTATTAACTCCTTCATAGCGAAAGGTATTTTTTTTTATCAATTTAGAAGTAGAGACTTCAGGGACAACATTTTTCACGTATTTGAATATTAATTTACATGTTTATTTTTATCTAACACATAACATATTATATATGAATAATTTTAGATAATTAAACAAGGAATTATATTTCACCAACATCAAGATGATACAAGATATGTAAACATAATATTGTTTGATGACTGTTTACACTACTAAAATTTAGGGTACTCACTGTGCGGCTAAACGTACATGACCGAAATCGGCATGGCGCATGGTGCGTCGAAATATGAGGAAACAGTTAAACTAGTTCACAAGTCTTCCTCCGTTCTCTTCCTAGCCCTCCTTAATTTATATAAAAATCATCTTGACTCATCTGATGATCTGGGACTCGCACAGCTACAGATTCACGAGCAGCATCGAAATCGTTATCTCGCCTTTCTCTTGGAGCGTACAGCAAGAATGGACAATTGTGGGCCATTATGGGGCTTTGAGAGACGCGATAGCTCAGTGGTTAGTGAACTTGGCAGCAAAGGATAAGAGGTAGGGTTCGATCCCAACCGAAGGCTTCCGTGTTCACCCAGCCTTAAATGGGTACCGGATTTTTTTCTGGGAAAGTAGAGCGGTACGGGCATAATATCGACCACATTACCCCAAAAATCATGTGCTGAAGGTTTGTAAAATGTATGGTCACTAACACAATATTCCCTATATGCCACTTGCCGTGATGGGGGTACTTTACTTTACTATGGGGCTTTATTCATTTTTAAGACCTCAGCCAAGATGTACGCACACTGTAGCGCCGCTGGAGAATCCTTTAAATGGAACTATCGATTGACATGGTACAACGATCTACATGATCTTGGTACAGCGATCTACATGATCTTGGTACAGCGATCTACATGATCTTGGTACAGCGATCTACATGATCTTGGTACAGCGATTTTCATGATTATGGTACAGCGATCTACATGAAGGAACTAAACGCTATCAACGCCAAAGAAATCCGACGGCAGTTATTGAAAAGCCAGCTCTCAATGTCACAACGTAAAAAGCACAACGAGTTCCCGAAGGTTGTAGGCACACCTTCTGATTCACCAGAAAGGACCGCAGCCATTGCATGAACTCCGTAACACCGGCGCGATTCCGTAAAGTGAAACATCCGGTTGATTTTAAAACAGCTATCTCTATTAGAGAGCTGAAATGATTCAATCTCTAACCACAATTTATGAAGCGGTCGATGGAACACAAATTTAATTCCGCAGTCTAGGAGCTGGAAGTGTCATTGCTTTTTTTTTTCAAACAGTCTACCCTACTCGCTCTAGGAGCCGCGATAGCTCAGTGGTTAGTGAACTGGACTACAAATAACAAGGAGTAGGGTTCGATCCCAACTGACGGCTTCCGGGTTCACCCAGCCTTAAAAGGGGTACCGAATTTTTTTCTGGGAAAGTAAAGCATCACGGGCGTAATACTGACCACATTACCCCAAAAAAACATGTGCTGAAGGTCTGTAAAATATAGGGTCACTAACACCATATTTCCCCATACGCCACTTGGCGTGACGGGGGTACTTACTTACCTTACTCGCTCGGTGACCATGTGAAATGAACAGAGAGATATCATTTACAACCTCAAACAGATGAGCAAAATGAAGGCATTTGAAAAAAAATTAAACTGCATTGCAATCTAGATTACTTGAATATGAGTCGAACATAGGATGTATTTAAACATAACGATATTCTTAACAAATGAAAATAATTAGCAAACAAGACAAACTGGCACAGTCGCGTCCAGCTAATGAACATTTTAAGCAGGACATTGCAGGAATGTGCCTGGAGTAAGGTGATGACGATCCTAACATCATCTGGAGCAGACTGAAAGATCCAGGAAGAATCAAGTAGGACTGCAGAGCTCTTATAAACTATGCATGCCCCTGTTTGAGGAGCAAAATAACATGGATAAAATAGGACTGCCAGTCCGTATTGAGTGTCTTCATGAATTATAACGTATTAAAAATCATTTGTGGTGGAACAGAAATAAATGCAACAGAAAATAAAGAAAGAGGAATCTCCATTTGCAATTTTTAAAATGGCACACAGAATTGTTTTTTTTTTTTTTTTTTTTTAAACAGAGACTAAAAAGCTCGGAAAACTTCAGCTGAAACTCTCTTGAACGACACAAACAAAGAATAAAACATTGCATTCTTCATAGATATTCCCTAGTTATGCCATAAGACTGAGGAGTTATATACATTTTTGGAATTGTGCGTCCACTGTCCATGACTCACATTCATAAAGCAATATTGGTGATTTGTATTTACCCATGTTTTTTTTTTTCCAATAGGTTCACCACTACAGTACTTGGACAGCAGCGTTCTGTAGTTGTAAGAATTGTGTCACCGTCAGCGTTATATGAGCCAAGTACTATTCTTTTGCTGTAATCAGCTGGACATCCTTTGGCCATCCTGAGTACAGATATTTGTTCTGCAATGTAACTAAAATTATTTGTTTTTTTTTTAAGCGGTGTAATGTGTATATGCGTGTGCAATGAATATTTTGTTCTCGTATTGTATGGTTTAAGCATAGCTACTGGCTCGAGAAGCAGAAAATAAAATCGGAATACCCACCAATCTGACGTGACGTTATCAGCTGTAGGAGCTATAGACGGTTGATGACACGCTACCAAGAATAGCCCCTGCCCGCAAAACTGAAAACGTCACTCCAGTTGAAGGTTTTCCGAGAATTTCCTCTCAGCCCATCATCATCATCATCGGGTGCCGTCTCCGCAACGAAGGTTGGCTACCATGGATCGCCATACCACTCTGTTTCTTGCTTTGATGGTGCAGGTTGTCATAGATTGACTTGTCCATCTTTTGATGTAAATATTCCATGTTAGTCTTGGTCTGCCTCTGCCTCTTTTACCTTGTATTTTTCCCTTCCAATATTACTTTTGGTCGGCTGTTGTGTCTTTTAACATACCCCAACAATTTCATTTAAAGGTAAAGGTAAAGTACGAGACTTGAACCGGCGTCTTAGCACGCGAGTATACACCCATATGTGCTCGGCCGCCTGTCCAGAAATGTTCGGAAATTTCTGGATAGTGTCGCTTCAAGCATCTAAACTCAGATGCGAGGCAACATTCCTCACTTTCCCAGGGTAATACCCTGGTACCCATTTCTGCCAACGGCTGGGTCGACCGTGGGGGTATTTTTTTTTTTCCAACCACGAGTACAACTCACACTGCTCCCAGCGTGAATCGAACACGGGTTGTCCGAACAATTTCATTTGTCTTGTTCTAATTGTGTTTAGTATTTCTCTTGCCATTTTTAGTTCTTTTAAACCTTCATCGTTTGTTTTCTTTTCTTTCCATCCAATTCTACCTATTCTTCTATAACTCCACATTTCAAAGGCTTCAATTTTATGTTCTGTTTTCTTGTCTAATGTCCATGTTTCTGCACCATACAGGAATATTGAGAAGATGTAACATTTTGCTATCTTAGTTTCAGCCCTTTTGTTATTTGTTTTGTTGTTAGTATATTTTTCATGGTATTAAAATTACTTTTTGTCATACCTATTCTTTTGTTTATTTCAATTTTACATTTTCCATCATTGGTTATAGTATGTCCCAGGTAGTTGTAGCTCTGAACTGTCTCCAGATGTATTCCTTCAAATGTGATATTTAATTGTAGGTCTTGAGAATTTTCTCAGCCCATAGAATTTTAAATTCTATGGATAGCTGTGAATTTTTGGGTCTTTTTTTCACCTTAAATTAGTCTATATGCTACGTTTTGTTTTCTTCTTATTAAAGCAAAATGTAACAATATCAAAACTACAAACTGTATGCAAGCATTCAGAAGTCAAGGAAATAAAGATATGGTAGATTTTGCATCGCAAATTATATACGAGCGATCTGGCTAAAAATATGCTCATTGTACAATTGCCCAACATGTCTTGTTTGATTTTAGGATATACACAAGTGCGATATGAGAACACTAATAAACAATATACAGAACATGATGGTTCTCTCTCTCTCTCTCTCTCTCTCTCTCTCTCTCTCTCTCTCTGCGATCATGACTCAATCAGAGTAGGATTCCAGACTCTCTCATGAAGTCAGCTGTCTGTTTAAGCGAATTGATTGCCCCATATAGTTTTTCTTCCAGGGAGGTGGGCGTGGACCACATTGCTCTTCTCAGGTCTGTGTACTGGGGGCAATCCTGTAGAACATGTTTTGTAGTCATATTGTCCAGTGTACAGTGGCATAAGCTGGTTGTAACTATTTTGAATTTAGTGAACAAGTGATTCCTCATTCTATTGTGGCCTGTGCGTAGGCGAAGTATGATGACTTGATCCCTCCTTGATAGTTGGTGGTATCCGTCACTCTCGTTATGCTTTGGGTGTTCTCGTTTCCATTTTTCATGGAACTGACCCTTGAAGATGGATTTGGCTTCATCATAACTGAGTGGATGGTTCTCTTGTGGTAATCCCCCTCCCTCTTAAGCTAATTTGTCTGTCTCGTTCGTTCCCGTGTATGTTACAGCGTGAAGGTATCCACTGAATGACCACTCTCTGGAAGTTATTGCATAGCTGGACCAGGGTAGTTCTCAAGTCATCTAGTTCATTGTTCTTGGGGCTTTTTAGAGCTGATAATACTGACAGTGCATCAGTCAGAATAACCAATTTATTGTGCATGTTATTTTTGTGTTGAGTAGCCAGTGTTGCAGCATCTCTGATGGCCTCAGTTTCTGCTTTAAAATTGTTTCAGTATTTTCCAGTAGCTATTGACTTGGTGATCCCGTCCTGATTATTCAGCGTCAAGAACACACCTCCCCCTCAATTTCTGGTGGCATTTGTAGCAGAGCCATCTGTGTATATGTGGGACCAAGACTCCTGTGGGTAGGTATCGTTTATGTGTTCTTCTGCTACGTATTTCTGCTAGTGATGGTTCTAATTAGTCATGAACGGGAAAACAAGCAGAGCTTTTCAATTTGTAAGTAAAAAACAACAAAATAGCTCGTCGTGCCAAGTGACGTTTGGGGATTATGGTTTTAAGGGCCATCATGTTTACAAGCTTCGGCACATGATTTTTGGGGTAATGTGGTCGGTATTACGCCCGTGCCGCTTTACTTTCCCAGAAATAAATTCGGTACTCGTTAAAAGCTAGGTGAACCCCTCTTGTCCTTTGTAGTCCAGTTCACTAACCACTGAGTTATCACAGTTCCTCATCAATATGTATAAGCATTGAAAATCTGGGGGAAAAAAGTTTTAACACCGTCTTCTTTAGTCTTAAATTCGGACTGGCGTCACCGCAGTCGGGTCATTCCCATATGCGCTCCTCAACTCGTTCCAGCAAGCAGTCATCGAAGTTTTCGTCTATAGCTCGTTTCAAATCATGTGCCCAACTTCAAAACGCTATTACTCAGTAACCGTTTGTTAAAAACTGTTGAAATTTTCCAAATGTTATTAGAATGCAAAAGACCCTTTAAATCTATATTTAACAAATATCTTGCAGCTGCAGTTTTCTTAAAGCGACGAATTTCTTTGATGTTTGTCAAAATTGTAAATTGTGAACCCCTAAATAATAGAAATTACCGTAGTTGCTGGTCTATGATTAATTTTCACTAGGTAAAGGCGTGGCCGTAATGGGGAAATAACCTAATAAGACAAAACACCAGGAGAATTATTGTCTCCTCAGTTCGAGGACGGACGATAATATCAAGGTATACCTGTATGTCCAATTTTCATAGTTGTGTGGTCCTGAAAAGGACCGTTTGTTGAACTAATTTAAGGTAATATAGGGGCCAACATTGTGGGGGCTATATACTTTCATTCTGAATCAGACGAGTCTAAAAGATTAATAACTGTTTGGGGTTGAACATTCCACAAACCATCATTTTTCCAATATTCCTCTTCCTGTTTTAAGACGTGGTCTTCACATTTAGCCCAATAATCTTTGTCTATATTTAATAAAGCGAGATTAGCAAGAGTCTTTACATCGCATATTTTGTATGTTGTATTTTCATCTGCCACTTGTCCTTTTAATTTTGCCCAGATTAGTTCTATTGGATTTAAATGAGCATGGTAAGGTGGCAGCCTCAAACTTATATGACCGTGCTCTTGGATAATCTTATCTATTTGAAAAATCTTTGTCCTTTGTTTTTGCTTTACTAGAGATAGTAATTCAGGTTTTAAGTACATGTTATTAAATTGTATGTGCTCCTGTGTGAGCCATATCTTAATAGCATCTTTTGTACTGGATGACGTCGGGACTTTATCTTCAAGTGCAACAATGTTGTGGTACGCTGCATTGTCCATTATTAGGCAAGATGGGCGATCTAGTGATGGGAGAACAGAATTTTCAATCCAATGTCTAAATATGTGACCATTCATCTCAGAGTGATAATCCCGATTGTCTATGGATTTTGAAAGAAAAATGAGCTCTGCATTCTGTATTAGTCCATGTTGTTGACTACCTGCATGAGAATATATCAAGCGCTGTCCTTTACTGCTAGGTATTAATCTCTTAATCTTTCATCTGATAACTGCAATTCCCTTTGGTTAGTATGGTGAGCATTGATCCATGTTTCATCCAAGTACACAATATCATAACCTTGCTTGCGCACCTCTTTTACTTCACGTAAGTACTTGCTTCTCATGACTACTTTATGTGGCTTCTCACAGATGATGTTTCGTCCATTGGAATACTTTCTGAATGTAAAGCCTGCAGCTCTCACATTCCTCCATAATGTAGACTTTGATATTTCAATACTGTTGTTCTTTTTCAGCGATACTTTTAATTTTCTAATTGTAACAGTTTCATTCATACCCAACATTTTGCTAATTTCACTTCTAATAAGTTCACTGTCGAAATTATCCAACATTTTTGCTCTTCCTTGTGATTTTGTATATTTTGAAAATTGACAGTCACGTGCTTGAATCCAGCGATTAAATGACCGTTTAGATACATCCAAAATGTGTCTTGTCCTATTCTCAGGGTTTTCTAAAGAATGAAATAATCTTCCTCGTTTAGCCTCTTTGCAAAAATAGTCATACATTTTTATTGCGATGTTTTGTAAACTGCAGAATTTCATTTTAAGACTCATGATAAATGTTATCGTTCCACGTCTCACCTATGAATGAACGGAAATGGACCACACAATTTATCGTGTTTTTTAAAAGTGTCTAATTGTGTCAAAAAAACGAACGGTGAAAGCGTGCAAACACGTCAATTTGACCGTGTATGGATTTTTACTCGCTATTTTTAACTTAAAATACTGTAAACATTAAGTTTTGACTACATCAATGGGTCGTTATAAATTTATATAAATCAAATAAGCAACAATAATAACCAAATGTTTTTTTTTTAATGAAATTAATTCCCTGTTTGGGTTCTAATCATTATAACTTTACATGCAAATTTTGAACAACTTACAACAAGCGGTTAAAAAGCTATAGATTTTTAAAGTTGGGCACGACTTATGAAACACGCTATAACGGTTGTTCATGCTCTGCTTTAATTAAACGTACTGCATCCTTTACCACCGTGGCAGCTTTTCCTTCCTTCTTTTTTTTTATGGCCGCCCGTTTGACGACTACTCCTCTGACGTGTATGTTTCCCTCCTTCACCGTTCTTGGCTGCCCGTTCCACTAGTCCTCTGACGTGTATGTTTCCCTCCTTCACCGTTCTTGGCTGCCCGTTCCACTAGTCCTCTGACGTGTATGTTTCCCTCCTTCACCGTTCTTGGCTGCCCGTTCCACTAGTCCTCTGACGTGTATGTTTCCCTCCTTCACAGTTCGTGGCTGCCCGTTCCACTAGTCCTCTGACGTGTATGTTTCCCTCCTTCACAGTTCGTGGCAGTTTTCCTATGCTTCATTGTCACCTTGAGAGTTGGTCTCTAGCAGTATTCGCGAAGACTCTTTGACTCTGAATCTCTCTCTCTCTCTCACACACACACGCACGCGCGCGCGCGCACACACACACACACACACACACATACACACACTATTCGGGTCATTCATAAAGTGATTACACATCGTGAATTAACCTTTATGTTGCTGCTATAATTTCACTTGTTACTTGTTTCAATCTTGCCATCGTATTGATGGTATTTAAACTTCCAAGGACACGCCAGCTTTGTCTTTATTCTTCACTTTATATTTTTGTCCCACAAGACTGAGTAATGTCCAACCAACGATCAAAAACAGTATTTGGTCATGTTTCCTAAATCATATAATTTATTTATGAAGTTGATCAGAGTTATCGGTCCTGTTCTGGAACATTCAAATTTAGTGAAGCCAAATGTCTTTAACAAAATAAATCATCATTGAGTGTCTTCTCCGCAACGAAGGTTGGCTACCATGGATTGCCATTCTACTCTGTTTCTTGCTTTGATGGTGCAGGCTGTCATAGATTGACTTGTCCATCTTTTGATATAAATAGTCCATGTTAGTCTTGGTCTGCCTCTGCCTTTTTTACCTTGTATTTTCCTTTCCAATATTACTTTTAGTAAGCTGTTGTGTCTTTTAACATGCCCCAAAAGTTTCATTTGTCTAGTCTTCATTGTATTTAGTAGTTCTCTTTTGATTTTCAGTTGTTTTAAAACTTCATCGTTTGTTATCTTTTGTTTCCATCCAATCCTACCTATTCTTCCATAAATCCACATTTCAAAGGCTTCAATTTTCTGTTCTGTTTTCTTGTCTAATGTCCATGTTTCTGCACCATACACGAATATTCAGAAGATGTAACATTTTGCCATTCTTAGTTTCAGCCCTGTTGATAACAAAATAAATCAATAAAATCATCTGACACATTCGAGTTAACGCGTCCATCACGGCAGGGAAGGCCAGATTTACAGATCAAGATGGAGGAGCATTGATAAGCGGCCAAATGGGCATGTTAATTGACAATAATAAATATTAATGTATAACTGCTTGCGTGCACGTATAGTTGTTTTTATATGTGTTTGTGTTTGTACACATAACAATTTATTTGTATATTTATTTGTTGTTTTAAAAAAGTTTAAGCTCGTTTTTTTTCTTTGTTTCCACCTATTTCATTAGGTGCTTGTTTTATCAAATTACTTACACAAAGGCTTTATTTGCAGGAAAAGGGTTTCATCTACGTTTGACATGAACTTGCACCATAACGACGATCATTGTGTCTGACCATCATTTCTGTTTAAGTAAACCTGATCACTAAAAGGGAAAGTCTGGAGAATCCCCAACAAGCGTGACGTTTTCAGAGTTGCAAGCAGTTGCGGTTGTGTGTACAACAACGTCATCATCATCGTGTGCCATACCGATAGACGTAGGCGATCATGTCCTTCCACAATCTTCTATCCACAGATCATCGTATCAGTTCTGTTGTTGGCTGTTTTCCATGCCATGACACCAAGCTATCCAGTATTTTCTCTCTTTGTCGTCCATGATCTCTCTTTCCATTTATTTTGCCAGTTGTAACCAAGTATTCCAACTTTCCTCTTCTCATGATGTGCCCGAAAAATGTTGATTGTTTCTTTCTGATGCTTTTAGGAGCTACCTTTTTGTGTTGGCCTCTTTGAGGACTTCCCCATTGGTCTTTTTAGCAGTCCAAGGAAATCATGAGAAATCACAACAATGAGGTCAGCAGTCTATAACTCCCACAGCTGAAAACGTCACGCTTGTTATATTTTATGGAAGTTTCCATTTCAGCACTCATGCTTTCTTCTAAAAAGGGCGAATATCTAACAATCTTTACGACTTTGATCCTATTTCAGGCATGCGTTGTTTTTTTTTTTTCAGTTAAAAAAAATGCAAACGAAAAATAGCCGTCGCACGTTCAGTTAATCGCCACGAGATGTTCAGGAGCTAATTATTACTTCAAATCCGTTTTTTTTTTTTTTTTCAAATATGTGTTGAGCCCCACTGTAACACAAATCCACATTTCTCGCAACAATATCAAAACTTTGAATATTTTTTTCACCGTCTTCTAACCTCATGAAAAGACCTTGAGATTCTTGTTCTCTAGGGACTGAGTTTTGCGACAATGTCAGTTTTATTCCCAGAAACCAGACTGCTGAATACATACTCCAAGACTATAGTGAATATAGTCTTCTTCTTCTCCTTTCCTTCCTCATCGGCATTTCAGCGTCGAGGGGAGATATAATTTGCGGTCTTTTGCTCCTATGTTCGCCTCTGCTGCTGTTATGTTTCCTAGTAATCCATAGTAATATTCCATCGATCCATCTTTTTCGTGGTCGACCCTTGGGTCTGGTATTCTCGCAACGTTTATTAAGGGCTCGTTGTATGTGTTTTGATTTTTCTGCCGTGTCACTTGGCCAAACCATTTTATCTGTTGTTTCCTTATATATTCTATGGCGGGATCTATTCCTAGCTTTTTTCCAGTTCTTCACTTGTGATCTTATTTCTCAGACTGTTTCCTGTCATTCGACTGACACATTTCATCGCAGTAGAGGCTATTTTTCTTATTGTTCTTGCACCTAGGGTCCAGGACTATAATTACTGAGACTACCAAATCATGCTACGTATATAAACATAACCAAAAGAATTGTTGGTTTACTAGTATTTTAAAATGGTAGCAGTGGATAGGATAAATGGATAACTAGATAACTAGGATAACTAGGATAACTTAGAAAACGTCAAAAAGAAACTGAATCTACCTCGTCAAGAAGGCAAACAAAAAACACAATAAATGAAGCAGACTCGTTGCCGGAAACTAAGGAAGAAAGAATTGACTTGTCATTTGTTCTCAAATATGTAAGTCTTATTTTGGTCTAGTGTAAAGATAAAACTAAAGAGCTCCATAACGTTAAGTGGCGTAATGAATATCGTGTTAATGATCATAATTTGTATAGACCTTCGGCAGATGATTTTTTGGGTAGTGTGGTCGATATTACGCCCGTGCCGATTAAAAAAAAAAAAAAGTAAAGGCCACCTACACGCCTTGCTAGGTGTATGGGAATATGGTGTTAGTGACCATATTTTACTATAACCACGGCACATTTTTGGGTGATGTGATCGGTATCACACCAGGCCGCCTTTACTTCCCAGAAAAATATTTGGTATCCATTGTTAGAGGCTGAGTGAACCCCGGAGCCTTGTCAGTCCGAAAAAAATCCACCTCTGCTGGGGGTCGAAACCTTACCCTTCTGGTCAGGAAGCAAACACACTAACCACTCAGCTACCGAAGCTCCTTTACTTTTCCAGAAACAATCCGTTACCAATTTAAGGCTGGGTGAACCCAGAAACCTTCGAATAGGATCGAACCCGACCTCTTGTCCTTTGTAGTCCAATTCACTAACCACTGAGCTATCGCAGCTCTCTTTAGTCTGGTGTATATGTTCTTTATTTCTTTCATTCTTCACTTCCTCTTAATACTCTTTCAGGTGTCGAGGGAGATATATAGTTCTGGCTTTGGCCCCTTTGGATGCTTTAGTCATTGTCAATTGATGTTATTGTAGCTTTTCTTTTACGCAAGTAAAAATAAAGTAAAGAGCTCCCGTCACGACAAGTGGCGTATAGGCAATATGGTGTTAGTGACCATCAATTTTACAGACCTTCAGCGCATGATTTTTGTGATAATGTGGTCGGTATTACGCCCGTGCCGCTTTACTTTCCCAGAAAAAATCCGGTACCCAATTAAGGCTGGGAGAACCCGGAAGCCGTCGTTTTGGATCGAACCCTACCCCTTGTCCTTTGTAGTCCAGTTCACTAACCACTGAGCTATCGCGGCACCCTCATTTTGGCATAAAGATGATACTTATTTCCTCCAAGGAAAATAAATTAGAAGACAAAGAGAAAAGTGAAGAGACGGTATTAAGAATTAACTTTAAAGTTTTTAATTTAAGATTCACTTTACTTTAACTAATGAGCTATCGGCTAAACATTTAAAATTAATGTTTGTCTCCATAGAGGATAATGTGATATTTTAACAAGAGGCATGTAACTGCACTGGTAAGTGTTCACCACCTACTCTGAAAGGTGCACCAAAAACTCACCCACATTGACCTATATTACATAACATACAAACTTTTTTCCGCGAGTGTGTATATATATATATATATATATATATATATATATATAACACATACACAGATACACACACATATATACATATATAAACACAGACGAACACCTATATATACACATACACACACATGCACGCACAAATATACACACCTATATATAAACAACTTCAGTTGTCTCTTCCATTCTCCCATCATTTCTATTTTATGTGTACAATTTAAAAAAAAACAAGAATAATCTCCTGGTATAGTATTGAGGGGAAAAAAACCATTCATTTTTTTAAAGAAATGTAACATGACAGAAAATCTAAACACCATCCACATAGCTATCAACTAACGCTACGAGAACAGCAGATCAAGGAAACGTTCTTGAAAATATGGAAAGACGGAATTGCATAAACACTAAAGAACGTAAAAATATCAATGAAAGAAAAATACAGTAATATATTTCTACCATAAAGTAGAAGTAAAGTACCCCCGTCACGCCAAGTGGCGTATAGGGAAATATGGTGTTAGTGACCCTATATTTTACAGATCTTCAGCATATGATTTTTGGGGTAATGTGGTCAGTATTACGCCAATGCTGCTTTACTTACCGAGAAAAAAAATCCGGTACCCATTTAAGGCTGGGTGAACCCGGAAGCCGTCGTTTGGGATCGAACCCTACCCCTTGTCCGTGGTAGTCCAGTTCACTAAACACTGAGCTATCGCGGCTCCCATATTTGTACCATGCCACTTTTTAAATAGATTTAAATTCTAACCAGGTTTAGATAACTCATGTTTGGCGAACAATGAATTATTATTTTTCGGTTACTTCCCATAATTTGAAAGCACAATATGTTGACGTAATGCTACGAGTTGATGTGGGCAACGTGCACTTTTACAAATTGACGTGGAGACTAATAATAATATAATAATAAATGAATATTATTATAGAGGGAAACTTTCGAGGCGATAATTCAGCGAATCATAGGAGTAAGAGGTATGTTTTACAGCACTCAGAAAAAAAAGACAAATAAACAATATTAAAGTAAAGCACAATATATGGTCCGAAGCAGGATCGAACCCGTACTCCTTGGCACTGCGCCTTACCACGAGAAGCCGAACGCTAGGGAACACTGTCACTCAGCTAACTAAAATTAGCTATCGTGGACGATGTTTTTCACGCAGGTGTTCTCATGACTATAGCATAGGGTTACAATCACAGATCGAGAATAAATTGTATTTCTGTACTTCCTATTAAGACAAGTATCTCCCGGTAGGGCTGAATACTAATTGATGTGGCAGATCGTTATGGCTTTCTTCACTTTCCTGGCTCTTACTGGAGAAGTTTGAGTTCGTCTGTCCCAGATATTGCTGGAAAACTAGTCCAGCGAGTTACTACAAAACTGGGTTCTCTATATCAGTAACAGCCACCACTACCGGGAACACAGCGATCCTACCTTTTGATAGCCAGCCTGTTTTGATGTGACTGTTACCGAGACAGACCACGAGGAGGTAGAACTGCTAGATCTTGGTCAACTGATGGTGCGCTTACCCTGCTATTGCGACCGAATGCGCTTATACTCTCCCTATAATGTTAAGGTCACCCTTGTTTTATGAGCCTTTCTATAAGCTTGCGAAATGTGGTCCATTACAGCAGAGCTACAGAAGAAAATCAGGAAGAAAATACAAGCTTTAGATATGAAACAATATCGTAAGATTTTGAGCATTATTTACTTCTGCATATCAACACCATCATTGGCATCATGTGCCATATCGATTGGCGCCGGTCTTGTCCTTCCACGATCTTCTATCCACCGTACACCGTATCAATTCTGTTGGCTATTTACCATGCCATGGCATCAATCTATCTAGTATAATAACATCTGTGCTGTTCTGAAACAGCCATGCCATGCTACCCTAGAATTGCCTTTAATGGGATTACTGTGACCACAAACCACTCTCCATGTGTGTGCCACATATTTACACCCCAGAAAGAAATACTGAATATAACAGCATCATATGCCGTCTGTGATATTAATGACCACAGACCAGGAGCCTCCAGTATGATTGATACAACTGTTGCACCAAGCACTTCATCAGCAGAGCCAGATCTATGGAATGTTAATCTGACATTGTTCTTGAATGATGTCCAAGTTAATGAGACATCAGAATCGTGTGGCAGCAGCTACAAGAAGGGAGCAGAGAACATCAAGTTCTGCTGCTATAAAGGAGACTTGCCTTGCTATCCCAGAATTGCCTTAAATGGGATCACTGTAGTTGAAAACTTCTCCTCTTGTGTAAACTACACATTCACATCCAAGAGTGAATCAGTGAAGGTCACAAAATCATATTCTCTCTGTGGTTTTACTAACTACAGGTCATGTGGCTTCTGTTGGATTGGAAATGATAACTTACCACCACTGTGTGTCTATATGTTTGGAATTGGAGTCATCAGCGATGGCCTAACATCATCGAATGCTACGACGATCATCGTTTTCGGGAGGACGCTAACTTCCACGGTATATGATGGATAGGCGGCGGGAACCATTGAAGGCTATGTCTGAAAAGTGTTCCTTCTTGCAGTTTCCTCATATTCCAAGTCCGGCTTGTTGCAGGAGCTACTGAGTTAAGTGCTCTGTGCACACCGTGAGCTGTGTGTCTCATCCGTTTTGATCCTGTTTCGATATCCCGCTTGTTTACGATGAATGATGATATCGTATGACAGGGAACAGTTGGCTGTGTTCACTTTCTGCACGGTTTCGCCTTATGTCTTTTGGCGTGTGCTGAGACTGCTACGATGGGACTACAGTTACCTTTCTTTGTTGGGAGATGTGTTAGTAATTCAGATGATTCACTGGCACGGGCGGTTGAGCAATTATGGATTTAATTCGTTTGCAGTGATGCCGAGGCCTTCCATAACCAATAACCATATCTAGTATTTTCACTCTTTGTCTTCCGCGATCTCTCTTCCCCTGTATTTTGCCAGTTGTAACCAAATATTCCAACTTTTCCCTTCTCATGATGTGCCGAAAAATGTTCTACATATCACAAGTAAAAAAGTATGCAAAAAGATACAAACGGAGTATAGGATTATTTCTTAACTATTGTAAATAAACGCTAAATGACATGGTTTGTCCTATCTGGTTGTTCTGACCTAGCAAAGACAATTCTGCAAAGAAACTTGAACTGAGCAAAAGTAGAAGATAAGCAGAGATGAGATGGGAAGATAGCATCAATGAATTGATCAACATGGACATTTACAGTCTCAAAGAATGACTGAATATAGAAATAGAGAAGGTTGGCAAAGTCTGTCGTGGTGTCTTAACGAACCACAGGAGTATGGGATGAGAGGAAGAATTAGTACAGTGCTTACGCATTGGATTTTTGATTAACTAGGTTTGAACGCAAGCTCAACTCTCAAGTTGGCCCACTTGATAAGGAATAAGTGGTACTTGATCACTGAATTGGTGAAAATTAATGACACCGAGGAAGAGCACTGGTGCCATCAACACCTAATGATGGGATATAGAATTGTCAAATGGATTTCACTACTATGCCACATACGTCACGGACATTGCTTCCCTCATTTCTGGCCAAGTGATATGACCTTCGTATTAGTAGTAGTAGTAGTAGTAGTCGTAATAGTAGTAGGTAGTAGTAGTAGTAGTAGTAGTAGTAGTAGTAGTAGTAGTCGTAATATAGTAGTAGGTAGTAGTAGTAGTAGTAGTAGTCGTAATAGTAGTAGTAGGTAGTAGTAGTCGTAATAGTAGTAGTAGTAGTAGTTTAATAGTAGTAGTAGTAGTAGTATAGTAGTAGTAGTAGTAGTAGTAGTAGTAGTAGTCTAGTCAGTCATAGTCGACTATGGATTTTTCAGCGCCCTAGAAATGTTATTTTTTCTTTTCTTTCCTTTCGCCGTTTATTCTCTTTTGTTATGAATCTGTTTGCTTCTTGTTTCAGGTGGACCTTTAGAGTGTGTTTCAAGAGACTGCGTTCTGCAGCTATTTCTTCCCAGGCTGCAAGGGTTTATGTTCAGAGTCTTCATTTCGCGTTTGCACGCGTCTATAAATCGAAGTTATGGACCATAGTCCTTTTGTCAGATGCCAGTTGTCCGTGTAGAGTAGTATATTTTTGCTTTGCGGCCATCATTCATACGGTGTACGTGGACAAGCCAACGTAACCTACGTTGTTTGAGCAGCGTGTAGATGTTAGGGAGGCTGTGCGAGTTATGACCTCCTCGTTTGTCACTTTATCCTTCCAGGTGATACAAGAATACGGCGCAGACATCGCATGTGGAATGTATTTAGCCTTCTCTCCTGTTTTGCATAGGCTGACCTTCGTATTGCTAATGATAATATTAGTTTACTATATATGATGTATTTATTATTATTTCATTCTATTTTTTTTATCAGATAAAAGTAAGAAAAATGGGGAGGGGGTGGTGGGGTTTTTTTTTTTTGGGGGGGGGGTAGGTGTATAAAGTTTTAAAATAACATGCCAAGAGTACCTCATATTATATGAACAATCGAGACAGACATAATATAAATGGATAGATAGGCAGTCAGACACACAAGCAGATGGATATGTTGATGCATGAGTAGACAGACAGACTGATAAGTATATATATATTAGACAGAATCGAAAGCACGCTGACAGACTGGTAGAGGTGTAAAACAAATTGATGTATATATCGAGAAAGTGAGGCGGGTGTGGTGGGACGACTCCCGCATACAAATATCGTAAGGAGGAAGAAAACGAATGGCGATGATCTTCCAGAGACTGACATTTTGTAGCTAGGAACACACACATCACTACCATGTTCTTTTTGTCATCTTATTATTTTTCCTCCTCTGTCATTACACAATTTCCTGCCTCGCCATATCACACATAAAACAAGGAATTGCCTGTATTATTTTGTCTTTAGAGGAGATCAACATAATAGTTTATTTGCAAATTGTTCCTTTCTTTCTCTCTCTCTCTCTCCCTCTCTCTCTTTCTCCCGCGAAGGCAGAATTCGCTTCTTCGTTCTCTTTACTGCTCACATGTTTGAAGGGTATGTTCTGAAATGTGTACACTAGTTTGACATGTACACTGAAAGTGATGTAATCTTTCTGTGTAGGTGGGAGTTCAGTCTACACTGAAAGTGTTGTAATCTTTCTGTGTATGTGGGAGTTCAGTCTACACTGAAAGTGATGTAATCTTTCTGTGTAGGTTGGAGTTCAGTCAAAAAATATTATAGAATAGAACTAAATCGCACGACCCTGGGTCGTGCGAGGTCGTGCGATTTTGTTCTATTCTATAATATTTTTCATTGCAGTCGGTCCCCATATCCGCTCCACCGCCATCCCAGTATTTCTCGAAGCGTATGCTGACTGATTATTTCTGTAAAGTGTTGATTGTAGATACATCTGTTTTTCCTATTAAGAACTCCACATCAACCATACCCCATCTCCACCTTTGTCTCATCAGTCTCTCAATATATTCATCATTGTTCCACTCATCCTTCTCCTCATCTCTGATGGAATGAAGAACAAACTTGGCGTTGTTCTCGAATATGGTCTATCAAGCTTTATTCGTGTTCAGGTTAGAACCACGATGTCATTTACCGTTTGTTCTAGTCTTCTATATATTCCTTTAAAGAGTGTTTTTGCCTCGCTTATTGAAACTCTGTGATATATTCCTTTAAAGAGTGTTTTTGCCTCGCTTATTGAAACTCTGTGATATATTCCTTTAAAGAGTGTTTTTGCCTCGCTTATTGAAACTCTGTGATATATTCCTTTAAAGAGTGTTTTTGCCTCGCTTATTGAAACTCTGTGATATATTCCTTTAAAGAGTGTTTTTGCCTCGCTTATTGAAACTCTGTGATATATTCCTTTAAGAGTGTTTTTGCCTCTCTTATTGAAACTCTGTGATATATTCCTTTAAAGAGTGTTTTTTGCCTCGCTTATTGAAACTCTGTGATATATTCCTTTAAAGAGTGTTTTTGCCTCGCGTATTGAAATCCTGTGATAGATTATTCTGTATGAATACCTGCTTTTGTTAGTTTGTCTGAATCGTCATTTTCGACGGTTCCAAAATGTTAAATTTAGCTAAGCAAATTCTTTTGGTTGCGGTCAGAAACAAAAATAGAAGAAAACAAAATATAGGAAAACTATTCATAAAATAATGGAAGACTTTGATATCGTTAGCATACACGACACTGTGACAAATAGAGAAAGATGGCGATTTATAAACATCGACAGTTCCTCAACGATCATGAAGATTAGAGTTATGCTTCATACTTTCGTACTAGTGAATTCAAACGTTTGCAGTCTGTAAGGAACAAATAACAGTTCTTCTATCTTCCTTCGCGTATGTTATCCTTTCAGACAAGACAAATTTGGCGGTATAAAAACATATTAATTAATTAATTTACCTGGGAATTATTTCAACTTTAGATGGCAGAATTTGCTACATGATATCATCATCATGCAATTTATAATTGATAGTGGAGATAATTAACAAAAAGAAATGATGCCTTCATTGTTATGTGTAGTCAGATATGACATATTTAAATTAATCATTGACATCAGGAAATAAAAATTGTTGGAAGTTGCTTGGTGCACCCCTCTATCCCTCTATCAAGATTTACTTTCAGAGTTGTTTATTATTTAGAATGAAACGTCGAACAGGTGGGGTAGCAAGCTTCAAGGAGAACGAGAGTATGTGCTAACAGCGAAATAAATAAACCATTTGCGTGCATATACTTATTCATCTGATGAAAGTACATGAGCAGCTATATGTTTGCCAGCATTACTTATTGTTTATTATTAATCTTCTGTCTAACCTGGCGATTTGCATAACTCAAACACGAAGCTAATCAAAACCTAATACAAAAAAAAAGTGCAACTTTACTACTCTGTGATTATGTGAGATGGGTTAGTGTAGATCACATTAACCCAGAATTTTGACACCAACATTATATTCCCTATACTCACAGAGTGAGATTATGCTGTTTTAGTCAATACTATTTTAAAATGCATTAATTAATATCCAACTGTTATCTACTATTTCTACCGGCGCCAGCTTGCAGGCGGCTATTTTTTTCGCAGGGAACAAATTTTCCAGGACACCGCAAACCCAGCTGGTTCATTCAAATGGCGATGGGTTTATTTTGACTCTGCAACACACTGCGAGTCTGTCCGATGTTTGAGTGGCAGTGTCTGCTAGGAACAACTTGAAAGGTACAGCTTCATAATTTATTACTGCTAATTAATCAGTCCATGTAATTTACTGTCGATTTGTTTTAAATATAGTTCAAATATTCACGAATTAAAAAAATAAAATTCTCTAGGTAGGAAGTCTCAACTTCACGGACGTCAGTCAACGCCTGTGTTTGTTTTTGCTCTGTGTGACACAGTGTCGACTGTCGTCTTTATTTAATATTTGGGAGCGGGTGGGTTATTATAGTGTCCTCGATCTGTTGTGTAGCAACCGGTCTTTTTAGTTTGTTTATAGTGTTAATGAATGTTCATATAAAAAAAAAAGATTGGACAGTTTTTCTCATTTAGTTTACAGTAGTCTACAATTACAACGTAACAATTACACTTACACTAAGTGACTAATATTATAGTCTCAATATGATATGATATAGTAGTTTATATAATTATATAATAATAATATATATATATTTAATATTTAATATATTGAATCTGCCTCCATGGGCAGGTGGTTATATTAATTATAATTTTATTTGTAAAGTATTTTTACTATTTAATTTCATGTTTAAAATTAAATTAATGAATATGATGAATCATTTTACTTTTACAATTAATAAATAACAAATCAATAATAAGTAGTATATTAGTATATTATATTAATATATATAATTATATTAACAAAAATAATTAAAAATCAAAGTTAAAATCTAAAAATAACATTGTGAAATCTTAAATTAAATTATTTGAGTTTGACATTTAAATGTGATTTTTCTTCTGTACTGTTTATTTACTTGTAATCTGTAATATAACGTATTATAAATATGTCTTATAATAGTATAATAAGTATAAAACTTAAAATAGCTTCTCACTTCTCAGCACTAAAATTAGAACAACCACAGCAGTGTTAACTTATTTATGTGTTGTATCACAATAAAGTAGTCCTGGCTTATACAATAACAAATTATATGCAACTCTATCATTTATGGGTTACTCTTATTACATTTGTGAAATAGGACAATGTGAAACTATCACTATTGTGACTAATGTAGGGAAGTAAACCAAGTACAAAGGCATGTAAAATTAATCAATTCATTGTGATGTTTTACTACTAGGCAATCAGGTAATTTCCTAGTTTGATCAGATATATTATTTCAGTTTGGAAGAGTGATGTCCCCTAAAATATGTCTGCCAAAATACAGGTGGTATCTACGCATTCTTGGCGTTGGGGTCATTACGCAAGATCATAATTAGGCCGAGTGGCGTCGTTTTTGTCACGCGTTATAATATATTTATAAATATTTAACACTAAAGCTAAACCTAACCCCTGGACCCAACGCCAATCAACAGATACTCCAAAATGATTACATGCCAGCGTAATGACCCCAACGCCAAGAATGCGTAGAACCACTGTATTTTGGCAGACATATTTTAGGGGACATCACTCTTCCAACTGAAATAATATATCTGATCAAACTAGGAAATTACCGGCAATCAACATGACATTCTTAAAAGGGTATAAGTTTTTTTCCTTTTAAGTTGAAATAAAAATTAATTTAGAATACTTATGCTTTAACAGGAATTTATTTATTTCTTGTCAATACATCGTATACTACAATTGAGTTTTTTTTGTTATTACATAAGTAAAACAAATATTATTAGTACCGCAAATTAGTATAAGTATTGTGTGTATACAGTGTATATTTAAGCATCCTTATGCTCCTTACAGTTGTCATTTTTCAAATCAAAAATATAAAATTCAAAATGATTTATTTTCCACATTTTAGTTGTTTATTGACAGTTTCTTCATATTTTTTCCAGAAGTTTGTGAAATCTAGTCAAAACCAATGTCAGAAACATTAAATAAGGACTCTTGATCAGTACATTTGAATACACTCATAAAGAAAAGAGCTTTCAGAGCATCTTGACTCGTTTATTTGAAAGTTTGTTTATGAATTGATTTTTCTAACAGAAAATTAGAAAACGTGTACATTTCAAAGGAGCCTTAAGAAATATTGGACACTTTTTATGAATCAAATATAGATATATCTTCACAATGAAAGAGTACAAAGTTGTTGTTCTTGGTAGTGGAGGTGTGGGTAAAAGTGCTCTAACGGTTAAATTCGTGTCAGGGACATTCATGGAAAAGTATGATCCTACTATTGAAGACTTCTACCGTAAAGAATTAAAGTGGACTCAGCTCCATCAGTTCTGGAAATCCTTGATACTGCTGGGACTGAACAGTTTGCTTCAATGCGAGACTTGTACATTAAAAATGGCCAAGGATTTGTTATAGTCTACAGCATTACCAGTATACAAACATTTCAAGACATAAAAACCATGAAAGATCAATTCAGCGAGTGAAAAGTGTTGCTAGAATACCCATGATTCTAGTTGGCAATAAATGTGATCTAGAAAATCAGCGAGAAGTCTATTCCTCTGAAGGTGCTTCCCTTGCACAACTCTGGGGCTGTCCATTCCTGGAAACCTCTGCCAAAAGCACAAACAATGTGAACGAGGTATTTATTGAGATTGTCAGAGAGATGAACTCTGCTCCATTGCGAGATAACAGAGGTTGCTGTGTTGTCCTCTGAAGTTTCTAAGGATATTTTACCTGTTTTCCACTATCAGAAGTAGAGGTAAGTGTGTATCAACTTTATTTCTGTCATTTATTATATATATTTATATTTATTATATATTATTCTGTCATATATATTATGTTATTTCATATTTATACATCCTAGTAAAGTTTTACTGCCAATATATACCTTTATTTATGTGAGACTTTTATATTTTGACAATAATTTCTTTTTCTATGTTTCTAAATGTATGTATGTCATATAAAAAATAATACAATTTTCATGCTCTACCGATCTTCTCATTCTTGCAGTATAGAGTTTTGGCTTCTGAAATTGAATAATTCAAATTTATTTCCTGGTACATTTGGCATCAGTATTGATTTAAATAAGTATTTAATTAGTTAGTTATATATAGTTAATTAGACAGGGTACAGTTTTTTTTTTATTGTTTATAGAGCAAGGATTGTTTTTGGAGAGCAGGTGATCAAATGGATAACTTGTCATGCTTGAAACCGGGAGAATATGGGTCGAATCCCAGTAGGGTCAAAATGTTTTTCTGTGGGGGGGGGGTGGGTGGGAAATAAAAACTCAGACCTGAATACCTCATAACGACTGCTCAGGACTCTCTCTCTCTCTCTGCGATCAGGACTCAATCAGAGTAGGATTCCAGACTCTCACATGAAGTCAGCTGTCAGGTTAAGTGAATTGATCGACCCCACAGATGGAACATCACATTTAGAGTCTGCCAGATCCACTCTGATTGATCACCCGTTAAAAACGTTGCACTGTGTTCTGTGCAAGTGGCCCAGTGCATCCGATTTCAGCCAGCATTTTATTCAGGTTTGCTTTCCTTAGCCTTTGATTGTCCCCAATCTTCCTGCAAGGCAGCAGATTGTCTTTTCTGTAGGGGGATTCTGCCCTTAGATGGTCTGCCCTCCCAGGTTTACGAGCACCATCTGCCCGAGTCACTAGAGGTGACTAACACAGACATGCACACACACTCAGGACAAGCTGTCTTTATTCTTTTGTCTTATGTGCCACTTCTGACAGACCTTAGTAGTGGAACAAATGCCATTAAGACAGTTTATTTCTTCTTCTACAATAATGGCTCATTCAGACTAGGACTCCGGACTCTCCTGTGAAGGCAGCTGTCTCTTTCAGTGATTCAGTTGCCCCATAGAGTTTCTCTTCCAGGGAGGTGGGTGTGGGTCACATTGATCTCCACAGGCCTGTGTACTGAGGGCAATCATATAGAATGTGTTTTGTTGCCATATTATCCAGGGTATAGTGGCATTGGCAGGTAATTCCTATTTTGAGTTTGGTGAATATGTGGTTTCTCATTCTGTTATAACCAGTGCTTAGGCGAAGTATGGTGACTTGATCCCTCCTTGAGAGTTGGAGGTATCCATCCCTCTCGTTATACATGTTCTTGTTTCCAGTCATTCTGTTTTATATAGATCGATGGAGAACTTTATTGTCAGTATTTTCAACCGTAAGTAAAGGAAATGACACACTGTATTTGACATAAAAAAAAGAAGAAAGAACCAAGTTGATCAGAAATTCACCTGTTATTTGTTAGAAATAGTTATATATATGGCCCTTTTTTGTCTTGTCAGACGGTCTAGTAGAGGCTATTGTAAATCTTTTTGAGGTTTTGTTTTTGTCGTACAGCTTCTCTCGTGGCTAATTCTACCAATGTTTGACAAACACAGATGGCCACAGAATGAACAAATTAGGCCCACTGATCCACAGGGTTTTCTATCCTTTTTCATGAATTTTTTCTCTTCTATGTTTTGCCTTAGCACAATCTCAAATGATGTTATACCATTCCTTATACATGCTCTCCATGATGTGCGATCACTAGATATATGTTCCCAGTAATTTTACAGATGGAGAAGTCATTCAGAGGTAATTTACATATATTTCTAAAACGTAGGTTAGTCCTGCCGATTTGTCTTTTTACGTGTGTTAGTTCAACATATAGTTTTTGCCTAGGGATGCGTTTTTCTTCCATTCTACTATCATCATAATATACTAACATCAAAACAAATAACACCATGGCTAAAACTAAGAATAGCAAATGTTACATCTTCTCAATATTCCTGTATGGTGCAGAAACATGGACATTAAACCAGAAAACAGAACAGAAAATTGAAGCCTTTGAAATGTGGATTTATAGAAGAATACTTAGAATTGGATGGAAAGAAAAGAAAATAAACAAGGAAGTTTTAAAACAACTAAAAATGAAAAGAGAATTACTAAACACAATTAGAGCAAGACAAATGAAATTTTTGGGTCATGTTAAAAGACACAACAGCCTAATAAAAGTAATATTGGAAGGGAAAATACAAGGTAAAAGATGCAGATGCAGAGGCAGACCAAGACTAACATGGACGAGTAACATCAAAAGATGGACAAGTCAGCCTATGACAATCTGCACCATCAACGAAAGAGACAGAGTGGAATGGCGCTCCATGGTAGCCAACCTTCGATGCAGAGATGGCACTCAATGATGATGATGATGATGATGATCAAATGCCCAGACCAATTGATCTATTGTTGCATTATGTATGCTGGTCCTTTTCTAGTCTTTTTTGTAACTCTTCATTTCTTATCTTATCTCATTGGCTTTTTCCTGTCATGCGTGTCATATACTTCATCCGTGTAGTTGTTATTTTTCTTATAGTTCTTGACTCTAAGGTCCAAGTCTGGCACTGATAGCACAATGTTGAGATAAAGATAGTCTTATAAATAGCTCACTTCACTTCTAACATATTTCTTTGTTAGACAGTGGTGGTGAAATCTGTCCAGTCGTAACTTGACATGCATTGTTACATCTTGAGTCTATTTCTGTTGCTTGCATGCTGTTATATGTCCGGGTGCTGCCTAAGTTTTTGAATTCCTTCACCTGTTTTAGGGTATTGACATCTAAACTAAACTGGTTTGGTAAGCAAAAGTTTGAGTCAATTCTGATTGATAGATTCTAGGTTCACCCGGTCATGGTTACCAGGTATATATCTGGGAAAGAAATCTGGCAATGGTATAGTGCTAACTATATTATTCAACATATATTCATATACATTATGCACCATATATTCCCTATATACAACACTTGAGTATGATGAGGGTTTTATTTCTTCTTTTTTATATCCATGTGCAATAACAATTTATCTCTTCTTTTTAATAGTATGTACAAGGGTGCTTGAAATGAAAACCTTAAATATTTTTATTGTGTGATTTATTGATCATAAAAATGATACAAGTACTTCATTTGATAACATTGTCCCCGGGCATGCAATACAAGTGTTCCAGTGCTTTGGACTGAATGGAAGCTTCTAGAAAAAGAAGTCTCCTGGCCTCAAGCGTAGCCACTTTTGTGCACTGCCTGCTGCACCTCTTTCTTAAACATGAGTTTTTTAAAATTTTGGTGAAAAGCTATAGTGCTATTCATTAACTTTCTTGGTTTCTGGTTGGTAGACTTATCTCTGGTGACAGCTCTTCTATGGTGCCATTTGTTGTTAACTTTCTTAGTTTCTTGTTTGGTAGACTTATCTCTGGTGACAGTTCTTCTATGGTGCTATTTGTTGTTAACTTTCTTAGTTTCTGGTTGGTAGACTTATCTCTGTGACAGCTCTTCTATGGTGCCATTTGTTGTTAACTTTCTTAGTTTCTGGTTGGTAGACTTATCTCTGGTGACAGTTCTTCTATGGTGCTATTTGTTGTTAACTTTCTTAGTTTCTGTTGGTAGACTTATCTCTGGTGACAGCTCTTCTATGGTGCTATTTGTTGTTAACTTTCTTAGTTTCTTGTTTGGTAGACTTATCTCTGGTGACAGTTCTTCTATGGTACTATTTGTTTGTTAACTTTCTTAGTTTCTTGTTTGGTAGACTTATCTCTGGTGACAGCTCTTCTATGGTGCTATTTGTTGTTAACTTTCTTAGTTTCTGGTTGGTAGACTTATCTCTGGTGACAGTTCTTCTATGGTGCTATTTGTTGTTAACTTTCTTAGTTTCTGGTTGGTAGACTTATCTCTGGTGACAGCTCTTCTATGGTGCTATTTGTTGTTAACTTTCTTAGTTTCTTGTTTGGTAGACTTATCTCTGGTGACAGCTCTTCTATGGTGCCATTTGTTGTTAACTTTCTTAGTTTCTGTTTGGTAGACTTATCTCTGGTGACAGCTCTTCTATGGTGCTATTTGTTGTTAACTTTCTTAGTTTCTGGTTGGTAGACTTATCTCTGGTAACAGCTCTTCTATGGTGCTATTTGTTGTTAACTTTCTTAGTTTCTGGTTGGTAGACTTATCTCTGGTGACAGCTCTTCTATGGTGCTATTTGTTGTTCACTTTCTTAGTTTCTGGTTGGTAGACTTATCTCTGGTGACAGCTCTTCTATGGTGCTATTTGTTCACTTTCTTGTTCTGGTTGGTAGACTTATCTCTGGTGACAGCTCTTCTATGGTGCTATTTGTTGTTCACTTTCTTAGTTTCTGGTTGGTAGACTTATCTCTGGTGACAGCTCTTCTATGGTGCTATTTGTTGTTCACTTTCTTAGTTTCTGGTTGGTAGACTTATCTCTGGTGACAGCTCTTCTATGGTGCTATTTGTTGTTCTGGTTGGTAGACTTATCTCTGGTGACAACTCTTCTATGGTACTACTCTTCTTGGTACTATTTGTTGTTCACTTTCTTAGTTTCTGGTTGGTAGACTTATCTCTGGTGACAACTCTTCTATGGTACTATTTGTTGTTCACTTTCTTAGTTTCTGGTTGGTAGAATTATCTCTGGTGACAGCTCTTCTATGGTACTATTTGTTGTTCACTTTCTTAGTTTCTGGTTGGTAAACTTATCTCTGGTGACAGCTCTTTTAGGTACTATTTGTTGTTCACTTTCTTGGTTTCTGGTTGGTAAACTTATCTCTGGTGACAGCTCTTTTAGGTACTATTTGTTGTTCACTTTCTCGGTTTCTGGTTGGTAAACTTATCTCTGGTGACAGCTCTTTTAGGTACTATTTGTTGTTCACTTTCTTGGTTTCTGGTTGGTAAACTTATCTCTGGTGACAGTTCTTCTATGGTGCTATTTGTTGTTCACTTTCTTAGTTTCTGGTTGGCAGATTTATCTCTATTGACAGTTCTTCCTAGGAAAGTCATCAGCATCAAAGTGCCACAGCAGTTTCCCACAAACATCTATGCTTTGATTATTCAATTCTGCAGTTGGCTGGTATGGTAACCACCTTCCAGAAATTGTATTGAACTGCAGAACATTGTGGGCAATATAGTGAGCTGATCCACTACTTATACCCAACCAGCTTGCTGTTTCATTCACTGTTACCTGCAGATTTTCTTTCACTATTGCTTCCACTGATAAGACCAAAATCAAGAGATTTAATGAAGTTGGCAGTAACCAAATAACAATAGGAGAATTACCTCTGCTAGACATAAAATCTTTTATATAATTATATATATATCAAGGCAGTAGTATAGACAAAGAAGGAGAAATAAAGAATGTCACTTAAATAAGGATACAAAAAGCAAGAGGAGCAAGTCTTCATTGCACTAGGAAACATTTGGAAGTCCAAATAAAGTAGGTTAACTATGCAAATATACTTTTTCAACTCCGAAATTAAATCAGTTATATGGCTGTGAAACAATGAGAACTACAAAAATAACAAATCACGGAAATATAGACCTTCATTAATGGATGCTTGCACAGAATAAAAGGATGAAAATGATAGGGCAAAATCACTAATGTAAAATTATAGGAAAGTACCAGTAAAATACCAATTGACAAAGAGATAAGACCATGGCGCTGGATGAGACACATATTGCAGAACTCAACTAAGATATTACATGACAAAGCTTTTTTTTTTTAATTTCCAGGGGAGGAGAGACAAAGAAGAAGATCAAAATATAATTGCAGAAGACAGGTATGAAGGTAGATGAAGAGTTCAGGGAGGACATTGAATAATCTTAAAAGAATTGCAAGAAACAGAACAGTTTGTAAAGTCTTTGTTGAAGACCTTATCTCCACAGGGAGCTGAAATGAAGAAGAAAATGGCTTTTACTGCTGCAGTTTCCTCTGGTGCCTCTACTTGGTGTGTCTGATTTAACCAAGGAGAGTCTTTCACAGAACTAACATCATTTTGAGATTTTCTTGTCTGCTCTTACACCTGTTGTAGTCACAGACATGTATCCACATATTGCACTTTCATTCTTGAATGTGTTTGATCCCATTACTACCCAGTAACACAAGGTAAATGATGCTCCTCTTTGGTGCGTATTACCTGTGGAGCCGGCATGAAAGAGCTCCAGCATGGTGCTACCACCTGTCAGACACTCTTCAGACTATGCTTCATACCAGTGTTGTTAATTTCCAGCACAATTGCATGCTGTTTGTAATTTATTGTGCAGCTTTAAGGTATTAACTTGAAACACTCTCGTATATTAGGCGTGATAGCTCAGTGGTTAGTGAACTGGACTACAAAGGACAAGAGGTCGGGTTCAATCCTGATCGACAGCTTCCAGATTCACCCAGCCTTAAATAGGTACTGGATTTTTTTCTCGGAAAGTAAAGCTGTGTGGGTATAATACCAAACCACATTACCCCAAAAATCAGGTGCCGAAGGTCTGTGAAAATTATGGTCACTAACAGCATATTCCCTATACGCCACTTGGTGTGACGGGGCTCTTTACTTTACCTTACTTACTCTTGTATATTAATAGTACCATTTCACTTCCTCCTTCCATAGTTTGTACTTACAGCAACAGATTCTTTCTTTGATTCTATATTTCCATAACAAATTACAAACATCTTATGTATTTAAAAGTTTTTTTTTATAGTTAACATAAATTGTGTATATTAAAAAAGCAGGTCAAGAACTCATTGCACTAAAGGACCTATGACCCATTGAGAAACGGCACACCAGTTTAAAACATATAAGAGAAGTACAGAAAGATAAAAGAACAAGGAATTAAAGATAAATTCGCAGTCACAATATCAAACAAATACCAAGTCCTCCAACAACTAGAAAATACAATAAATATAGAAGATCATTGGAAACAGGTAAAAAATATATGGAAAGAGACATGCGAAGAAACACTGGGGAAAAGAGAACGCCAGAATAAGGCATGGATGACAGCAGAGACCCTGGATAAAATTAAAGAAAGAAAGAACAAGAAAGCAGACATAAATAAAAGCAAAACAAGAAGTAATAAAGCCAAGACACAGGAAGCTTACACAGAGGTGAACAAAGAAGTGAGAAGATGCATTAAAAGGGATAAGAGGAAATATATAGATGAATTAGCTAAAGAGGCAGAAGAAGCAGCAAATAAAGGGAATATGAAAGAACTGTACAACAGCACAAAGAAATTAGGTGGAAAATACAAACAGATCAACGCCTTTATCAAAGATAAGAAAGGAAATCTGCTTAGTAATATAAAGGAACAAATGGAGAGATGGAAGGAGCACTTTGAAGAACTTTTGAACAGACCTGGCTCAAATAATCCTCCAGATATACTACCAGCAGAAGAAGAATTACACGTTAACTGCGGAAAACCAAGCAAAGAAGAAATAATGAAAGCCATCAAACTGTTAAAAGATGGTAAAGCCACAGGACCAGATGAAATTCCTTCGGAAGCCATCAAAGCAGATATTATCACCTCTACCAAGATGTTACATAATCTATTGGATAAAATTTGGGAGAGGGAAGAAATACCTAAAGACTGGAGAGAAGGTTATATGATCAAACTACCAAAGAAAGGAAGTTTACAGGAGTGCACAAATTATAGGGGAATTATGCTACTATCAGTGCCAGGAAAAATATTAGGCAGAATCATTCTGGAGAGACTAAAAGAGGCTATAGAGAAACACTTGAGAGATGAACAAGCAGGTTTTAGGAAGAACAGATCATGTGCTGATCAAATAACTACTCTACGTATAATAGTTGAACAAAGTTTAGAACTAAAATCCCCACTTTATATTGGATTCATAGATTACGAAAAGGCATTTGATAGTTTAGACAGAAGAATGCTTTGGAAGTTGCTGAGTCATTATGGAATCCCCATAAAGTTTATTAACCTGATAAAAACAATGTATGAAGGAACAAAATGTAGTGTGGTGCATGAAGGACAGCTTACAGAAGCATTTGAAATAAGAACAGGAGTAAGGCAAGGATGCCTTCTGTCTCCATTTCTCTTTCTACTGGCCATAGATTGGATTATGAAAATAACTCAAAACAACAGAAATGGGATCCAGTGGTCACTGACCAAACAACTTGATGATTTAGACTTTGCTGATGACATAGCTCTCCTATCACACAGCCACCAACAGATGCAAGATAAAATGAGTATATTAGATGAGAGATCACAACAGCTAGGACTAAAGATTAATAGAGATAAGACCAACATTATGAGAATTAATGCAGTTGGCAATAACCAAATAAAACTAGGAGAAATACCTCTACTAGACGTACAATCTTATATATATCTGGGCAGTAATATAGATAAAGAGGGAGGAACAGAAAACGATACCAAAATAGGGATATCAAAAGCAAGAGGAGCTTTCATTGCACTGGGAAACATATGGAAATCCAAAGAAATTAGGCTAAATACAAAAATACAAATTTTCAACTCCAATGTTAAGTCGGTTCTATTATATGGCTGTGAAACATGGAGAATAACAAAATTGACAATCACGAAGGTACAGACTTTCATTAATGGATGCTTGCGCAGAATAAAGGGATGGAAATGGCAGGACAAAGTCACAAACGTGGAATTATGGAAATGTACCGGTCAAATACCAGTGGATAAAGAAATACAGCGAAGACGATGGCGATGGATAGGACACACACTACGGAAACCAACTGAGAGTATTACACAACAGGCCCTTTTTTGGAATCCCCAGGGGAAAAGACAAAGAGGAAGACCAAGGAATTCTTGGAGAAGACAGATTGAAGCAGAGATGAAGATGATGGGGAAGACATGGAATGATCTTAAAAGAATTGCAAAAAACAGAACGACTTGGAAAGTGTTTGTTGAAGACCTATGCTCCACTGGGAGCTAAAAGGTAGAAGAGACAGAAAGATAAAGTTATGGATTTAACTCGAAAGATTAAGTTGACGATAGAAGATAGAATCTGATTAAAGTAATGAATAGAACCAGAGTAAACGTTTGGTGAAGTAGATAAATATAATGCAGCAGATAAAGAATAAAGCTAGATTAAAATATAAGAAATAAATAATGTATTACTAGCAGAAAATCATAAAGATCTACAACAATTACTTAATGAAATAAACATGACAAGGAATAAAATGTGGATTGGATATAAATATCAAAAATACTAAAACTATGATCATAAACAAAGAAAATACTCAAAACCTACAAGAGAATATCAAAATTGAAGGAATAGACCTGGAGATAATTCAGAACTACAACTACCTGGGACATACTATAACCAGTGACAGAATATGTAAAACTGAAATAAACAAAAGAATAGGAATGGAAAAACGTAATTTTAATGTCATGAAAAATATACTAACATCAAAACTAATAACACCAGGGCTAAAACTAAGAATAGCAAAATTTTGTATCTTAACATTCCTTGATGGTGCAGAAACATAGACATTAGACAAGAAAACAACAGAAAATTGAAGCCTTTGAAATGTGAATTTATAGAAAAATAGGTACATTTGGATGGAAAGAGAAGAAAACAAATGATGAAATCATAAAACAACTAATAATGAAAAGTGAACTACTAAACACAATTATAACAAGTCAAATGAGATTTTTGGGCCATGTTAAAACACAGCAGTTTACTAAAAGTAACTTTGGAAGGGAAAATACAAGGTAAAAGAGGCGGACCAAGACTAACGTGGACGAGTAACATCAACAGATGGACAAGTCAACCTATGACAACCTGCACCATCAAAGCAAGAGACAGAGTGGAATGGCGTTCCACGGTAGCCAACCTTCGATATGGAGACGACACTGGATGGTGATGATAAAAAAAAATAAAGCTTTATAGACTAGATGATTTTAAAAGCTAGATTAAAATATAGAATAAGATAATATTCGAATTTGGATATAAACTAACAACTAGCCCTAGTCATAACAAAATGTAACATAATATTAATTTTGGGTCTGGGCTATGTTTGTTAATAATTACAAATACACAATTAACACATATGGGCTTGGCGAGTAATATAATAATAAACTCGTGGCTTTTAGATCACTCCCTGTAGCTGCACTTGACATTGCTGACACTGGAGGTATCTTAAGTGGTAGTTTTGCTTTAGCTTCTCTGTAAACAAGAAACTGTCAAGTGTCGGCCTGTTACTTCCTTCATCGGACTGTTCTTCCCTTCTACTGCGCTAACAACTTCACATATGCACATTAGTGGCGCCCGAGTTTGTGTGCAGCATAATTAAATAGTTCTATTTATATACTTGGGTGAGTCCCTGCGAGTCTCAGATTTATAAATGAAATCAGAAATGTGGAACTTAACAATATAAATGTCGCCATGGTTTCATCATCGAGTGCCGAGGTTGAAAGCGTTTACCGTCCGTTTTATGACAGTTAGTCATAAAAATGTTTCTTTAATTCTGGCGTTCACCCGATGATTGCTAAAGGTGTGAATACTCCTTTTCGTCATCCGTCCTTAAAAGGACATTCATTAATTGGGCGTAATTGCGTTGTATCGTGTCATTCATCTTTCGGTTCAGCACATCCGACTTCAGCACGGAATTTTTGAGTACCGGTTTACCTTCCCTCGTAGATCCCAACTCTCTAGGCTACAGACTAGTTAGTCTGTTACCGGAGGCACCACGAAGAGGTAGAGTAAATGGTCCTAGCCTTTTGGCCTGTCTAGCATGGGTGATCCCTTGGTATTGTTACAACCACTAGAACAGCTCTTGGGGATATGGATACACTGGCTCCTCTACCAATTTGTAATGGAGAGACGTCAGTGCAGCAAATTTGTACTGATGCTTTACTGGGAAAGTATTAATGCATAAAACCTCATTTTATAGTAGAACATCTATCTATCTATCTATATATCTATCTATCTATCTATCTATCTATCTATCTATCTATCTATCTATCTATCTATCTATCTATCTATCTATATCTATCTATCTATCTATCGAGCCGTAGCCGACTCATAGGGCATAGACCTAGATACTCTTTCTCTTATCTAAATTTTTATTCGAGCAGTTGTTAATCCTTTTAACGATATTTTATCAAATCTCGCCATTTGTCTCTGTTCTGTGCAAGCAACTCTATCTCATTGAGGGAGCCGATTCCTGCTGCTCTTGCCTTTCTGATCAATGTTTTTCTCAGTGTCTCTCTGGATCGGCCTCTTTTCCTCTTACCTGTTGTTTCCCACATGAAGGCTCGCTTTGTTATTCGGTTATTATCTCTCCTCATCACATGTCCAACATAGGACCATCGTCTTTTCTTGATTACTGAAGATATTAGTGGTTGATTGGCATCTATTTTGTTAAATGAACATTTGTCAAATCTGGTCATAGCTGAAGCTGTCAGTGTTGGCTCATGCTAATAATATATCTAATTTACAAAGTCTTTGTTTTCCCATGAATTTATCTCATAATTCTCGGTGTTCATTCTCTATTTTTATTGCTCTCAGCAATGAGACAACAGACAAGAAAATGTCTACGCTACATAAATATGGTTTTATAGATAATGTTGAGTATACCACGGAGCAACAGAAATGTGGTTTTATAGAATAATGTTAAATATACCACGGAGCAACAGAAATATGGTTTTATAGAATAACGTTGAGTATACCACGGGGCTACAGAAATATGGTTTTATAGAATAACGTTGAGTATACCACGGGGCTACAGAAATATGGTTTTATAGATAATATTGAGTATACAACGGAGCTACAGAAATATGGTTTTATAGATACTGTTGAGTATACCACGGAGCAACAGAATATGGTTTTATAGAATAACGTTGAGTATACCACGGGGCTACAGAAATATGGTTTTATAGATAATATTGAGTATACAACGGAGCTACAGAAATATGGTTTTATAGATACTGTTGAGTATACCACGGAGCAACAGAAATATGGTTTTATAGATAATGTTGAGTATACAGCGGAGCTACAGAAATATGGTTTTATAGATAATGTTGAGTATACCACGGAGCAACAGAAATGTGGTTTTATAGAATAATGTTAAATATACCACGGAGCTACAACAGAAATGTGGTTTTATAGAATAATGTTGAGTTTACCACGGGGGCTACAGAAATATGGTTTTATAGAATAATGTTGAGTTTACCACGGGGCTACAGAAATATGGTTTTATAGAATAACATTGAAGACTTTCATTAATGGATATTTAGGCAGGATAAAAGGATGGAAATGGCAGGACAAAATCACTAACATAGAATTATAGAAATGTACCAGTCAAACACCAGTGGATAAAGAGATACAGCGAAGACGATGGCGCTGGATAGGACACACACTACGGAAGCCAACTGAGAGTATTATACAACAGGCCCTTTTTTGGAATCCCCAGGGGAAAAGACAAAGAGGAAGACCAAGGAATTCTTGGAGAAGACAGATAGAAGCAGAGATGAAGATGATGGGGAAGACATGGAATGATCTTAAAAGAGTGGCAAAAAACAGAACGACTTGGAAAGTGTTTGTTGAAGAAATATGCTCCACTGGGAGTTAAAAAGGTAGAATAAGAAGAAGAATAACATTGAGAATAAAAAAAAAAAAAAAACTAGTAACAAGGAAGTTCTGAAAGAGGCTCAAGCAGGAAGTTTATTAAGACTTCATTTGAAACAATCATGATTGTTTTTGGTCATGAGAAAATAAAAACAATATGAAAACTGCAGTATTACTGTGAGAACTGGAAATATCGAGGGAAGAAGAGTTAGGGAAAACAGAACAAAATATGCCAGACAAATACAGTGGTATGGTGTAAAGTTAGAGGAAGACAATAATGAAAGTAAACAAGTAGTTATTGTTGTTGTAGGGTGGGAAATCCAATCCTGGAGATAAACATAAATTACACAGGAACGCCGGGCGTTGTAACAACACTCGAGACAACAAAAAACAAACGACAACCACCTACATAAAACACACAAAACGAAAATCTCTTAATGAACAAGGATACAAATTCGAACCACCCGCCACAGCACCTTGTCATTAGAGATAAGTATATCCGGGAAGAAATATCCTGGCTAGGTTTACATATATATTTTTGTGTGCCTTCTTTTGTTGCATATATATATATATATATATATATATATATATATATATTCCTAGTTTAAAAAAAAAACAAAAAACCTCGTTCTTACATGATGTCTGTTAGGAAATCAACAGAAGAATTGATAAAGTTGTAGAAAGTTTTCCACCCTGTGCTACCAGAGTTGAACATGGTCACACACAAGAGGTCAGTTTTTCAGGTCGGAGAACTTGTTGATGTGTCCAGAGAGCGGTGATGGTGATCCCAACAGAATATAATATAACATAAGAACAAGGCAGAAACGGAAGTTCGGAAACACAAAATGATGTTCAATGAAACTGATGGAGCGAATCAGGGAACAGCCAAATAAACGCAATGCTGCGGTAAAGCTGACAGTAGTGAACAAGCGGTGGGGTGTAACACACACTCCTACAAATTATGGTGACAGGTTTACAAAAAGGGACGATACAAAATATTTGACATTTCAGCCGACATGTGGCCTTCTTCAGAAACAAGGACAACACAGACAACGAAATGAAGATACATTCTACTACATGTTCTGGAGTAATAAAACTAATCCTACAAAGAAGGAAGGTATACAACGATAAGAAAATACGTAAGGAGAAGGCACTATATTACATATGTAGGTAGGAGAAAGAGATGAGAGAATGAATGTAAAAGAAATGTGTGCAAAAAAGGATCACTTAGCTTAACCTCCTAACGAATTCGCAGATTCGTCCAGTGTGCTGTCGGAGAGTGGGAAATGTGAGAGGAAGAGAGCGAATCAGAGATGATATCATAAGGAAAGAGTGTGTATAGTTAATGTTGAGAGCTTACCTATAGAGATAACAATGGTTTTCTCACCTGGAGAGAATGTCTTATGTTTCCACAATAGGTAAGGCGTATTTAAGAGGAGAAGACAGACTCAGAACTCGGATACAGATTATGATGGGGTTAGAACATCAAGAGGAGAAGACGGACTCAGAACTCGATACAGATTATGATGGGGGTTAGAACATCAAGAGGAGAAGACGGACTCAGAACTCGGATACAGATTATGATGGGGTTAGAACATCAAGAGGAGAAGACGGACTCAGAACTCGGATACAGATTATGATGGGGGTTAGAACATCAAGAGGAGAAGACGGACTCCGAACTCGGATACAGATTAAGATGGGGTTAGAACATCAAGAGGAGAAAACACATTCGGAACTCGAATGCGGATTAAGATGGGGGTAAGAACATCAAGAAGTGAAGGACTATACAAGGGGCTTATTGATATCTCACTCTACACCCGAGGATAGCCTTGGTGGCTGAGTGGTTAGTGTGTTCGCTTCCTCATTGAAGGGTTGGGGTTCGTTTCCCAGAAATGGTGCATTTTTTCACAAGACACCTGGGTTCACCCAGTCCCTGAATATGGATACCAGACTTTTTTTTCCAAGAAATGTAAAGGCGGACTGGCGTGATACCGACCACATATAAAAGATTGTACCATTGTCATATAAATATGTGTTCTTCTTTCTTTCCTCATCTGCCTGTCACAGTAAGGTGAGATATAACTTTCCGTGTTTTATCTTCTGCTGGCCTCTGCTGCTCTCATGTTTCCTAGTGTTTCTAATATTCCAATTCTCAACATCATCATGTGCCATACCGGTCCGGTTCGTGTAGGCGATCATGTCCTTCCACAATCTTCTATCTACAGTGCATCGTATCAGTTCTGTTGTTGACTGTTTTCCGTGCAATGACACCAAGCTATCCAGTATTTTCTCTCTTTGTCGCCCGCGATCTCTATTTCCTTCTATTTTGCCAGTTGTAACCAAGCATTCCAACTTTCCTCCTTTCACGATGTGCCCGAAAAATGATGATTGTTTCTTTTTGCTGTTTTTTAGGAGCTTCCTTTTTGTGTTGGTCTCTTTGAGAACTTCCTCATTGGTCTTTTTGGCTGTCCAGGAACCTGTGTCTCTAATCGTCTTTTCATTTGTTTGTCTACTGTCCGTGATTCGTTTCCATGGGTCAGAATTGGTTCTATATAGTACCGATGAACTCCCTCATTTCAATTGACATAGAATTGCATAAGGGATATATAATTATAATTATATATATATATATATATATATATATATATATATATATATATATATATATAAATGTATTATATCATATAATTGCATAGTTGCATAAGGTATTTTTCATTTTCTGAAATGCTATTTTGGCCTGAGCTGTTCTGTTTTTTTTTCTTCTGTTGTGTATTTTCCATCTGATGTTATTATTGTGCCCATGTATTTGACGCGTTGCACTTGTTTCAGCTTTGTCCTGTTTATTTTAATGCTGCATGATGGTGATGATTGTTTCTTTGATTTGACCATTACTTCTGTTTTCTTACTATTCAGGCTGAGACCTTTCCAATTCCAATGATTCCAATTCTAATATTCACTCCAACTTTATCGCAACGTTTATTTAAGATCGTTGTATTGTGTTTTCTTTGTGCCCTTTCATATGGTCAATCAATTTTATATGTTGTTTCATTATATATTATATGGCGGGGATTAGTCCTATATTTTTTTCAGTTCATTTCAAATCTTATCTCTCAGGCCTCTTCTGATCTCATCTCCTGTCATTCGTCTAACACATTTCATCTCAGTGGAGTTTATTTTTCTTATTGTTCTTGTATCTAGGGTCCAGGAATGGCATTGATATTACAACGTTGGAATGGAGATTGTATTGTAGAATGCCTGTTTTGCCTCAGGAGTTATTTACTTGTTGGACAATAGTGGTGATAACTGTCCAATGATTTGACAAACTCTGATGCATCTTGGGTCTATTTCTGCTGTTTGTGAATTGTCGTTTGTCACCTGACTCCTTAGTTATCTAAATGTATCCAATTATCTGCTATCTATTGTTATGTTGATGTTCTATTGACGGTTCACTAACTCCATATTTCTCTATACAACTATCGATTATATCTTATGATATAAATGGCATTACTTGTTCCTTTATCTCTAACAAAACCACACTGTTCATCGCTACTTTCTGGACTGATTTTGTTTCGCACTCTTCGCATGGTGATTCTTAGTAATATCTTAGTCTTATGACTCATAAGACTTATTGTGCGATGATCATCGCATTCCTGGCCATCGCACCCGATTTCTTTGGTAGGGCTATGAATATTGATTTGAGCATGTTGTCTGGTATATATCCGCTGTTGTAAATATCATTCAATATTTTTGTTATTATTTCAGATTACATGACACAATAGTTTGTTTTTGTTATAACTACACAACAAGTCGCTCAGATTACAATACACAGTAGCTTGTTTTTTTGTTTATTGTCGAGGGCGAGAAAATGTAGGCGGAATGATTGTGCGGAAATGACGCATTTAGACTGAAGTAAACCTTTGAAACGACATTCTTTATATTAGAAGTAAGTGAGTCACTGTTACTTTAGATGATATGTCCATTTGTGTCATTTCAGGATTACGAAATATACACACTTCTTCTATTATACATTGAGAGTGATTAGATGAAGCTGTATCTTAAGATTAAACAAAAATTTCTTGGTTAAAAATTGAATGTGACATCTATCGAAAATCGAAACTCTCAGAATTGCCATTTAATGGTCGTTTTGTTACAAACATGAATACTAAATATCATCCATACATCACATCGTTTTGTTACAATCATGAACTACTAAATATCATCCATACATGGACATCGTTTTGTTACAATCATGAACTACTAAATATCATCCATACATCACATCGTTTTGTTACAAACATGAGCTACTAAATATCATCTAGACATGGACATCGTTTTGTTACAATCATGAACTACTAAATATCATCTAGACATGGACATCGTTTTGTTACAAACATGAACTACTAAATATCGTCCATACATCACATCGTTTTGTTACAAACATGAACTACTAAATATCGTCCATACATCACATCGTTTTGTTACAAACATGAACTACAAAATATCATCCATATGGACATCGTTTTGTTACAAACATGAACTACAAATATCATCCATATGGACATCGTTTTGTTACAAACATGAACTACAAAATATCATCCATATATGGACATCTACTTTACCTACAAAATGTACGTTTTTTGTCTGGTTACAAATGAAACCACTCCCATAAAATATCAATTTTAAGAATGAGAGGAATGTTCTAGGTTGGGGATATATAATGCTGCAGAGTTTCCAAGTTAAGAACTAAAATGTCACTTTGAAATGAGAACAACCCGTTGTGGTGTGTGTTAGGGAGATAGAGCGCCATCGATATAATGAATTAATGTACTATCTTTACGAAATTTCTCCACTTTTAGTGATTGTTGGGCGGAACTTAATGAACTGGACAATAAAGGACGCTTGTGTGGCGCAGTCGTCACGAGGGGTTCGGGTCTGAGTTTTTATTTCATTCCCGATAAGAAAAATACAACAAACGTATGACACTACCAGGGTTCGAACCGTCGCTCTTCTCATTTGGAGCACCTCAAGTTATCAATTCGGCCACCCAGAAATGTTAACTTTATTAATTGGTGCATTTAAATTACAATTAAAATCACATGTATATTAATAATCACAATAACTATTGTATACAAGCTTCATCCAACGTTTTGCTACCAATGCCAGTCCTGGACCCTAGATGCAAGAACAATAAGAAAATTAACTTCTACTGAGATGAAATGTGTTAGACGAATGACAGGAAACATCCTGAGAGGCAAGATCAGAAATTAAGAGCTGAGAAAAAAAGCTAGGAACAGCCCTCACCATAAAATATATAAAGAAGCAACAGATAAAATGGTTAGGTCAAGTGACACGGCAGAAAAATCAAAACACAACACGAGCCCTCAATAAACGTTGCGAGAATACCAGACCCAAGGGTCAACTACGAAAAAGATGGATCGATGGAATATTAGAAGCACTATGAAACATAACAGCAGCAGAGGCGAACAGAAGATCAAAATACCGCAAATTATATCTCCTCTCGACGCTGAAAGGCAAATGAGGAAGGAAAGAGAAGAATATTGTGCATAGCATTTAATCGCTCTTTCTCTCTCTCTCACACATCTGAACTCTGTTAGTCTTGTCTCCGTCCCTCTTTCTGTCTGTGTATGTTTTCAGGAAGTCCACTCCTAAAATAGCCATTAACAACAGTCTCGAGTGTGTGTGTATTTTAGAGGAAGTAACGTTCCCAAAGCGTGAACTCCCGTGTGTGTCTCCAGGTAATATTTACTTTGGCAAGCCTATCACGTGACTTTGTGAGTCGCTGAGGCAACATCTACGGATGTAATTACTCCCCTTTAGCTTCCCGCTGTCTCTCCGTGTTCCGGTTTAGCTGAGCACACGCTAGACGAAATGTGGACGGCATGGATACAGGGTCAATGGCCCATAATTGATCAAGACCTCACTTCACGATTACCTATATTGTGTTTCTGCAGTTTAATTTTTTTGTATTTTCCTTATATGTCTGTCTATCTAAATGTGTGTTTGTACCTGTCTATCTCTCTTTATGCCGGTCTACTTGACTTTGCAGGGGTTGCCAAGAATTCTTATCAGCCGTTATATATTTCCACCACCATCTTTATGTTGATCTTCCTAAATCCTAAGCACAAATTCAAGCTTTCATTTGTGTTACCCTTGATTATGCTGCTTATTGTCTGAAGGCAAGAAAACAGAACAGAGAATGGAAGCTTTTGAAATGTGGATATATAGAAGAATAGGTAGAGTTGGATGGAAGGAAACGAAAACAAACGATGAAGTCTTAAAAGAACTAAAAATGAAAAGAGAACTACTAAACACAATTCAAACAAGACAAATACGATTGTTGGGCCATGTTAAAAGACACAACAGCCTACTAATAGTAATCATGGAGGGGAAAATACAAGGTAACAGAGGCAGAGGCAGACCAAGACTAACATGGACGAGTAACATCAAAAGATGGACAAATCAGCCTATGACAACCTGCACCATCAAAGCAAGAGACAGAGCAGAATGGCGCCCCGTGGTAGCCAACCTTCGTTGCGGAGACAGTACTCAATGAATGTCTGAGGCGCCGATCGTGTCTCCAAATCGTATCACTTGTAGCGAATATATTTTACCCGTCCTCTTTCTGTAAATATAACGCAACACTTTTATCGAATCTACGTGGATACCAGGCTGGTTTAGACCGTAGATTCTAACTGAAGTGTTGCGTAGTGTAAGTGTAGTTATTTTGTGCCGAATATATATCGTAAGCTTTAGAGTCTTAACACAATTCTAAAATGACAACTGAAATTTGTTGGATATGTAAAGAGACATAACTCCCTTCTAAAAGTCATCTTGGAAGAAAAGGTACAAGGTTGATGAGGCAGAGACAGGTGAAGATTAAAGTGGACTGATGACATCAAAAGGTGGACAAATCAATTTATGACAGAGTAAAATGGCAAACATTGGCCGCTAGCCTTCGATGTTGAGACGGCACCCAATGAATTGAAGTTTAGTTTAGCCGACGGATCGTCCTCATTGCGCATTGGGCATGTTCGTAAGTGCTCAGATCTCGTCCCAGTATGCTGCTACCTTGTGTTGAGACTGATGATTCCAGATCGGTGTTATTTGTCTGTGTTTTCACGCGCAACGTTCTTTTCTGGCATCCCCAGGTTTAACCTGATGCTCTTGCAACCTGAAATTTGTAGTTTCATGATTTGTAGATTTCTGACCAACTGAAATTCATGTAATCGGACTAAGAATTGAATTAAAATATTCATCAGCAACTGTAGGAAAAAGTTAGTCCCGTTGCAATTGTTCTTGAGCGGCAAAGAGGTTTTAGTAACTTAATTAGGGGTTTTGGGTGGTCTAGATGTTAGACGCAGGACTCTGGACCAAAAGGTTCCGGGTTTGATTCCCACTAAACGTTGTGGAAATATATTAAAAAAAAAACGAATCCGTGGTTATAATCTCCGCTGCACTCTGAGTAACGAAATCCGATATTTAGCCCAAGGGCGAGAAACCCATGTGCATTCTGCACATTTGCACTGTTGGAATAAAAGGGAATAGGTCCAAAATGGTCGCTGCCCGAGCAAATTTAATAGCTGGAAAGTCTACTCAAAGCGTTAAGACTTTCAACGATAAAAAATATGAGTACTTCTGAAGTCGAAGAATGTCTGCCTTCATGGCGTGGGACACGTATGCACACAGCTGCGGGTGTGAAAATTAGGAAAAAAGTAATATTCACGCACATTCAGTTCCTCGGGACTTCACTAGATATATAAAGCTGATGAATGCCAACAAACAAAACAGTGACTTAATTAAACTAAGCCTTAGCTCATGAAGTGGGTTAGCCATTTACTTTCCTCGCTGGCTTTTTCCTTGCCCGTGAATAGACCCATTTGTGTATGTGTGACCAACTTTTTTTTTTTTTTTTTTTTTTTTTTTTTTTTTTTTTTTTTTTTTTTACATTTTCACCCTTATCAGCTTTACAGCAAAACCACATGTGTATGCCTTTACCCCTGGGTTAACCCGACACTCTTTTAGGTCTAGAGAAAAAAATTGTTTGCCTCAACTGTATTTGAACCTCGAATCTACAGACGAGTAGGCGAGTGCACTAATCACCACGCCACCGGGATGTCTACTATGATTTCATTGTAGTTTCCTCTTTTACTGCGTTCGTCCATCACCACTCCACCTGGATGTTTTACTATGATTTCATTGTAGTTTTCTCTTTTACTGCGTTCGCCCAACAACTACTTCTACTTATCGTCCGTCCTTAAAAGGTTGTTAAATGGGCATAGATGCGTTGTGTTGTGGTTTACAACAAGCTGTGCTCCATTTTTGTTGCCCAGTGCATCCATTTGTGTCGCCCAGTACATCCATTTGTGTTGCCCAGTACATCCATTTTTGTTGCCCAGTACATCCATTTGTTTTGCCCAGTACATCCATTTTTGTTGCCCAGTACATACATTTTTGTTGTCCAGTGCATCCATTTGTGTCGCCCAGTGCATCCATTTGTGTCGCCCAGTGCATCCATTTGTGTTGTCCAGTACATCCATTTGTGTTGTCCAGTACATCCATTTGTGTTGTCCAGTACATCCATTGTGTTGTCCAGTACATCCATTTGTGTTGTCCAGTACATCCATTTGTGTCGCCCAGTGCATCCATTTGTGTCGCCCAGTGCATCCATTTGTGTTGCCCAGTACATCCATTTGGGTTGCCCAGCGCATCCATTTGTGTCGCCCAGCACATCCATTTGGGTCGCCCAGCACATCCATTTGGGTCGCCCAGTGCATCCATTTGTGTCGCCCAGTGCATCCATTTGTGTCGCTCAGTGTATCCATTTGTGTCGCCCAGTGCATCCATTTGTGTCGCCCAGTGCATCCATTTGTGTCGCCCAGTGTATCCATTTGTGTCGCCCAGTACATCCATTTGTGTTGTCCAGTACATCCATTTGTGTTGTCCAGTACATCCATTTGTGTCGTCCAGTACATCCATTTGTGTCGTCCAGTACATCCATTTGTGTCGCCCAGTACATCCATTTGTGTTGTCCAGTACATCCATTTGTGTCGCCCAGTACCACCATTTGTATTGTCCAGTACATCCATTTGTGTTGTCCAGTACATCCATTTGTGTCGCCCAGTGTATCCATTTGTGTCGCCCAGTGCATCCATTTGTGTCGCCCAGTGCATCTATTTGTGTTGTCCAGTACATCCATTTGTGTTGTCCAGTACATCCATTTGTGTTTGTCCAGTACATCCATTTGTGTTGTCCAGTACATCCATTTGTGTTGTCCAGTGCATCCATTTGTGTTGTCCAGTACATCCATTTGGGTTGCCCAGTACATCCATTTGGGTTGCCCAGAACATCCATCTTCAGCATAATATTTTGTAGGTAGCTGGTTGCCTTAGATTCCTTCTCGCTTGGCAGGACTGGTTCGATGTTTTGAGGCCCCACACGAAGTGGTGGAGTAGGATCTTGATCAGTTGTGACTCACTGATCTTGACTGATGTAGCCAATTATGTGTCGCTTACCGTTTCAGCTGATCTGCTGTTGAGCGTTATGTGTTCAGTCAGTTTTAACTACCTTCTCTTATTTGATACGAAAATACACAAATAGCCACTATGGATAATAAGTTACAATAGGTCAGAATGTACATATTTGTGATCCACCTAAGGCCTTTCTGTTGTAAGACATAAAATTATGACGCTTCTTTAGTGCCACATTAACATTTTGAGTTAATTTGGTTATTTCTTCTTCTACAACGATAACCCAAAGTGGGCGAAGATGCCGTGTGTCGTTAATTTACGACAATATCCAATAATTGCGCCTTTCAGCCAGACTCATCCGTCTACGGCATGCGCTTAACGACTTTGCCTGGGCGGCTGTCGTTTTATACTACTCTTTTCCATTTTAACTGCCAATTTTTCGTTAACATAGGCAGACTACACGCACTGGTTTTGTCTAAGTCACGAGGACCTTCCCAGAATGCTACCCTGGTACCCATTTCTGCCAGCGGCTGGGTCGACCGCGGGGGTATTTTTTTTTTATCCAACCACGAATTCACACTGCTTCCAGCGGGAATCGAACACGAGGTTTCCGAACGTCGGTAGCCCAGTCCGGTGGTTCTCCCAACTGGGCTACCGAGGCCCCCCCCCCCCCCCCCCCCCCCCCCGTTTCGCTTTTATCCGAGAGGATTGTACGTCGGTTTTCACAACCCAGAGACCGTGAAAGTAAAGCCGCGATTCGAACTCTGAACCCTCTTGTCCAGAAGCTCAAGCCTTACCTCTAGACACCCCCTGCGGATTTTTTTTTTGGGGGGGGGGGTACCAATGTAATGCCGTTGCTGCTGATTTTTAATCGGTGTCAAGGAGGACCGTAATGTCAAGTGGGTTCAGGGGGATGGTTGTATTAATGTTCATTATGCGGCTCTATCTGGGACCAGCAGGCGCCGTAAAGCGAGTGAGTCGATAGCAATCGACGCGTAGCTCATTCCTGGCGTCAGGGCTAGTGAACCAGAGGTTACGAAGACTCTTTACTGGTACTATCTCATGATGGATCTGGAAATAGACTAAACCAGCTTGATCGAGTGAGTCACGATCGGAAACAAAGGAAGAAATCACAGAACCCAAAAATATTATGTCGAATGATTCGAGTCGAAAGATGCAAACATTGCAGTTTACTTTAAACCATTATGCAGCACCACTTGTTCCCATTTCAATTCCCCTCCCGTTTCCCTCATGTTGGGCTGTGACAAGGCATAGTTAGGATGAACTCCATCAAAAAATACAAAATAATTTACGACCCCCCTCACCCATTTTATTTAGACCAGTAGCCGGACTAGGACCGGTTGACATTCTTAAATCACCCCACTTTTGATATTGGCGCCCCATCGGGTTTTTTTCAGCTATAACTATACAAATGTTGTCGTTTAATCATCTAGTATGAATGTTATTTTTTTTTCTCGTCATTTTGACGCCCCCTTATGACGTGCTAGATTCCGCAGCCCTCACGAAATAATTGCCATCCTAGTACCATTCTTTACCATATGGATTTGAAGGGGAAAAACACATTTCTTAATGTTTAAATTGAATAATGATATGTCTACAGAAATGAGAACATTTCATTATCTTCATGCTCGAAACACAGTAACCGTTTTGTTGTAGGTTACAATTTCACTCGTAAAATATCACACTTGATAATATTACATAAACAGATCCCTCTATAAATGTCAGGCCCAGAATATATATTTTTTTTTTTTGCGTTCGCCAGCTTTTTACCTCTGACGAAGTCCCTAGAGACTAGGAACTGAATTTTGCTTGTTAATCCGTTTTTCCCTGGTAGCCGTGTGCACAGGGGTCCCTCGCCGAACAGGCAGATAACTCCGTCTTCGGGGGTACTCATATTTATTCCGTCCATGAATAATTGACATTTCAAGCCGGGCCTCGCTGCTGAGACCAGGGGCGGTTACCGATGAGAGATCCCAACTAACCGGATTTGAACCCACAACCTCTCTGTCTCGAGACTGGCGTCTTTCCTCGAGACCAACCAGTCCCCAGGCCCAGAATATAAACGAGAGAATCACAAGTTGAACATTTTTACATTTTGATGTTCCCATTATCGATTTTTCTGACAATTCAGAAGTTAAAGTGTTGAGTAGTTTGTATAATTATTTTAACAATCAAGTACCTCTACAAGCGTTTTCTCCTCTTATGTTAATTATCAGGATCTATTAATTTTATTTTATTCTTCGACACTTCCTTATGTTTTTTTCTTTGGGTGCCGAGTTAGATTAACATAAGTAGTTTTTGCTCATCTGAAAGCTTCAGCTTTTGCAATTTGATGTTGTCCTTTCATTAATGTTGTCATCCCATTCTATTCTGTATATGCTTCATGTTCTGCGTCCCTTCTCATTGATGTGTGCGTTCTATTGTATGGAGAAATAAGATTAGGCATTCTTGGTCAGCTGGAGCTGCGATAGCTCAGTGGTTATTGAAGGTGACTACACGGGACAAGAGATAGGGTTCGATTCCAACCGACGGTTTCCGGTTCACCCAGCTTTTAATGGGTACCTGATTTTTTTTTCTGGGAAAGTAAACCGGCATGGGCGTAATACTGACCACATTACCCCAAAAATCATGTGCCGAAGGCCTGTAAAATTTATGGTCACTAACACCATATTCCCTATACGCCACTTGGCGTGACGGGGGTACTTTACTTTTTTTTTTTTTATTATTCTTGGTCAGCAATGATCTTCTTTTCTTCTTATTATTATTATTGTCATTATTATTATCTGCCTCTATAATAGAGTAGTGTTTTATTAGTGCGTATAGTTCGTGCAGGAGCCACGTTATATTTATGCACTATAGACTTTCCTTTAAATCTCGTTTGACTGGCTACTTCATCTAGTGAGCAAGGACAGACATGACGTAACATAAAACATCAAACACAGCTACTCGTATGGAATCATGTCAAGAGTCAGGCTCAAACACGTCCAGCTCTCGCCGAGTTTATTAACGTAACAACATAACGATAGCAAATTCAAGATCTGTAGAATCAAACAACGTGACTTAGCATCATCCATCTGGATTATTTACCTCTAGAACAAAACAGCTAATCAGTTTCTACTTCTTAAGTCTAACGAACCTGAGGGTTATTAACACTGTCCTTGACGGACCAATAAATTATAATATTCTTAATCTGACCTTATTGAAATCATTTGTGTAATCACGGCTGCTATAATACACTTGAATCGATCTAATCTACTCCAATCTGACCTTAGATGTCAATCTTCAAGATATTACCCATAGTTACCAGTATCTACTTTAATGCGACCTTCTCTCTTTGATGGCTGGCGAGCGACTCAAATCTCTAACAAAGAAGACTGACTTTCGGTGGTAATCACGTGACCAAAAACCTGGACCATGTCTCTCACGAGACCTTCAAAAGACCTCTGGTAACAATTTTTCACGAGATGACCTTCAACAGACCACTGGTAACAATTTCTCACGGGTTCTATCCTGCTTCGGAACATATATTGTTCTTTGTTTTTTTCTGTTGTTGTTTATTTGTCATTTTTTCCGAGTGCTAACACATACCTTTTCCTTCTATTATTCCCTATTATCGCCTCGGAAGTTTCCCTATTTAATCATATTTATTTATTATTATTTGTCTCCAGTAGCAATTTCTCACGACTCTTACTTATGACCTGCTGTATCGTTATGCTTGACACTGAGAGCAGAGGATTTGAATGGACATGCTTTCTGTAAATAGCGTTCTTGTTTTAATGGATCCAGTTTTGTGTTTTTGGGGAAGAGGTAGTGCGAAAGCTAGATTTCTCAATATTTGGTTTATCTAACTGCATTTGATGTTCTAATTTTGTATCCACTTGACCATGTTTGGAGGATGATGTTCCTAGATTTGATATACTTTTTTGTATCCCTGTCAGAGAATGTGGAGACCCCTGCCATAAATTACTTCCTAGACGTTCAAGAGTTAGCTCAACAAACACGTTTAGTGACGTCTTGTGTTACTTGTAGCAGATTTGTCCATGCCATCCTTTCACGCTGAGATTTACTTTAGATTTTGGTTATGTAAATTGGGTTTTTTTTTCAAACTGTGACCAATAGGCCAAAATTTAAGTAGGTCTTTTATATTTTGGGGTCATTTCCAAACTTTGGTTTCGTAGTGGTTAGTGAAATAGTCTACAGGAGAAGGAGGTCGACGGCTTTTAGTTCATACAATCTTAAATGAGTACCAGTAGTAAGTAACATGTGGTGAAACTAAATTGGCATTGCTGATGTCTGTGCGAATGGTAAGAAATATGGACATTCTTTCTTTTTTATTTTCATATTAGCGTTGATTTCTTAAACTAGGAGAAATGTAGAGAGAGAGAAAGAGACAGAGAGAGATTGAGAGAGAAATGTTGCTTCTACTGGACGAACTAAATGACATGCCCCATTATTTGACAGTTTTGTTGTATAATCATACCATCCAATTTAAACCTCCAAAAATAAAATGTTTGAGCTCATTCTGACTGACCGTACGTTGGAAGCCCGATCTTCACTTCTTTATAAACCTATTGTATGTGAGATTGAGTAATAAGAAGATTTTAAACATCCGTTGGGATCAACACATTACGAACAAAAATATCGTCAGAAGATCAGGCATTAACAATATCAATCAAGATGAGAAAAGAAGGCATTGGAAATGGCTAGACCTTGTTCCACGAATGGAACGGACCAGCTATCCGTACCTAGCATTAACATGGACACCACCTGGCAAACAAAGATGAAGCAGACCATTGGGGACATGGCGACGAACCATACATGATGAAATGAATGAAGCTGGCAGGTCCTGGCGAGAATTGTCCCTGCTTGCTCCAGATCTGGTTGGGCGATCTCTTGTAGGTGCCCGATGCTCCATTCAGAGTTCAGAAGATTAAGAAGAAGGAGAAGACGATGAGTAGAAGCGAGCATGAAAGATCAGCAATAATTCTTTCGCACAACCTGCTAATGGAAAACACTTAGAATTTTATGGTCGAAAAGTTGTCAGCGAAGATGTTCTTACACTAGTAAAGGGAATGTCCCGTCATGCCTTAAGGTGTATATCATGTTCTATCTATCGACCTTTCCAGCCGTAATCGGCCCATAGGGCATAGACTCAGATACTCTTTCCCTATTTCAAAATTATCTTTCTAGCAGTCTCATTCCTTGTAAAGATTTTGTATCAAATCTCGCCTTTGTCTCTGTTCAGTGCAAGCATCTCGATCTCATTGAGGGATCCGATTCCTGCTGCCTTTGCCTCTCTGATTAATGTTCTTCTCAATGTTTTCCTTGGTCGGCCTCTTTTCCTCCTACCTGTTGTTTCCCCACTTGAGGGCTTGCTCTGCCATTCTGTTATTATCTCTTCTCATCACATGTCCAACATATGTCGGTCGTCTTTTCTTGATTACTGATGATATTATTGGTTGATTGGTGATTTCTCTAATTTCCCGTATATCATGTTAGAGCGTTTTTTTTCCCACAAACAGTACATTTATGGGCCGTGTCTTCAGTATCTGGTTATCCTGCATTTTTAACTTCGCTGGCATCAATCAATCCGCCACCCACACTTTTTCTTGCAAAATAAAGTTGCAAAGTTACATTTGGATTTAATTAGTCATGCCTTGAGAAAACACTGGAGCGTTTCATAAAACGCCGCCTTTTTCTTATCGCCTTATCTGCTTTCCATCTTTTCTTGTGCTTGTTTCTCTTCTTCATTATCCGTTTTCAGATGTCAACTTGAATGTTGTCAAACAAAACAGTTGAGTTACGGACAGAACACGTCTTTGTAATTTGTTCAGGAATACGCTGTTCGTTGAAGAGCTGCATAGTTGAAGTTAAATAAATGCAGAAGAGTTATACACCCCATTGAAATGTGGCCATTCGGCCGAGTAAAATGGAAGACATTTCTTGCTGCACTGCTCGAAGTTATGACGTATTTATAATCACTGATTACTGTCGTGCTCAACGTAGCTTAGAAGATGGCTAAATAATTCTGTTCGATAGAATTCATTGCTATTAACTTGGTTTAATGTGATCAGATAAGGACGATCCCAAACAGTTATTGAGTTATTTGTGGGTTATTATCATTGCACTCCGAACATGTCCTTACGTGCTCAGATCCTCTCCTTAGCATGTCCCACAGCGTCCAGCGACTGATAACTCCAGGTCTGTGTTGGTTGATGGGACCTCTTATGCGCCCACTAAATCTCTCTTGTTTCTGGCTGAACCCATTTAACTACTATCTTTTTCATCCCCAGTGACGTTGATTCATGGTTATCAAAGTCTTGTGCTCTTCCCGTACCTGGAAGGGTCCACCTGATCCGTTGATTGGCCGTCTTCTACGACGGCACAGCTAGATAGCCTGTCCGCTCCTTTATTTCCTCGCACTACCGCATGTCCAGGGCGTAGACAAAGGTGATCCCAGCAGTTTTACTCTTAAACGATGTTTGGTAACGGGCGAGAACATATCAGTACGACTATACAGTTGTATCTATATTTTGAATTTAGTTTATTTATGCCTGAGAGGTAATATCAGAAATCAAGAACTGAGAAAAAATCTAGGAATAATTTCCGTCATAGAGTACATACAGAAACAACATATACAATTATTTGGCCACGTGGTAAGGCAGAAATATCAAAACACAACACAATGAACCCCTAAAAAACGTTGCGAAAACACCAGACCCAAAGGCCGACCACGAAAAAGATGGATTGAAGGAGTATTAGAAACACTAGGAAACATAACAGTAGGAGAGGCCAATAGAAGAGCAAAAGACCGCAAATTATATCTCCGCTCGACGCAGAAAGGCAAATGAGGATGAAAAAAAAAGAAGTTTATTTATCTATCAACAGACCTTCAGCGAATGTCGGAATTAAATGAAGAGGATGGTTTATAGTGCACACTCGCTGGTTATTCTGGTCCTCCTGTGGACCACATTACCACATACAAAAAATGCGCTGAGTGTAAAACAAATTATTGGCACTAACACTATATTCCTTCCTGCCTTTCTTATTTCAAGCCAACATAGTTTTCATAAAATAGTTAGAGATAGGGAGAAGGGTGACCTTCAAATAGTCTAGGATAATACGGTCTTGTTTTTTTTTCTTTCTGTATACATCACTCCCCTGCTATATTATGTTCTACGGTAATACTTCCCTTTTACCTTTTTTGTATGTTGCGTACACAGACGAACACACATAATCTGTAGGAAACCACATACAAGTATCCATTAACGTACGTGTTTAACCTCTGAATATTTAAAAAAACAAAGTCTGATAACGGAGAACACGCCTTGTAGTGATTATGGTGATAGGAGATATATCACTATTGCGATATCTTGGGATTGATACATTTGATGTGAATAAGTGACATTGGGTTACTAGCACTCCAACGGGTTTATTAGAAAACACCTTTTTAGAGAGACGCCATTTCACTCTTGATTTCCCTGCTATCGGTCGTCTCTCTTTATCTATTTTCTCCTCACCCAAGCAAGTATGGGAGCCGCCATAGCTCAGTGGTTAGTGAACTGAACTACAAAGGACAAGAAGTAGGGTTCGATCCCAACCGACGGTCTCCGGGTTCACCCAGCCTTAAATGGGTACCTGATTTTTTTTCTTGGAAAGTAAAGCGGCACGGGCGTAATACCGACGACATTACCCCAAAAATCATGTGCTGTAAAATTTCTAATCACTAACACCATATTCCCTATTCGCCACTTGGCGTGATGGGGTTCTTTACTTTTTTTTTTTTACAAGGAAGCTATACATTTTTTCCCCTCTCGCTCTCAGCGTGCTTTCTTTCTTTCTTTCTTTCTGTCTTTCTTTTTTTCTTTCTTTCTTTCTTTCTTTCTTTCTTTCTTTCTTTCTTTCTTTCTTTCTTTCTTTCTTTCTTTCTTTCTTTCTCTTTCTTTCTTTCTTTCTTTCTTTCTTTCTTCCTTTCTTTCTTTCTCTATCTTTCTTTCTTTCTTTCACAGTCATTGTTCATGTCTCTGTCTATATCTCTCTCTTTTAACAACTCTCGACCACCTACCACATAATAATGACCGAGAAATATGCGTGTAACACAACAGAAGACATATGCTAAACTATCAGAGATAGCTAGAACCAACAGAGCATCTAACAAACTCCTTGACGCATATTTACAATTAATGCAACTGTTGATAACAATGATATTCGAGACTCACCATCAACTTGCAACAGTTTCAGCGCTGTATTTCTTTCTCTGCCATAGATTCAGATTCTCCTAACTGATCTACATTATTTACGACTTTCATCGTCTCATAATGAGGACGTGAATATATAAGGGAAATAACAAGAAGTAATAAATTGGTCAACTCAGGAAGTAAATTAAATCCTGAGACTCTAGAGACAATATAGGCAGTGGTGAGAGTATATATTAGTTATGTACTCGTTTATACAGTTACAGAAAGTGATTAATTTAGGTTGTCCCTGTTGGAATGTAGCTCCCATTAAATCGACTTTATTTTACTGCAGCATTGTATCTTTGTCGGGTATACTCGTTGTAGAAACTATAAGATATTCTGGTGACGCATCATTTAACGTGAAGACAAAGAGCCCAGAAAGTTAATGAGATTTATTTTGTTAAAGATCCTAGTCTTTCTGGATCCCACAGTGAAGTGTCTCATCGAGAGCTGATATTATCGCTGATAATTTGATTGACTTCTTGTCAATAGTTGGAAGATGTAGTAGAGATAATAAGTTGTTGTTGTTGGATTTGTCAACAACCTCAGAAGAGGGGTGGGAAAGAAAGAATAAGAAAGAATTGATACTGATATTCTAGTACTACTAAATGAAGGAGCAGGAATTTTCCTCTCCCTTAAAAATGGAACACAAAAGAGGCTCTCTGTTGCAACAGGAAAACATTGAAGTAACTTTAAGACAGGGCAGAAACTCTGAAAATTGCAGATGAAACTCTCTTGAAGGAGAAGATAGAAGACATTGTATGTAGTCCTCACATATGCTCTGTCAGGTACATCGCTGAGGAGTCATGGAAACTAAGACCACAATGATGTAAGAGAAGCAATCTACAAGCTCTGCCAAATTACTTGTGTGTTTGCATATACTCCTTTCATTTGTATGATTTTATATGGAGATATCGTCATTTCTGATTTTGTCATACCATCTGATGCTTAGAATTTTCTATGGTGAGTTATTTTAAAGAGGCTACGTCTTTTGTTTGGTTGTATCATTCAATCTGCTCTCTCAGCAATCTAATAGGACCATTTGTTACACTTGTTTCTCTCTCTCTCTCTCTGCGATCAAGACTCAATCATAGTAGGATTCCAGACTCTTATGAAGTCAGCTGTCTGTTTAAGCGATTCGATTGCCCCATATAGTTTCTCTTCCAGGGAGGTGGGTGTGGACCACATTGTTCTTCTCACTTACACTTGTTTTAAATACTTGTAGCTAGTAATTTGTTTTTATATTGTTTCTTTTTTGCAGTTCATATTTGGTTTGAATTTTCTAGCTTTATCTATATTATCTGATGAACGTTTCTCTTTGCTCCCCTCCCCTTGTCATTTATGCAGCTCAAATATCATTATATAAAGCGATGCACTTCCTCCAATGACACTTCATCAGTTTCTGCCAGATCGTCGCATGTGTTGTTGCATTTCATTATCTCGGTTATATCAGTATCAATATGCAGTCCCATCACGACGTAATTTGTTCTATGTTCTTGTAGCTTGTCTCTCATGTGGGTTTGTGTGCGAAGACTGCATTGTCATCGGCAGAAACTCGGTCATCCAGGTTGTTCCATAGTGACTACCAAATCACATTTCACTTTATTTATTTGGTGGTCTTCTTAATCCAACCACTTAACCAGGAGAAATAAAATGAGAAACAGGAAGCATCTTTATGTGATGCACTCCGCCTCGACTTTGCAACATTCTGCCCGTTGCCTAGCATGCACTATAACATATGCAGTCACAGCAAACTCTTTACACAGAACTTCGCAGCAGGAGGCAATCTGATCATCAGAAGTAACACCGCCGAGTAAGTGTTTCAACCCTTTAGTTTTTTACACTTTAGGGGATGTAGGCTCGCCTGTGTCATGACCCCCAGTCGCCAACATCCTACTGCATTGAACTTGAAGGCTCACACTATATTCCACATATAATAGCTACACTTATTCTGCACTTTTCATCGAAAGTACTATCCACACTCGATCGCACACGACTTTAGCTTTAACATTGCACATTGATGTCCTCTTCGTGGTGGCAGCAGTCTAAAATGGCTTGCTACTCTGCATGACATCCTTTTATACTGTCATGGCTGCGTACAACTTGTCTGAGGAGGTATTTTAGCCCAAGAAAATGAGCAATTATGCACCGCTGAAATAATGTAACATATGTAGATCCACACAGCTTTAATGGCAGACGATAATATTAGCCAAGATCTCAAAAGAGATCCAGAGGCAAAATATAAGATCTGACATGCAATGCGTGCCAGAGTGAAGACGAAAGGTGGACTGATCAGAAACAACTCTGCAAACAAAAGATGACTGAAGTGTGCTAGACATCGGGCACACTGCCAATAATGGCCACGGCCGCAGGAAGTGTAGGAATTGCCATGTTTGTTTTTCTATGAGACGTCACAATGCGTACCGGTCTCTGATTGCCTCGTTAGTCTGTGACCAAGAAAAGAATGAAGACTAGGCCATGACCGTTTAAACATTTCCCACCCGCTACTTGAAACCACAATCTACAGTAAATTATAATGTTTAAATTGATACAATTTAAATGCAAACAAAAACTGGGTCATCGCGGGCGTTTAATTTTCACATTCATTCGTTAAATTTAAATTAAAAAAAATTCACTTTCGTAATAAATTGATAACTCTAAATGTTATAATATGTTGATTTTAGGGTTAGCAATCTGCCTTCAATTATTATTTCTTCAGTCACGTTTACCAGACTATTTCATCAACAGACGCACAAAACTTCTGCCAAGACTATAGACAAATAATAATAAATGAATATTATTTTATAGAGGGAAACTTCCTGGAGATTCTTGTCTTAATAGGAAAAATACAGATATACAATTTATTTCTCCAGTTGTGATCGCAATCCTATGCCGTAGTCATGAGAACACCTGCGTGAAAGACATCGCCAATGATGGCTAATTTTTTAGTTAGCCGAGTTGGCAGTGTTCCCAATCGTTTAGCTTTTCGTGGCAAGGCGCTGTGCCAAGGAGTACGGTTTCGGTCCTGCTTAAGACCATATATTGTTCTTTGTTTTTTTTTTTTCTGTTGATTATTTGTCTTTTTTTTTTTTTTTGCTAGTGCTGTAAACATACATCTTCCTCTCAATTGACTTGCCGAGACTATAATCTTTCTGTAAAAATTACAAGATATCTTAAACAATGTCAATCTATTCAAGCTACCAAATGACAGGGTGTCAATACGGACGTCAACGGTCTCATCTGGGATAACACCTATGTGAAAGATGCAGTCATCTATACAGACGGATCCGTAGTATGACACCAAGCGACCTGCTGGGCATTTACAGCACGCTCGGCAGGCAGAACAGTCAAGGAAGACAGTGGTGCTTTGTTGTGACCACGAAGAACATGACGATGGAGTTGATGGCAGTGACCAGGGCATTCATCTGGTTACAGTCACAAAACTACACCCACGCCTGCATACTAAGTGATTCGATGAGCGTGATAGGAAAATTTACAAAATTACCACGAGGCGTGGGATCTTGATCAGTTCTGACACAGTGCAGTGATCTATGACTTGCTAACCGCTTCTATGATCTGAACTTACAGTAATGACGATTCATTTATTCATCTTTCCATTCGCTCTTATTTTAACGTCCCCGGCCCATGTATTCATCATCGCTCTTATTTCAACCTCCCCTGTTCAGTTATTCTTCTTTCCCACCGCTCTTATTTCAACCTCCCCGGCTCAGTTATTCTTCTTTCCCACCGCTCTTATTTCAACCTCCCCGGTTCAGTTATTCTTCTTTCCCATCGCTCTTACTTCAACCTCCCCGGTTCAATTATTCTTCTTTCCCATCGCTCTCACTTCAACCTCTCCGGTTCAGTTATTCTTCTTTCCCATCGATCTTAACCTCCCCGGCTTAGTAATTCATCTTTCCCATCTCTCTTATTTCACCCTCCCCGGCTTAGTAATTCATCTTTCCCATCTTTCTTATTTCAACCTCCCCGGGTCAGTTATTCATTTTTCCTGTCGCACCTATTTCAACATCCCCGGTTCAGTTATTCATTTTTCCTGTCCCACTTATTTCAACATCCCCGGTTCAGTTATTCATTTTTCCTGTCGCATCTATTTGAACATCCCCGGTTCAGTTATTCATTTTTCCTGTCGCACTTATTTCAACATCCCCAGTTCAGTTATTAATTTTTCCTGTCGCATCTATTTGAACATCCCCGGTTCAGTTATTCATTTTTCCTGTCGCACTTATTTCAACATCCCCAGTTCAGTTATTCATTTTTCCTGTCCCACTTATTTCAACATCCCCGGTTCAGTTATTCATGTTTCCTGTCGCACCTATTTCAACTTGCTCAGTTGTTTCCGTTTATTCCATCACTCGCCAGACAACGACATAAATAGGTTCAATGTACTATTTTTCTCCCTTATGTCCTCCGTTGCACTTCAGTTATCACAGCCGTTCTGTCACGGCTGGAAAGGTTTGATATTGTGCTTCGCTATGCTACAAGTAAACTGGCAATAGAGTATATAGAATTACAACTTAAAAAGTGTACAGTGGCAGCTTTAACAACTTAAAATGTGTACAGTAGCAGCTTTAAAGTATGTATTACAGTTCTTGTTACGTTTTATTGTTGTTTATTTATTTTTTGAGGGTTGGGAGGGGGGGGGCAGAGTATTGATGGAACGTGGTCAAGCGGTAAGACGTAGGTCTCAGGACAAGAAGGATTCGAGTTTGAATTACGTCATAATTTTATTCGCCGCGGTGGAGTTCGTTGTGTTCAAATCTCTAGATATTTTCTTGGCTTTTATCGGTCACCGGGTAGTGAGATTCGGTATATGCCGCATAAGGACGAAAAATGCCTACAAGTAAGACATAGGCTTCTCGGCAGGAAGGATCTGGGTTCGATTCCAACCACAGGCGGAGGGAGTCTCTCTGTTCGGATCCATGAATGAATTTCTGTCTCGGCTATACCCTCGGTCGGTCACTAAGTAGTGAGGTCTGGCGAAAAAAAAAATAAGGTCCCGTTTAAACCCTGCACACTTTAAAGAACTCTTGGTAGTTAACAATCAAAAGAGTAAGCCAATTTAGCCACTGCCTGGATACTAATTGTGAAGAGATAAAAATTGACCGAATTCAAGGTGTTCGTCGGTGGATCTCAGCCGAAACAATCGTGAGTGTTTCTGCTAACATGTGGCTGTGATGCTGCACGCTGAGAATAGGATATGGAACTATGTAGTTATCTAAAGTGCAATAAAATGTATCTGTCGACTAAATTAAACTGTTATTATTTAATTTTATAGAGTTTTACTTGCTTTGTCTCAGTAGCATTGACGTCTTAAAACAACTAAAAATGAAAAGAGAACTACTAAACACAATTCAAACAAGACACATGCGATTTTTGGGCCATGTTAAAAGACACAACAGCTTACTAAAAGTAATCCTGGAGGAGAAAATACAAGGTAAAAGAGGCAGAGACAGGCCAAGACTAACATGGACGAGTAACATCAAAAGATGGACAAACCAGCCTATGACAACCTTTCACCATAAAAGCAAGAGACAGAGCAGAAAGGTGCTCCATTGTAGCCAGCCTTCGTTGCGGAGATGGCACTCGATGATGATGATGTCTCAGTAGAAAATATATATTCTCTTTTTCTCCCTCTCTTTGTCTCTGCGTGTGTTCGAGACTGTTATATACCCCACCGTAGCCCTCCCCTATGCACTTTCTGGACTTTTGTACGGTGAAGTTTAACACCTCACCTCCATGCTACTCTTTATATAATGCAGGACATCTTGTATGCTAAACAGTAACTTTGCGTACGCGCGTGTTAATGGCAGCCGTTAACATTTAGTAAGGAAGTCACATATACTTGTGCTCACAGATAAACCCAGGAGATTTACTGCTATGTGGGGTTAAATCTAATTACTTGACACTCATCCAGTGGAGCAGAAGTGAGACAGAGTTGGCTGGAGTGTTATCGTGCTTGTTTTCAAACTACAAACCTGCCCTTACCAGCTCTTGACGGTTTCAACAAAAAAACTTCATAGAAGAGTTCCCTTGAAATCGTGTTCCTTTGCTGATTTAATTTTGTTCTGTTGATCGTTTTAAAAATGTAACTCGGCCATGACCTTTTCATGATTTATTAAACCTGGAGGAAGATACGAGTGCTTAAATCATACTTAAACACTTGGAGTAGATAAATAATTTAGCACATATGCAGCCACCCTCATCAAGTTAGCGATTTTTGGTCATATCATCATATAACTGTACCGTGACCATATCTTAAAGCGGCCTCTTCAGATCAAGGTACAAATAATAATACATAAATATTATTATATGGGGAACTTCCGAGGCGATAATAGGGAATAATAGAACAAAGAAGTATGTGTTAGCACTCGGAAAAATTGACAGACAAGTGTGCCAAGCGTTCGGCTTCTCGTGGCAAGGCGCGGTGCCACTGAGTACGGGTTCGATCCCACTTCGGACCATATATTGTTCTTCGTTTTTTTCTATTGTTGTTTGTCTGCCAATTTTTCCGAGTGCTAACACATACTTCTTTGTTCTATTATTCTCTCTTCAGATCAACCAGTGTGAGAGCTAACATTACGTTGACTGACAACGTGATTTTCAACAATTTAGGCGTGTCTGAACGTTTGATTGTTATGTCGTCGCAGACCTGTGTAATATCTTTGCTCCATCCATATCCTCAACGACTTTCTCTGTGAATCTTGCCCTCTTTTATTTCCATTATTAAGCTGCTATATCTCTTCCAAATCAGCATATGACAACCTGCACCATCAAAGCAAGAGACAGAGTAGAATGACGCTCCATGGTAGCCAACCCTCGTTGTGGAGACGGCACTCGATGATGATGATGATATCTCTTCAGCTGGGAAAATTGAGGGACGAAGAGATAGAGGGAATCAAAGAGAAAATATATTCGATAGCTTAAGAGAATGGTTTAACTGGAAAATTGAGGGACGAAGAGAAAGAGGAAACCAAAGAGAAAAGATACCAGACAGCTTAAGAGAATGACTTCGTAAAAGGTTAGCAACAGAAATGATAAATAACTGTCGAGATCGAACGTTTTTGAGAGACATGATCACCTACGCCAGCAGGCCTGGTACTTGATGATGATCTCTTAAGCCTCAGTAGCTGAGTGGTTAGTATGCTAGAGTCCCGGTCATGAGGTTGTGAGTTCGATTCTCAGAAGAGGCGGATTTTTTTCCTGACCGACAAGGTCCGGAATCCACTAAGCCTCTAAAAATGGGTGCTAGACTCTTTGCTTGGAAGCAAAAGCGGCCTGGTTTGCTACCGACCACATCACCCAAAAATATGCCCGTGATCATGAAGAAATATTGTCGTTATCACCATATTTCCCAAACGCCATGTAAGGTAGGCCGATGGAGCCTTTACTTTTACATGATATCTCTTAAAGACATTTGGAATTCATGACCCAGGTAGGCCCATTCTTCTTAGCGTGTCAAGAATCTAAAAAACTAAAACGCTAGTTCGACAGTTGAACCCTTTTGAAGTAAAGTGAAGAGCCCCGTCACGCCGAGTGGCGTAGAGAGAATATGGTGTTAGTGACCCTCATTTTTACAGACCTTCGGCACATGATTTTGGGGTAATGTGGTCGGTATTACGCCCGTGTCGCTTTACTTTCCCAGAAAGAAAATCCGGTACCCATTTAATGCTGGGTGAACCCGGAAGCCGTTGATCAGGATCGTACCCGACCTCTTGTCCTTTGTAGTCCAGTTCACTAACCACTGAGCTATCGCGGCTCCCGTTGGACCCTATTATGATGATCATAGTATCCCCTTTTGCGAAAATGCACAAAAAGTCTCCTATCACTGATGAGAATTCAATCTTCATTTATACCAGTGGACAAACAATAATACAAATTAAAAAATCGCAATAATCTTTCTTTACTTTCGACTTTCACTCGACGACTACTCCTCGTCATCGTTCGTCCTTAGAAGGATGTTATGTGGGCGTTGATGCGTTGTGTTGTAGTTTGCAGCATAACGATGCTTTTTGCGTATTTTGGCTCAAAAGAACTCTCTTCAGCACGGCACTTTAGACTACCGGGTTACATCCCCTCTTCCATAGCCAATTACTTGGGCAAGCTTGTTGGTCCGTTCCCAGGAGCAACGCGTGGAGGTGAGGTGGGGGTCTTGATCAGCTCAGATGTTCGTCGACTCTGACATAGCAGTCAGCTATAGGTCGCTGATCACTTTCAGCTCATTTGCTGGTGGTCATCTCCCCCTCCCCCCAAATTAATATATTCTTTTGTGTCGTTAAAGTCATAGTGTGACTAAGTCTATTAAACTGGTTCTGTCCCAATCTGGTTCTCTTCTTAGTAATGCCTGTGGGATTTTATTTGATTAAAAAAAAAAAGTAAAGTACCCCCGTCACGCCAAGTGGCGTATAGGGAAATATGGTGTTAGTGACTCTATATTTTACAGACCTTCAGCACATGATTTTTGGGGTAATGTGGTCAGTATTACGCCCGTGCTGCTTTACTTTCCCAGAAAAAATCCGGTACCAATTTAAGGCTGGGTGAACCCGGAAGCCGTCGGTTGGGATCGTACCCTACCCCTTGTCCGTGGTAGTCCAGTTCACTAACCACTGAGCTATCGCGGCTCCCTATTTTTTTTATTTATTTGATTAATTATTATTATTATTTTTTTAATCTGTGTGAATTCATATTCTAGCTTGTATATGACTTGGGAACCTCAGTAGACACGTGACCGGTATTCCCAGCCCTTCAGACCCTTCATAGCCAAGCTTCAGTGTAGTGCGAGGATATTGTACCAAATAATGCTTTCTGGAGAAAAGAAAAACGGAATAATTTGTGAGTCATCGTCATTGCACTCCGAATATGTCCATAGGTGCTCAGATCTCCTCCTTAGCAAGCCCCGCAGCGTCCAGCGACTGACGACTTCAGCTCTATGTTGGCTGATAAGTCCTCTTATGCGCCTTCTAAGCCTCTCCTTTCTAGATGTACGCAATTTTATCTGTCTCTTTCATCCAAAGTAAAGACGTGGACTCATGGTTGTCGAAGTCCTCTACCCTTCCAGAATCTCGAAGGCCATTAATAACGTCCGCCTGATCTTTTGGTTGACCGTCCTGGACGACAACACAGCTAGCTCGGACAGTCCGCTCTTTCATTTCCCCACACTCTTGCATGTAAAAAATTCCTTGATTGAAAGTCATTTAAGACTGAACGCTGTCTTGACGATATAAATGGATTTACTTTGAAAAAAGAACCATATATTGATTGGACCACGGTTTGTCTTGTGAAGACTTATAAAGTTTAAAGCAACACTCAGTAGCCACCACAATCATTACATGTGACCGACAAAACAGCACATATGTATAACGTTAAGTGAACAGATAAGGCCAAAGTTATGGTTAGTTGTGAAGGTAGCCCCATTGTTGGCTGTTAAATAATCAAATTCACGACATTTCCTCATGCTGGGTTAGGTGGATGCTCATGCTGAGAGGTCGGTGGTGACACGTATTTTTAGAACAGGATAAGAGTAAACAAGTAATAGACCCGTACACGAGTGATGGATAGGAGTACACCCGTGGTGGATGAGAGTACACGAGTGGTGGATGAGAGTACACGAGGGGTGGATGAGAGTACACGAGTGGTGGATGAGAGTACACGAGTGGTGGATGAGAGTACATGAGTGGTGAATGAGAGTATATGAGTGGTGGATGAGAGTACATGAGTTGTGGATGAGAGCATATGAGTGGTAGATGAGAGTACACGAGGGGTGGATGAGAGTACATGAGTGGTGGATGAGAGTACATGAGAGGTGGATGAGAGTATATGAGTGGTGGATGAGAGTACATGAGTGGTGGATGAGAGTACATGAGTTGTGGATCAGAGAACACAACTAGTGGATGAGAGTATGCGGTTTGTAGATTAGAATAAACAATTGCGCTATATTGCGCTAGTAATAAGTTATTATTGCCATGACAGATGTCATTTTGTTGAGCTCCATTGAGCATACCCTTTCCAGTAACACTTTTCATTATTTCATGTAAAAATATGTGTCATAAAGCTTTGTTTCCTGTATATGACTATGTGTGTCGTAAAGTCTTGTTTCACCTATATGACTGTGTCATAAAGCCTTGTTTCTGGTATATGGTTATGTATCATAGACCCTTGTTTCACGTATATGACTATGTGTCATAAAGCATTGTTTCAAGTAAATGATTATGTGTCATAACGCTTTGTTTCACGTGTATGACTTTATGTCATAAAGCTTTGTTTCACGTGTATGACTTTGTGTCATAAAGCTTTGTTTCACGTATATGACTTTGTGTCATAAAACTTTATTTCACGTATATGACTTTGTGTCATTACGCTTTGTTTCACGTATATGACTTTGTGTCATAAAGCTTTGTTTCACGTATATGACTTTGTGTCATTACGCTTTGTTTCACGTATATGACTTTGTGTCATAAAGCTTTGTTTCACGTATATGACTTTGTGTCATAACGCTTTGTTTCACGTATATGACTATGTATTTAAAGAATATATAACAGAATTATTTCATGACGAAAGGGACAACAAGCCAGACATAAAATGTACATACAACTATGAAATCCTGAAATCTGAAGTAGAAAAAGCTATAAAAACAATGAAAAAGGGAAAAGAAGCAGGGCCTGACAATATACACATAGAGATGATACAGGCTCTAGAAGAGTTTGGCGTCGAAGTGATCACAGACATATGCAATGACATATACCGTACAGGATACATACCAAACGATCTAAAAACATCAACTTTCATTGCATTGCCTAAAAAGAATGGCGCAGTTGAATGCAGTGACTTCAGAACAATAAGTCTAATGAGCCAGGTAACAAAAATTTTACTAAAAGTTATACAGGGAAGGATTCAGAATAACATCAATACTGAATCAGATGAGCAACAATTCGGATTCAGGAAAAACAGTGGGACAAAAGAAGCCATATTCAGCATGAGAACATTGATTGAAAAGTACACAGAAGTAAACAAACCAATATATGCCTGCTTTATAGACTACACCAAAGCTTTCGATAGAATACACCATAACCAACTTATAGACTGCCTAAAGGATATAAAGCTAGACGACGCAGTCATACGACTAATATGTAATTTGTACTGGGAGCAAACAGCAATAATAAGATATAACAAGGAGAAATCTACACCCATGGACATAAAAAGAGGAGTAAGACAAGGATGCATCCTATCACCAAGCTTGTTCAATCTATACACTGAGCAAATCTTTAAAAACATCTCAGAGATACCAGGCCTAAACATTAATGGAAAGATAATCAATAACCTGAGATATGCTGATGATACTGTTCTACTAGCAGAAAATCCTAAAGACCTACAACAATTGCTTAATGTGATAAACATAACAAGCAAAAAATATGGACTAGAAATGAATATCAAAAAGACTAAAACTATGGTCATAAACAAAGAAAATTCTCAAGACCTACAATTAAATATCACAGTTGAGGGAACACATCTAGAGACAGTCCAGAGTTACAACTACCTGGGACATACTATAACCAATGATGGAAAATGCAAAACTGAAATAAACAAAAGAATAGGTATGGCAAAAAGTAATTTTAATGCCATGAAAGATATAATAACAACAAAACAAATATCAGCAGGGCTGAAACTAAGAATGGCAAAATGTTACATCTTCTCAATATTCCTGTATGGTGCAGAAACATGGACATTAGACAAGAAAACAGAAGAGAAAATTGAAGCCTTTGAAATGTGGATTTATTGAAGAATAGGTTGAATTGGATGGAAACAAAATATAACAACCGATAAAGTTTTAAAACAACTGAAAATAAAAAGAGAACTACTAAATACAATTAAGACAAGACAAATGAAATTTTTGGGGCATGTTAAAAGACACAACAGCCTACTAAAAGTAATATTGGAAGGAAAAATACAAGGTAAAAGAGGCAGATGCAGACCAAGACTAACATGGACGAGTAACATCAAAAGATGGTCAAGTCAATCTATGACAGCCTGCACCATCAAAGCAAGAAACTGAGAAGAATGGCGATCCATGGTAGCCAACCTTCGTTGCGAAGAAGGCACACGATGATGATTGAAAGAAAAAATGATTTCACATGTCACAACGCAGAAAAAGCTAGTCGTTATAAAAAGCGCCCCCAACGGCCGCTAAGGTTACAGGATCAAAGATGATTATAACATGGCTAGCCTTTTCAGTTTGATGTCTTCTGTGGCGCCTCCATCCACCCAGTTTGCTTATAACAGTTTCCAGACCTAGCGGTACAGCTACTGCCCCCCTCGCCCTCTCTGTGCATGCTGTTATTGATTCAGTAGCATGATATGTTAACAATACGTGAAAGGGTGCACTTGATGACTAGTAGGACTTATGGAGTTTATAAAGATAGCAACAAGATAACGTACTTGTGCCCTTCCCTATATGTAAATGCTTATGATAAACTGTATAATTTACCTGTAATTATGATTTCATATTATTTAACTTGAAAAATATTTCAGTTATGTAGTAAAGGAGTAAACGCAACAAGATGCATAGAGATGCGAATCTACTGTAAAGCTGATAATAATGGCAATTTAAAAAAAAAAAGAAGAAAAAAAGTGGCATGGTAACAGCTTTACGTGGTAATTAACAAAACAAAAGTCGACGTTTCGACCAAGTTCAGCTGGAACAACAAACAACAACACATACACATATATAAGAATATATACACAATATACTACACAATATATTAAACAATTTAACAAAGCCGGACGGAAAGAAGTCAACAGTGGGATTGAGATTGATAAGAATCGCCGGCCTCAGTTAGTGTTGGAGAGGCATGATCGCTAGCGACTGGGCGTTGTTGTCTGACGATGATAATGACACCATCCAGGAAACTCAGCAGTTGCCTCAAGTGAAGGTGATGACAAAATCCAGGAAACTCAGCAGTTGCCTCAAGTGAAGATGATGACAAAATCCAGGAAACTCAGCAGTTGCCTCAAGTGAAGAGGATGACAAAATCCAGGAAACTCAGCAGTTGCCTCAAGTGAAGAGGATGACAAAATCCAGGAAACTCAGCAGTTGCCTCAAGTGAAGAGGATGACAAAATCCAGGAAACTCAGCAGTGGCTTCATGTGAAGGTGATGATAACATGCAGGAGACTCAGCAGTTGCTTCTAGTGAATGTGATGATAACATCCAGGAAACTCAGCAATTGCTTCATGTGAAGGTGATGATAACATCCAGGAAACTCAGCAATTGCTTCATGTGAAGGTGATGATAACATCCAGGAAACTCAGCAATTGCTTCATGTGAAGGTGATGATAACATCCAAGAAACTCAGCAATTGCTTCATGTGAAGGTGATGATAACATCCAGGAAACTCAGCAATTGCTTCATGTGAAGGTGATGATAACATCCAGGAAACTCAGCAATTGCTTCATGTGAAGGTGATGGTAACATCCAGGAAACTCAGCAATTGCTTCTAGTGAATGTGATAATGACAACATCCAGGAAACTCAGCAATTGCTTCATGTGAAGGTGATAATGACAACATTCAGGAAACTCAGCAATTGCTTCATGTGAAGGTGATAATGACAACATTCAGGAAACTCAGCAATTGCTTCATGTGAAGGTGATAATGACAACATCCAGGAATCGCAGCAGTTGCTTCATGTGAAGGTGATGATGTCAACATCCAGGAAACTCAGAAATTGCTTCTAGTGAATGTGATGATGACAACATTCAGGAAACTCAGCAATTGCTTCATGTGAAGGTGATAATGACAACATCCAGGAATCGCAGCAGTTGCTTCATGTGAAGGTGATGATGTCAACATCCAGGAAACTCAGAAATTGCTTCTAGTGAATGTGATGATGACAACATTCAGGAAACTCAGCAATTGCTTCATGTGAAGGTGATAATGACAACATTCAGGAAACTCAGCATTTGCTTCATGTGAAGGTGATGATGACAACATCCAGGAAACTCAGCGATTGCTTCCCGTGAAGGAGATGATGACAACATTCAGGAAACTCAGCAATTGTTTCATGTGAAGGTGATAATGACAGCATTCAGGAAACTCAGCAAGTGCTTCATGTGAAGGTGATAATGACAACATTCAGGAAACTCAGCAATTGCTTCATGTGAAGGTGCTGATGACAACATCCAGGAAACTCAGCGATTGCTTCCCGTGAAGGAGATGATGACAACATCCAGGAAACTCAGCGATTGCTTCCCGTAAAGGAGATGATGACAACATTCAGGAAACTCAGCAATTGCTTCATGTGAAGGTGATAATGACAACATTCAGAAAGCTCAGCATTTGCTTCATGTGAAGGTGATGATGACAACATCCAGGAAACTCAGCGATTGCTTCCCGTAAAGGAGATGATGACAACATCCAGGAAACTCAGCGATTGCTTCCCGTGAAGGAGATGATGACAACATCCAGAAAACACAGCAATTGCTGCTAGTGAAGGTGATGATGACAACATCCAGGAAACTCAGCAATTGCTGCCAGTGAAGGTGATGATGTCAACATCCAGGAAACTCAGCAATTGCTTCTAGTGAAGGTGATGATGACAACATCCAGAAAACTCAGCAATTGCTTCCAGTGAAGGTGATGATGACAGCATGCAGTAAACTCAGCGATTGCTTTAAGTGAAAGTGATGATGACCAGGAAACTCAGCAATTGCTTCCAGTGAAGGTAATGATGACAGCATGCAGGATACTCAGCAATTACTTCCAGTGAAGGTAATGATGACAGCATGCAGGAAACTCAGCAATTGCTTCAAGTGAAGGTAATGATGACAGCATGCAGGAAACTCAGCAATTGCTTCCAGTGAAGGTGATGATGACCAGGAATCTCAGCGATTTCTTCTAGTGAAGGTAATGATGACAGCATCCAGGAAACTCAGCAATTGCTTCCAGTGAAGGTGATGATGACCAGGAATCTCAGCGATTGCTTTTTGTGAAGGTAATGATGACAACATGCAGGAAACTCAGCAATTGCTTCCAGTGAAGGTGATGATGACCAGGAAACTCAGTGATTTCTTCTAATGAAGGTAATGATGACAGCATCCAGGAAACTCAGCAATTGCTTCCAGTGAAGGTGATGATGACCAGGAAACTTAGCAATTGCTTCCAGTGAAGGTAGTGATGACAACATGCAGGAAACTTAGCAATTGCTTCTAGTGAAGGTAATGATGACAACTACTGAAGGTAATGATGACAACATGCAGGATACTCTGCGATTGCTTCTAGTGAAGATAATGATGACAACAAGCAGAAATCTCAGCGATTGCTTCCAGTGAATTGGATGATTACAACATCCAGGAAACTCAGCGATTGCTTCCAGTGAAGGTAATGATGACAACATGCAGGATACTCAGCGATTGCTTCTAGTGAACGTAATGATGACAACAAGCAGGAATCTCAGCGATTGCTTCCAGTGAAGGTGACGATGATAACAAGCAGGAATCTCTGTGATTGCTTCCAGTAAAGGTGATGATTACAACATCCAGGAAACTCAGCGATTGCTTCTAGTGAACGTAATGATGACAACAAGCAGGAATCTCAGCGATTGGATGATTACAACATCCAGGAAACTCAGCGATTGCTTCCAGTGAAGGTAATGATGACAACATGCAGGATACTCAGCGATTGCTTCTAGTGAACGTAATGATGACAACAAGCAGGAATCTCAGCGATTGCTTCCAGTGAAGGTAATGATGACAACAAGCAGGAATCTCAGCGATTGCTTCCAGTGAATTGGATGATTACAACATCCAGGAAACTCAGCGATTGCTTCCAGTGAAGGTAATGATGACAACATGCAGAATACTCAGCGATTGCTTCCAGTGAAGGTGATAGATGGTCACCAGGAGTGCCAGAACTAAACATCTTGGTATCCTCTCGAAGCACGAAATAATAATAAATAAAGTCACGGTGACGGTTCTTTTTATTTAATCAGCTGCATATCGGTTCCCAATTAGTTGATTAGTTAGTCGACATCATCCTCACTGCTCGTCTGACAACTACATTGCGTGTACATATCTCCTCCTCAATATATCGCTCAGATTTAGAACAGCAGTGTGGTCCATTGCCCATATCCATTCAACACAAAGGCCAAGCCTGCAAGCTCTTCTCCTCATTTATTTCCTGTTACACTCGAGTGCCCTGGCACAAAAACAAAGCAGATTTTTTTTTTTTATCTGCAGAGTTTCAATCTGTCTTCAAGCTCAGCCCATTTCAATCTTCCTGGGCACGCGCCTAGAACTACGGAGATAAATCATCTTATCTTATTCTCTCTTCCCCCCCCCCCTGTACACCTTGGGGGGGGTGACCAGGGAAATGCATGGTTATGGTTCTTGCTGATAAAACTGCCTCAGACTTGATGCTGTTGTAGAGTTTCTCTGGTGTTTTCACTCAAACTTAATCAGAGTCTGCATTGGGCTCTGTGTCTGTCTCAACTTGTTGTGTATATCTTGTATGACTTGGTATCAGTAATAGGAAACTCTTTATACAGAGCTTCGCAGCACGAGGCAGGCAATCTGATCTTCAGAAGTAGACTCCGTCGAGCAAGTGTTTCGGTGCACTAAACTTTCTCTCCTGGTGGACAAATCATTTTATTTGTTGTCTTTGTATCTTTCTTTCTTCTTTTCTCTTTCTCACTGGTACAGAAAAGGTGTTGTTGTTATATCATTTGTTGTTCTTGCGCTGCTCGACTCGAACTGTCTGAATGAGTGATTTTTCCTTTGTTGTTACATGTCTCTGTCACTGCATTTATCCATCTTCTTCTGGGTCTCCTCTTGGTCTTTTTCCATGCATTCTCGAGAAGAGCGCCCTTGAGGGTAATTGGTAAGGATTCATTCTGACCAGGTGGCCTAACCATTTAAGTTGTTGTTGTTCTATATATTGTCTTTATATGCAATTCAAAAATGGCTATGTGCCAACTCTTTCTGTCATAACTATGTTTATGATTTTGTATATTCTTGTCACCCCTACATATTTTTTCAAACATTTCATGTCTGTGGTGACTAACTTTCATTTCTGACATATTGTACTTGACCATCTTTAGTACTAGTAACAGAGTGGGAATAAATGTGTTTTGTTAATATGTTTCTTTGTGTCCAGTTTATCTTGAAAGTCTTGTGTTGTAGGTAATTGGCTGCGTCCCAGTACGTCGTTTGCTTTAATACACAGAACGTTGATTTCTTTATCCATTTTGGTATCTTCTGAGAATGTTGCTTGCAGATACTTGTGGAACTGTAATACCTCATTTGCACCTTTGTCCCGGATTGAAATATATACGGTTTATTTTATTATTCCTATTACCACGATTTAGCTGCAATAGCTCAGTGGTTTTTGAACTGGACTACAAAGGACAAGAGGTAGGGTTAGATCCCAACCGACGGCTTTCGGGTTCACCCTGCCTTTAATGGGTACCGGATTTTTTCAGGAAAGTAAAGCGGCAAGGGCGTAATACCGACCACATTACCCCAAAAATGTGCCAAAGGTCTGTAAAAATGTATGGTCACTAACACCATATTCCCTATACGCCTCTTGACGTGACGGGGGTACTTGACTTTAAAACAGAGCATGAAGAAGATTGTGAATGACAAAAGTGTGTGACTTTGACTATCCGTTTTGAATAGAATTTGTTTTAAATATAGTAACAATAATAAACAAAAATTATTTATGTCTTTTGGGGTTTTTCTTAGTGGTGTCAAAGTATCATTGTCTTTGTGTAATATGATTTGTTAAAAATAGTTCCAGATGCAGGCGTACACGTGACATAAAAAGTGAAATAACTACGCAGCCGCCAGCAAGCATTGTCCTAGTTTGACACGGACCTTGAGTGGACACAGTGTACAGGTCACGTTCTTATCTAGCGAACACGCACTTTTATATGAGCACTTGTGCGTCACTTCACGGCGGTAATTGGTCCGTCCTTTGTATTGTTCAGAGACACAACGTGGCTTTGTTCTTCATGTTGGCCTATCAATAAAAAACCTGCTGTGTTAGTGCCCACTAGCCGTGGTATTCAAATAAGCAAGCTAGCTGTAAATTTGTACCATTATTGTTATGGAAGGCCCCGGTATCACTGCAAACGAATTAAAATCTATAATAGCTCAACCGCCCGTGCCAGTGTAATCATCCGAATTAATATCTCATCTCCCAGACAACAAAAAAAGTAGCTGCTGTCTCCATCATAGCAGTCTCAGCACACGCCAAAGGACATAATGCGAAACCGCACAGAAAGTGAACACAGCCATCTATTCTCTGTCATACGATACCATCATTCATCGTAAGGAATCTGAATATCGAAACACGCTAAAAACGGATGAAACGAACAGCTCACGGTGTGCACATTGAACTAAACTCAGTAGCTCCTTATTGCCATCTTGTACAGTCTATATGCTTTTAGACCGTTGCAGTCACCACAGTCCGTCTCTAGCCAGATCTTCCACTTCTTCTGTTCCCATGTTCAAGATCTCCTTAATGTTCTGAAAGCACATTCCCATGATTCATCACCCAGGAACCATGCCTTCCATTATTTCTTTATCCAACCCTCTGTGCCTTTTGACGTGACCATAGTATTTTAATTTCCTCTGTAGAATAATGTTTATAAGCCAGTTCTTTTTAATGTTTAAGCATTTCAGTGTCTTCATTGCTCTTTTTCATCAGCCAAGCTATCTTAATAAATTTTCTGTAGCATTTTGTTCCGAATGAAAAGGTTTTTGTCCTTGCTGTTTACAAAAAATGTCCAAATGATTCACATCATAATTACCTTGCATGAAATTATGAACTACTTAATGTCATAAACTTCAGAGATTTTGTCCTTAATGATAGTGTGCCATTAAATAATTAAAATTAAATAAAGATATTGCAGTACATGTAGTTAATGTCAACTGAATGCAATCATATTTAGACATACATTAGCACTCTCACATATCAGAAACATTGACATGGAGTTACCTCCCAGTCTCATGTGATGCTTAGGAACTATAAACAGCTTTTAAAACCAAAGACAACAATCGAACAACTTCATACTTCGGGATGCTTTATAAATAAGATTAACACTCGTAATCAATATGAGCACAGCTGTTTGCTGTGGGTATTTTAGTTCACTTGCCCGGCAACTCAAAAATAATAGTAATAATCCCCAGTTACCGTGCATGAACGTTTAGTAAAGATCAGATTCAAATATTGGGGAATGGTTGATCTCGAACCTAGACGCCGTGAGACAGGGAGGTTGTGAGTTCAAATCACAGCTGAACCAGTTGGGATTTTTAATTTATAATTTCTCTCTGCGGTAACAACCCTGGTTTCAGTAGGAAGAACCGGCTTGAAACGTCAATTACTCATCGACGAAAAAATCTGCCTGTACGGCGAGGGACCCATGTGCACACGGCTGCCAGGGAAAAAATGGATTAACACGCAAAATTCAGTTCCTAGTCTCTAGGGACTTCGCCAGAGGTGAAAGCTTGCGAACGCAACAAAAAATTAAAAAAAAAAAAAAAAAAAAAAAAACGAAACAAAAAAAACTTTCAAATATATTTAACTGATGTGGAGATACACGATTAGCTTTATCATAATATTTTGTCACTGATAAGCTTGTTAATTAGCTCATTTATGTCTTTCCAGGAAGATGAAAAACATTTACGTTTTCTGTTATACGTTCAAACTGATTTTTTTAGAAGAGTGTTATCTTAAAATTCAAAAACACTTACGAAGAAATTATCGACGAAGTGTCCGATCGAGGCAATCTAAAGAATAACATATAGAAGAGACAATCACATTTCTTCTGGTATACTGCGAAAAAAAAATTAATTTGAAGATTCTAATTTTTATAGGGAAAATAAAGGCTGGGGTAAAAAGAGAAGGAGCAAGACAGGCGTATAATACAGGATTATCAACATGACGCCATGAATGAAGTATGATAGATCTAATCATACAGAGATAATGGGAGAAATATGATTGCCAATATCATAGGACATGACACTAATTGATGGCACTGCCATGAACACAATGGTACATTAGTTTCCTTCTTGTTCATTTGGGTTCTTCATTTTGGTTTTCTTTATTTTCTTTACGTCACAGTCGACATAACGATTCTTTTAATAATGGTCTTTATGCTTGTGTTGCGAGTGAATTTACGAAAATATGTGGTGATCTAGCTAGTAGATTGACCTCCCTGTTAGTGTTTTGGAAACTGAAAGAAGGATGTGGTTGTGAAGCCTGGGTCAGGGCGGGTTAGTCAGGAGCTGGGTTATGGAATCTAAGAGTCGTAATTCTACAGTTAGTTTTGAAAGTTAGACCTACCGACTTTATATATGGGGAATAATAGAACAAAGAAGTATGTGTTAGCACTCGGAAAAATTGACAGACAAACAACAATAGAAAAAAACGAAGAACAATATATGGTCCGAAGTGGGATCGAACCCGTACCCAGTGGCACCGCGCCTTGCCACGAGAAAGCAAGTTCTACAAGGCAGCAGTAGCAGTAGTAGTAATAACAATGGCAGCGGTAGTAGTAATAACAATGGCAGCAGTAGTAGTAATAATAACCAGTATATAACCACTGGAAACTACTATTCGTGCTGTTTCGTCCAATAAATGTTTGTCTACAACACAAGTATTCAGCCCTGCTGGGAGATACTTGCATTAATAGGAAAGTACAAATATACAATTTATTTCCGGTCTGTGATCGTTACCCTATGCTATAGTCATTGAGAACGTCATCGTGAAAGACACTGCTACAATAGCCAATTTTTAGGTTGGCTGCGTGGCAGTGTGCCAAGCGTTCGGCTTTTTCGTGGCAAGGCGCGGTGCCACTGAGTACGGGTTCGATCCCACTTCGGACCATATATTGTTCTTCGTTTTGTTCTATTGTTGTTTGTCTGTCAATTTTTCCGAGTGCTAACACATACTTCTTTGTTCTATTATTCCCTATTATCGCCTCGGAAGTTCCCCATATAATAATATTTATGTATTATTATTTGTAACCGACTTTATATATCCCTGCTCATTGCACTATGAGTAGACTCGCCCATGGAGTTCAAGGCTGATCTGAATAAAATTTAGCTGGTAAATGAACTCTAAACCCACTCTTTCCTTTCGCTAATTTCTGCTTCCGATGATTATGCTTGGTATAGTGCCCTCTACTCATTCAGCAGTAGTAATAATACAAAAATTCAGATAGGAGAAGGTGTATTTTTGGTCTACGCCCTCTATGGGCCGGCTACGGCTCGAAAGGTCAATAGATAGAAAGAATAATAGCAGTAGTAGTAGTAATAATAATAGCAGCAGTAGTAGTAATAATAATAGCAGCAGTGTTAGTAATAATAATAGCAGTAGTAGTAGTAATAATAATAGCAGCAGTAGTAGTAATAATAATAGCAGCAGTAGTAGTAATAATAATAGCAGCAGTGTTAGTAATAATAATAACAGCAGTAGTAGTAATAATAATAGCAGCAGTGTTAGTAATAATAATAGCAGCAGTGTTAGTAATAATAATAGCAGCAGTAGTAGTAATAATAATAGCAGCAGTAGTAGTAGTAATAAAGCAGCAGTAGTAGTAATAATAATAGCAGCAGTAGTAGTAATAATAATAGCAGCAGTAGTAGTAATAACAATGGCAGCAGTAGTAGTAATAATAATAGCAGCAGTAGTAGTAATAATAATAGCAGCAATAGTAGTAACAAAAGCAGCAGTAGCAGTAATAATAACAGCAGCAGTAGAAGTAATAATAACAGCAGCAGTAGTAGTAATAATAGTAGCAGCAGTAGTAGTAATAATAATATCAGCAGTAGTAGTAATAATAATAATAATAACATCAGTAGTAGTAATAATAATAGCAGCAGTAGCAGTAACAAAAGCAGCAGTAGCAGTAATAATAGCAGCAGCAGTAGTAGTAATAATAATAGCAGCAGTAGTAGTAATAATAATAGCAGCAGTGTTAGTAATAATAATAGCAGCAGTAGTAGTAATAATAGTAGCAGCAGTAGATATAGTAACAGTAGTACCCTGTCAGTCTGTAGAAAATGAGTTGAATATCTATTCAAAGTTCTTGTCAGATATTGTTTTGATTTCTTCCTTCTTGCGCGTCTACATTGCTCAATTTCCTCAGATTCAGTTTGCCAGCGTTTACGGTCTTACTCCAGCTTGATCTATCTTTAGCAAACTCTTCCCGGTGATTTATTTCCACACCAAACGCGTCACGTTTATCAAACATCTTTGTAGCGTAGAATGCGTATTCCTTTGTTTCTTTTGTCGATGGCTCTCTCCTCGTATAAGATGTATTGGGCAATATATTCAATAGAATATTCTATTATAATGTGCAGCCGGGATTTGAACTCACAACCTCTCTGTCTCGAGACCGGCGTCTTGCATCGAGACCAACCAGTACCCCATGTTGCAATGTCTTCTATATCAACAGACTCCATCAATTCCGTTCCTCGTTAACCAGTCTGTTTTGACGACGCGGACCGTTACCAGTGAGCCAGACTGGGAGGTGACGTGTGGTCTTCATAGGCCGTGGACCGCTGTCCCGTGCAGTGATGATCGATGTCGTCCAACTCGTGCTCCCTTCCCGGCTGCTCTAGATTATATCTCTCGTGCTCTTTCCAGGTGTCACGAGGTGGCGTTGAGGCAATAAATCAGATTCCTTATCCCAAGGGGCAACTATAAAAAAAAAAGAAATAAATAAAATGCTGGTTTGCCAGGCAGGTTTACAGTGGATTCAGCTATTGTTTTATATTTTACGCTTTAAATGTTGAAATAACCACAGTTGTTTGACATTGGTACTATAGGAGATAATCACATATATCAAATATAACAAATATTAAATACTCTACGGAGCCGCGTGTATAACTGTAAACTTTACATTACTTACTTTTAGTAGGCTAATGTGTCTTTTAACATTCTCCAAAAATCTCATTTGCCTTTGTTTGAATTGTCTTTAGTAGTAAGATTTTTGTTACATGGCTCATTAGGCTTATTATTCTAAAATCACTTCATTCAGCCTAAATCAAATTGATGTTTTTAGTTCATTTGGTATGTATTTGGTATATGGTATATGTCGTTGCATATGTCTGTGATCACTTCAGTGCCAAAATCTTCTAGTGCCTTATGATCGAGTTTTAGTGAAATAGGATCGAAAGGTTTCCAAACATAAAAAGTAAATGTTACGAAGTCCATAATATATACTCAAAAAACAACTTCGTTAACGATTATGTTTATTTACTTGTATTAACATGGCTCATCGTACATCCCTAGACCGGCAGTACGCTAATCTTACGGTCTGTTGTTTGATGTGCGACGGGGATAATCTGACAACTAACTGTGTGTCTATAAGTTCTGAATTGGAGTAAAATACGGTGGCCTAACATCATCAAGCGCTATACATAAAAAAAAAAAAATACGACGATCATCATTTTTAGGAAGTCGTGAACTTCCGGTATATGGTGGATAGGCGGCGGGAACAATTGAAGGCTATGCATGAAAAGTGTTCCTTGTTGCAGTTTCCTCATATTCCAAGTCCGGCTTGTTGCAGGAGCTACTGAGTTAAGGGCTCTGTGCATACCGTGAGCTGTGTGTCTCATCCGTTTTGATCATGTTTCGATATTTCAATTGTTTACGATGAATGATGGTATCGTATGTCAGGGAACAGTTGGCTGTGTTCACTTTCTGCGCAGTTTCGCCTTATGTCTTTTGGCGTGTGCTGAGACTGCTCCGATGGGGACTACAGTTACCTTTCTTTGTTTGGGAGATGAGATTCGGACGATTACGCTGGCACGGGCGGTTGAGCAAATATGGATTTTAATTCGTTTGCAGTGATACAGGGGCCTTCCATAAACAAATAACAAATATTTGTATGTTGTCAGGTCCTGCTGCTTTTCTCTTTTTCATTGTATAGCTTTAACCAATTCCGATTTTAAATTATATAACCTGGTGTATACTTTATAATTGGTTTCTTGTCCATTTCGTCATAAAATAACTCTGCTATATATTCCTGCCATCTGTTAATTATATCTTGTTGTCTGTTAGTCTTGATAAATGAAACGTAGAACAATTATTTATATCTTTGTTGTCTCTTAGTCTTGATAAATGAAACGTAGAACAATTAATTATATCTTTGTTGTCTCTTAGTCTTGATAAATGAAACGTAGAACAATTAATTATATCTTTGTTGTCTCTTAGTCTTGATAAATGAAACGTAGAACAATTAATTATATCTTTGTTGTCTCTTAGTCTTGATAAATGAAACGTAGAACAATTAATTATATCTTTGTTGTCTCTAGTCTTGATAAATGAAACATATACATTTTTTGTAGCTGTTCTACCTGTACAATAACGCTTCTAGCTATTACTCCGTTGTCTTACCGTGGCCATTGTCGGAAACAATAAATACTATAATTATTGATGATATTGCATGAGCTGTTAACTTTGTCTCATACACATTTTGCACCATAAATTATTAAGGTGACCAGACGTCCCGATTTTTCCGGGATAGTCCCGATTTTTTACTGTTCTTTCAACCTTTGTCCCTGATTTGTTTCTGTCTCGAATTTGTCCCGATGTTGGCCGATTTTATTTAGCTTTTGTCCTGGATTTGTTAAAATACATTATAAACACAAACGTTTACCAATTTTGCCAAAATGGTAAACGTCTCTTCGACTTAAAAATATACTTTATTCCGTTGTTGCGTAGAAAATGTTTAAAAAGTTGAACAGGTTGTTCATTTGGCGAAACAGGAACAGTAAAATGCTTGTTTTAAATCTTGTATACTGAAACTGAAACTCAACAAGTAGCATTTTTGCGGCCGCGACATTTCCGACATTTCATATTCTTGCATATTCATTGTGTTACTTTCGTTTACCGACGAACTAATTCTTTTTATTGTGTTGTTTAGTCATAGAGGTTAATGCATTCATTATATTTTATTTACATTGTGTTATTATTCAGTTACTTGACATTTTAATGTTTAAGAACTTATGCTATGCATATGGTATAGTCATAGTAAATTATTATTTAAACTATAGTTCATTTTGTAACGTTTGTAATTGTTGCAACAAATGGCATCAAAACATAAACGCAGTTTCAATCAAGATTTACAAAAGGAATATCCCTTTCTAAAAAAAAAAGTCTTCATCAGACTTCACTGTAAGATGCAGTATATGTGCCTCTGGGTTTTCGATTAACCATAGTGGACGTAGTGATATTAAGAGACACATAAATAGTGCGAAACATGAGAGAGCCTTTGCTACAGCTGCATCAAGCTTGTCGTTAACAACATTTTTTTCCAGCTGAATAGATTGGAGACAAAGAAGAACAATTAGCTGCTACAGAAGATTCATTTGCCTATCATACAGTGATACACAATCATACAGTGATACACAATCATACAGTGATACACAATCATACATTTAGATCTATGAACTGTACGTCAAAATTATTTCAGGTTACTCTAGAACCAAAATTTGCTTGTGCACGTACGAAAACAGAAACCATTGTTCGAAATATGTTCACACCCCATGTTCAAAACGAGTTGAGATGTGACCCAGAAAACTCAGCATTTGTTTCCATACTGACAGATGCCTCCAACCACAAGAAAATCAAGATTTTTCTGTGCTTGTCAGATACTTTGATCAAAATAAGGGGCTGAAATTTAAAATATTAAAATTGAAGTCATTACCAGGAGAAACATCTGATATTGTTAGTAGTTTGTTCAATGACTGTCAAACGGAAAAAGGTTTATAAAGGAAAGTAGTTGCATTATGTGCAGACAACACAAATTCTAATTTTGGAGGCGCTGAAAGGAAAGGAAAGAACAATGTTTTCATAAAGCTGAAAGAAAACATTGGACATGGTTTGATAGGCGTTGTGCATGCGATATTTTCCACAACACTGTTCGAGCAGCTGCAGATGTATTGCCTATTGAAGTTGAGATGAATATTGCTAAAATTTATCTGCACTTCAAATCATACACAGTTAGAGATGAAAGTCTCAAGGAGTTTTGCCAGTTTGTGGACACAGACTTCCAGATGATTTTAGGTTATGCACAGACTAGGTGGCTTGCACTGCTGTCTGCTGTTGAAAGGGTTCTTCACGGGTTCCTGCTTTTAAAATCCTATTTCCAATCTCAAGACAGATGCACGGTTTTTATAAAAAAAAATTCTTTGAAAACCCCTGTCTGAAGCATGGCTTATTTTTATTCACAGTCAGGCATCCTCTTTCCACGAAGCAGTGCAAAAAGTAGAGGAACAGGCGGTCACTGTTTTTGAAGTAATTGACAATATCAATGAGTTGAGAGCTATCTTGGAGTCCAAACTGGAAGATGGTTTCTTGCCATTAATTAATAGTTAAGCTAATTCTTGACAAGCTGGAAATGGAAGGAATTCCGCAGGATGATGTGAACAAGTTTAAAGCCAGTGTTTCTTCCTTCTATGAAACATCTTTAAGTTATTTGAAAAAAAAATGGGCTGCAAATAATTTCAAAACCTTGAGGCCTACAGCTGGGTAATGTTGAACAGAACACCAACTTGGGAAGTTATTCAGAAATCTTCATCATTAGTGAGTTAAACAGTACCTTCAGTCGACTTTCCAGAAAGTGAAATGTATGACGAACATGTTTACATGAAGCAGTTTGTTACTTCTCAGAAAATTAATGAGTGGAGTATTAAAACATTACCAGGGCAGCGTTGGATTGAAATGGCTTCCCACTTCAAAAACAGGCGTATGCCAATTTCACATTTCTGAAGCAGGCAGAGTTCTTTTCGTGTCTACCTGGAACAAATGCTGCAACGGAAAGATTGTTTTCACTGATGAACAGCTTGTGGACAAATGATAAAACACATCTAAGTGTGGACACTTTTAATGTCATGTTGATCACCAAAGTAAACAATGAGCAAACATGTTTTGAATTTTTTTAACATGCTCCAAACAAAGAAAGATATACAAAAAAGAAATCCACTCATTAGAAAAGTACTGCAACTCTGCTTCACCTTCCATTTAAGTGAGTATCACTAATATTTGTTTATCTCCTGATAACGTTTTGTAAGCCTATATTGTTAGGTGTTTTAAATAGTTTTAAAATATATGTATTATTCACTTGAAAAATACGGAAGAAATTAATTTTATTGATGGAAAATTTAAGTCAAATTAATCCGTCCCGGATTAGGGTTTCAAAAATGTTGTCACCTTTAAATTATAGATAGATCAGAAGTACAGTTTTTCATTTCCCCACCTCTTCCTCCATTCCCACCTCTTCCTCCATTCCCCACCTCTTCCTCCATTCCCATCTCTTCCTCCATTCCCACCTCTTCCTCCATTCACACCTCTTCCTCCATTCACACCTCTTCCTCCATTCCCATCTCTTCCTCCATTCCCCCTCTTCCTCCATTCACACCTCTTCCTCCATTCACACCTCTTCCTCCATTCACATTCTCTTCCTCCATTCACACCTCTTCCTCCATTTCCATCTCTTCCTCCATTCCCATCTCTTCCTCCATTCTCACCTCTTCCTCCATTCCCACCTCTTCCTCCATTCACACCTCTTCCTCCATTCCCATCTCTTCCTCCATTCACACCTCTTCCTCCATTCCCATCTCTTCCTTCCTCCATTCCCACCTCTTCCTCCATTCCCACCTCTTCCTCCATTCCCACCTCTTCCTCCATTCACCATCTCTTCCTCCATTCCCATCTCTTCCTCCATTCACACCTCTTCCTCCATTCACATCTCTTCCTCCATTCACACCTCTTCCTCCATTTCCATCTCTTCCTCCATTCCCATCTCTTCCTCCATTCTCACCTCTTCCTCCATTCCCACCTCTTCCTCCATTCACACCTCTTCCTCCATTCCCATCTCTTCCTCCATTCACACCTCTTCCTCCATTCCCATCTCTTCCTCCATTCCCATCTCTTCCTCCATTCCCACCTCTTCCTCCATTCCCACCTCTTCCTCCATTCACACCTCTTCCTCCATTCCCACCTCTTCCTCCATTCACACCTCTTCCTCCATTCCCATCTCTTCCTCCATTCACACCTCTTCCTCCATTCCCATCTCTTCCTCCATTCCATCTCTTCCTCCATTCCCACCTCTTCCTCCATTCACACCTCTTTCTCCGATCCCATCTCTTCCTCCATTCCCATCTCTTCCTCCATTCCCACCTCTTCCTCCATTCCCATCTATTCCTCCATTCACAACACTTCATCTGCTCACACCTCTTCCTCCATTCCCACTATTCCTCTTTCCTATTTTTTTTTCTTGTAACATACACACACGTATGCATTATTAATATTGCCCGTAACGTACATTTGTGCTTTACTAATGATCGCTTTTGACTCAGCTTTATTGCGGGTTGCTGTGGTTTTATGATTAGACACTATATTATATATTTATGCCTAATTATCCTATTGACACAAAAATCCAATTTTAACTGAACCTTGATAAAGCAACAGAAGTACAAGAAAGTGCTGATCCTAGCTAACTCCTTACTTTTTAGCTTATCAGGCCTAGAGTGGACTGACCTTGGATCCTTCAACTCTCCGTACACATATTTCAGTTGTTAATTGTGTACATGTGATATATCACGTGTTAAGAGCGTACCCGTAAACTGCCTATTGCTGATAAAACAGGATTAGATTTCATTTTGTAAGCATAACATGAGGGACGAAGCCGGAGTTAGATAAACGGAGAGCTGATTATTATATCAAGTGACAGGGATTTTGTCAGTGTGTTGCCGACGTGTAGTTTATCCATCAGGTGTAGTTTCTCTTAAAGTGTTGTCTCATCGGTGAAGGTTCAGTTTTTCCCCATCGTTTGTCTATGACCATCATGTTGTTGAGACAGCTTCTAGGCTGAAAGTGGTCATCGACTGAAAGCTGACCACTTAGGTAAGCAGCACCAGCTGATCTGATCGTCGCTTCTCCGCTGTGACTCCGGTTAACAAATAACCTGTTTGGCCTTGAGAGTTGGGGTCAAGTGAGAAGTTTAATCGACAGGTTATCCTCACTACACATCGGCCAAGTCCATGTTGCTGTTGGACAGTCATCACCCTAAACCGACCGAATCCATAGCTGCTCCGATATCCCCTGGAGAAAATCCAAGCAAAACCCTAACCCACGTGAACGAACTCTGTAGTACGGCCTGCGGTACACGGTGCGAGTAGGACTTTGCTGACAATGTTGCCAGATTATCGGCCACATTTTATGACCTATTCTTTTCGATCTTAATTGCCAATGATTCTTTAACGTGCGCGACTGCACATGGGGATTTTTCTGTTTATTGCCGTTATCCGAGAGGCCTGGACGTAAGATGCCATCACACTAGATAGAGATCAGGGAAGATAACTTCACAAAGATATCTCGGATTAGTTTTTCCTGTCTTTGATAAACTATCATCGCCGTGGGCCCAGGGCATTTAAGAGCGCGACGTCGTACCTCCAGACTACCCATCCCTTGGACATAAGTGCTCATATCTCCTCTCTAGTACACCCCTCAACGTACAGCGACTAACAAAACCAGTTTTGGTTGACAAGCTTTCTTTTGGCTTCCTAATTAGCTTGGCTTCTCCCACCCTGGGGTGATGTTCACAAAGTCTGTAAATAGTTGCCGATTCTGAATAAGAAGGGGGAAGAAGTGACTACAAAAAATACCTTGCTGATTATGGCGGGTGTGTCGGGTCCCAGCAAATATCATAGCTTGATGTAAACTACAACACTGCGAATCATTTTGCTCACTTGGGCCACTAATTTACTTTAAATTTCCATTATAGTAATTATTATGTGATAGGAAACTTTTATATATATATATAGGGCTGCAGTAGGAAGTAATTCGGTAATAAAAAGAACACCTCGTCGAGCAAGTGTTCGTCTGTAGTCTCCGGATTGTCACAATTAGAATTTGTACCAGAAACCCTGAAATTCCTACACAAATTCTCAGTAGGAGGAGCATATTAATTCTGGCGGACTATATCACTCACCACCCTCATCCTACCCGTGTTCTTTGTGACATTTGTCAACGATTTTGATGGTGTGTCTCTCAGAGAAGGAAAGGAAAAGAAAGGTAAACAAGGCAATGAATTAGTGACATATCACATCTGTTAATGGGATACATTTCAAAAAGTGTTGGCATGAATATTCCATTTTTACTATTATAATTTAAAAAAAAAACTCAGTAATACATCCAGAAAAAGAAAAAAAATATAAATTCAAACTGAAAAAGTCTCTGATTTGCTCCGGCTGTCTGCGTGCGCCAGTTAAGGTGATGCTTCAGCCTATGGCCTTTTGACCTTGTGTGACCCTAACTCAATTTTGTGAAACGATTGTTTGCCCTTGGTCCAGCACTCGGCAAGTGGACCAATGATAGTGGTGGATAGATACATTTGTGTGGAAACGTGGCTGTTAGTTGCAAGTGTCACTGGAAGCTAGGCTAATCTATCTGGCTACCTATCCATTCATCCATCCGTCCATCCTACGGTTTCTGTCTATCTGTGTGTATGTCTGTCAATTCGCCCGTCCGTCTCTCTGTCTGTAGATTTGTATCTATTTTTCCGTTTTTTTTTTGCATGTATGTTTACCTGTCTATATGACTGCTGTCCTTCTGATAGCCCACTCTTCTATCTGTCTCTCCATCCATCCGCGTCTATCTCGTTTCTATATTCTGTATATTTACATTACCGTTATGTTTAACGTCTGTATTTGCTTATTCCTCTTAATGTCTGTCTACTCCTATCCTAAACCAACTCAACGCAGACATACATAATCTATTAACCCCTCAACCTATGTTAAGGGATATCGTGCCAAATTGACTGGAATAAAAAAAAAGAAGAGAAAGTGTTCTGGCTACGTTTGCATAACGGCTTCGCTTGAATAGTTCTGCTCAAGCCCTACATAGAATTGCCGGAGGTTATCAAACTGCCGATCGCTGCAACTGTCCTGTACTCCTTTACACATTCACTGGCCGGTAAAAGTAAAGTAAGTACCCCCGTCACGCCAAGTGGCGTATAGGGAATATGGTGTTAGTGATCATACATTTTACAGACCTTCAGCACATGATGTTTGGGGTAATGTGGTCGGTATTACGCCCGTCTCGCTTTACTTTCCCAGAAAAAAAAATCCGGTACCCATTTAAAGCTGGGTGAACCCGGAAGCCGTCGGTTGGGATCGAACCCTGTCTCTTGTCTTTGGTAGTCCTGTTCACTAACCACTGAGCTATTGCGGCTCCTACAGGCCGTTAAACAAACACATTAAATGGAATTCATAATTCTTCTTATTTTATTCCTCAGTTACCTTTCAGTGTCAGGGGGAGATGTAATTTCCGAACTTTTGCTCGTTGTCTGGTCTGTTCTGCTATTACGCTTCCAGCGTGCCCCACAAGCTGGCTCCTGTAATTCGTCTGACACAATTCATTTTGATAGTATTTAACTTATTGGTTATTCTAGAATTATAAGATCATGGATTCATTTTAGGCAAACAAATAAACAGGTAAAGAAGTAAAGTGGTTTACCTGCCAGAGATCATGGAGTAATGGTTAGCTCGAGTGCTTGACGATAAATGTGCGTCTGCTAAATTACACTCATCTATACCTTGACAAAAGGCTGAGAGGAAATCCTGGAATCACCCAAACTTTGTGACGTCTTCAGCTATGCTAATTATAGACGACTGACGTCATTTTACCCACAAACGATCCTGCTGGCAAAGTTTTAATGTCACAAACTTTAGGTGATTCCTTTCAGCCCGCGAGCCTTCTTACTATATAACATAGATGGCTGTGGTTCACTTCTAGCCAGGCGCTTGTCAGTCCACTAAACTTATAAACAAAGAATGATTACCAGCTTTACTGAATTGGGTAGGATATTAACGTCGAGAAAGATAACCGGCTTCGTTGCCTTCAAATCCTGTATCGATGGACTCGAGACAAAATGCGGTCTCGAGACTGAGAAGCTGTGAGTTTAAATGCCGGCTTCACCGGTTGGGACTGTTATTTGTGATTTCTCTCTACGGCAACTACCCCTGGTCTCAACAGTCAGGTCTGGCTTGAAACGTCAATTACTTCCTGGACGGAAAGAATACGAGTACCTCTGAGGACGGCGTTATCTCCCTGGGCGGCGAGGGACCCCTGTGCACACGGCGGCGGGGAAAAACTTATTAATACGCAAATTTTAAGTTTCTGGTCACTAGGGACTTCGTCAGAGGAGGAAACCGGCGGGAAAAAAAATACTGTAGCGGTGTAATAGAAGTGCAATGCTTCAGTCTCTTACGACATTAATTACATGTTTTGGAATACCCCAGATCTTTTTAGTCACGAGAGCTCTTGTCTACGTTAATGATAAGCAAATATTAGTTATGGCTGTGATTGCAGTGTACATGAAGCTTGATGTCAGTTTAAAGTGGACTTTAATTATAAGCGATGTTGGATTTGGTAATAATTCTTTTCTTTTCGCTCTTTTCTCTGCATCTATTGCTTATTAACATTGAAGGGAAATGAAGTGTTTGAGCTAGTACTTTGTAGTGTGGTGTCCTGCATGGTGCTCGCCATGATGTCATTGTTTCATTGATCAGTCTTTTTATTAGCTCGACCTTTTCCCTTTCTCTCGTTACTTCTGGGTATTAATCATGAGTGGGATTAAAGGGATACAACTGAATGGCGGTATTATTGATGGTTGGTGAGGGTCAAAGTGTTTGATCAAATTCGGATCGGTGGCGTATATCGATGGAGTCGAGGTTGATATCAGTAGTGGGTGGGGTCAGTGTGGATATTACTTTTGGGTAGAGTCGGTGTGGGTATCTTTCATGGGTGTAGTTAGTGTGGGTATCATTTATGGGTGTAGTTGGTGTGGGTATTCTGTATGGGTGTAGTTAGTGTGGGTATCATTTATGGGTGTAGTTGGTGTGGGTATTCTGTATGGTGTAGTTTGTGTGGGTATCATTTATGGGTGTAGTTGGTGTGGATATTCTTTATGGGTGTAGTTTGTGTGGGTATTCTTTATGGGTGTAGTTTGTGTGGGTATCATTTATGGGTGTAGTTGGTGTGGGTATTCTTTGTGGGGGGGGGGGAGATGATGTGAATATCAAATGTGGGGGAATTCAGTGTGGATATCATTAAAGTGGGGAAGTCGGTGTGGATAACTTGTATTGGTAAAGAGAATTCTTACTTAGTAGCTCTAATAGGATGAGTATATCGATATCAGTTATGCATGGGCTGTTATTACACGCCTGTCTTCCTTTGTCAATTAATGTTACATCCCTTATTGAATTACATCGTAACAAAGTTATAACGCCACTGTAATGTATAAATACGAGAACCCTTGAAGAGCAATGGTTAATGAAGTGATCAGTCCTACTGAAGACAAGATGTATGGTTCGATCCAGATCGAACGGTCTAGGTTCGCCCAACCTGTTAAAGTACCAGCGATTCTTATTTTATTATAATTATAATAATCATTTTCTTGTTGGTAACTGGGAAGGTCGGGGGTAAGTAAGGTTTAAAAAACGGCACGATCGTAGTGCTTGTTTTAGCACATTACCCAACACTGTACGGATGGATTCAATAAAAAGCAGGCACTAAGGCTATGTTATTTAATGGAATCCTTCCTTTCCTTCCCTTTCTTTCCTTCCTTCCCCTCTCTTCCTTCCCCTCTCTTCCCTCCCTCCCTCCCTCCCTCCCTCCCTCCCTTCCTTCCTTCCTTCCTTCCTTCCTTCCTTCTTCCTTCCTTCCTTCCTTCCTTCCTTCCTTCCTTCCTTCCTCCGTCCCTCCCTCCTTCCTTCCTTCTTCCTTCCTTCCTTCCTTCCTTCCATTTCCTTCATTCTTTCAAGTAGAGGAGTATACGCTTGATCCTGTCAATATTCATGTGGAAAGAACGAACACTTCACCCCAGGTCTGTGTTTGGAAGTTCGATATTAAAACTGTTTCTTGTTGATCATCTTCCCATTTGGGAACAATATGGTCAGCATTACACTCGTACCATTTTTGTTTCCAAGAAACATGTGGCATTCTTACAAGGCTGGGTGAACCAAGAAACCATTGGCCGGGACTTAATTCGACCTTTTGTCCTCATATTAGACCAGGGTCAGTAATCCTTGCTCTACTGCCGTCCCCGAAAACAAATGGAGGATCTGCGTTCCGTTCTCATTCTCCGCTACGCTGCTCATTATTTGATTGTTAGTTTTCTTTTCTGTTGTGCGTTTTCTTCCTCTGCTTCTCCTCTTCCTCTTCCTCTTCTTCTTCTTCTTCCTCTTCCTCTTCCTCTTCTTCTTCTACTTCTTCTTCCTCTTCTCTTCCTCTTTCTCTCTTCTTCTTCTTCTTCTCCTCTTCTACTTCTTCTTCCTCCTCCTCTTCTTCTTCTTCCTCCACTTCTTCTTCCTCCTCCTCTTCTGCTTCTTCCTCTTCTTCTTCCTTATCGTCTTCATTCCCTTTTATATTATCGTCTCAGCCTTACATAAAATGGTGGTATATCTTTTGCTTCTTTGGCTAACATGAAGTTTGTCGATTGGGAAACACACATAATCACTCTGGCCCCTATAACAGACATTCCCCAGAGGAGATGTTTTTCTAATGTTTGTTTGTGTTCATGTCCATGTAATATTTGTCGCTTGTCTCCATCTTGTGGTCACAAGAATGCTCGATGACTACGGAGGCGATACAGCATTTAATAATAGAGCAGTTTTGAGACAAAGGGAATTGAGTGCCAAGTTCGCTATCTCAGAGGGGATGTTTCTAATTGAGAGAACGAATCAAAATGATGTGTTTGAGCTAATCAACTCTTTCTTATCTGTATTCTTCGTCTTCTTCTTTTCTTTTCTTTTTTTTTTTGCTTCATTTCTCTTCCTCTTTTCTTCACCCCCTCCCCTCTTATACCTCGCTATCATCGTCTTCTTCTTTTTCTAGTATTTTTCACTCATTTGCTCCTTCTTGTCGTCTTAATCTTTTTCTTATCTCATTTTTTCATCACCGCTTTCTCTCGTCGCCATGTATATTTGTTACCTTCTCTTTCGCATTTCTTCTTCTACCTTCTCATCGTCTTTCTCCTTCTTTTTATTTATTGAGTCTTAGCTTTTCTGTCTACTACTCCTCCAGGTCTTTCTCCTATATTTTCATAACTTGTTTCATTTATCTTTTCTTCGTGCTTCCTCTCCACCCTCCCTTTCTTTCCGACTCCCTCTCTGTCCTTTTCTTTTACATTTTTTGTTCTTGTTGGTTTCATTTCCTTTTCCTCCGTGTATTTCTTTTCTTGTGATCCCCTCTTATTCTTGTCTCTTTATTATCTTCCTCCTCATTTCTTTACCTATCCAGCTACATCTGTCTCCTTCTTCTTGTCGAATTTTTAAAACTATGAATTTTTTCTTCCACATCCTCTCATTGTTGTGCTTTATCGTTTCCAGCTTTAGCTTCCTAGCTTCGGACAGACAAGCTCATCATTGTACCACCATCCAATCCCATGGTCCGCACTTCATAAAAATTTGTCAATACTGCCCATCTCTATTTCCACTATTATACCTCCACCCGTTTGTGTTTATTTTCTTTATTTTTGACTACCTAATCTTGTTGGTGTTTTGCAATTAGGGGACTTTCGTTCTCGTGATAGTGGCTTTTATTACTGCACTTCCTGGCACTGCAAGTCATGTGATCTTCCAAGCTTTTGATGTTCACCGCTCGTAAAAGTGACTTACCCTGTTTTTTATTCGCCTAATGTACTAGGTTTCCAAGCCCTTAATTCGGAGGACCATGCTCAACGTCACTCTAATTTGTTCTCAACTAGAGCAGAATTTGTGATGTTTTGAGCAAAGATATTTTAAGTGAATCAAAGTAAATGTGGCTAAAACCACAACCAACTATATAGATGGCCCGCGGGGTGAAAAATAAAGACAGGAAAACACTCCAACTAGGGTGACGTTTTCAGCTTTATGAACGATTGTGTTAGTTGGTGAGTTTTCCGGTTTTATTGTTTATTGGTTGTTCGCTGGCCTTAGTAAATCTATAGTTGGCTGTAGACTAAAACAATCATGTTTGCTAATTAAAATGAGATGCATTTGTTTAATTTGCGCGACACCATACAGCAATTCCGCAGTCTTGCAGACTGGGAGGGGGGGGGGAATTGATTAGAATGCATTTGTGAGGCCTCTACCCACGCATTCCATGTCAGCGTGTAGGACTGACCAGCATGTAGGACTGACCAGCTTGTAGGACTGACCAGCATGTAGGACTGACCAGCTTGTAGGACTGACCAGCTTGTAGGACTAACCAGCTTGTAGGACTGACCAACATGTAGGACTGACCAGCATGTAGGACTGACCAGCATGTAGGACTGACCAGCTTGTAGGACTGACCAGCTTGTAGGACTGACCAGCATGTAGGACTGACCAGCATGTAGGACTGACCATCATGTAGGACTGACCAGCTTGTAGGACTGACCAGCTTGTAGGACTGACCAAATGTCTGGGGGCGTTTCAAGGTGGTTCGTTGTAGTCATCATCGAGTGTCGTCTCCGCATCGAAAGTTGGCAACCATGGAGCGCCATTCCCCTATATCACTTGCTTTGACCTTGCAGGTTGTCATAGGCAGACTTGTCCATCTTTTCATATTACTCGTCCATATTAATCTTGGTCTGCCTCTTTTACCCTGTATTTTCCATTCCAAGATTACTTTTGGGGGGTCATTGTGTCTTTTAACATGCCCCAAAAATCGCATTTGTCTTGTTTCAATTATATTTAGTGGTTCTCTTTTCATTTTTAGTTGTTTTAAGACTTCATCGTTTGTTTTCTTTTCTTTACATCAATTCTTCAAATTCTTCTATATATCCACATTTCAAAGGCTTCAATTTTCTGTTCTGTTATCTTGCCTAATCTCCATGTTTCTGCACCATACAGGAATGTTAAGTAGGTATAACATTTTGCTATTCTTAGTTTTAGCCTGGTGTTATTTGTTTTGGTGTTAGTATGTTCTTCATGGCATTAACATTACTTTTTGCCATTCCTAATCTTTTGTTTATTTCACTTTTATATTTTTTATCACTGGTTATAGTATATCCAAAGTATTTGTAGCTCTGAACTATCCCCAGGTCTATTCCTTCATTTTTTTAAAATATCCACTTGTAGGTTTTGGGTGTTTTCTTTGTTTATGATCATAGTCTTAGTCTTTTTGATATTCATATCTAGTCCATATTTTTTGCTTGTCATGTTTATTTCATTAAGTAATTGTTGTAGATCTTTAGGATTTTCTGCTAGTAATACAGTATCATCAGCATATCTTTGGTTATTGATTATCTTTCCTATAATGTTTAGGCCTGGCATCTCTGTGATGTTTTTTAAAGATCGGTGTATAGATTAAACAAGCTTGGTGATAGGATGCATATCAATGGGTGTAGAGTTCGCTTTGTTATATTTTATTATTGCTGTTTGCTACCAGTATAAATTACATTTTAGTCGCATGCCTATGTCATCTAGATGCGTATCTTTTAAGCAGTCTATTATAAGTTGCTTATTGTGTATTCTATCAAAAGCTTTGGTGTAGTCTATGAAGCAGGCATATATTGTTTTGTTTACTTCTGTGTACTTTTCGATTAATGTCCTCATGCAGAATATGGTTTCTTTTGTCTCAATGTTTTTCCTAAATCCAAATTTGTGCTCTTCTAATTCAGTATTGATTTTATTCTGAATTTTTCCTGGTATAACTTTTAGCAAGATTTTTGTTACATGGCTCGTTAGGTTTATTGTTCTAACGTCACTGCATTCAATTGCACCATTCTTTTTAGGTAATGCAAGGAACATTTTAGGATCATTCGCTTTAGAGTTGAGGTTAAAGTGCGCCACTTTGACAAAAGACATGAAGTTCGAAGTTCAGCGAGCGATCAGCACTCCGCTCCCTCCCACTCTATCCGTGTAATGCTTGACGCAAGAAAAATAAACTGAATACCAACATCTTTCAGAGACTAGTGATAGAACTGGAGATCCCACGTTCAAGTGGGGTACGTAGAAAACAAATGAGCAATTGAAAATTTAATAGAGTGGTTGCATAATATCACTACGACTATGTAATAGTCCAATGTGGATGTGTTTTGTAGAAGTTGACATTCTATTTTACTGTGGTAGTTCACCTCCTGCTGGCGTTTGTGGTTCTTCTTCTGCTTCTACCTATTTAGCTCCCAGTGGAGCATAGGTCTTAAAGAAATACTTTCCAAGTAGTTCAGTTTTTTGCCATTCTTTTAAGATCATTCCATGTCTTCCACATCATCTTCATCTCTGCTTCTATCTGTCTTCTCCAATAATTCCTTGGTCTTCCTCTTTGTCTTTCTCCTGGGGATTCCAAAAAAGGGCCTGTTGTGTAATACTCTCAGTTGGCTTCCGTAGTGTGTGTCCTTTGTGAAGTTTTTTTCGGCTTATTTTTTTTTACAGTATGGGATAGCCAGTCCCATGCCCAACCCTCCTTTCTCGCCCCTTACGAACATGGGTGTCTGTGGTTAGTTAAAGTATATTAATGATTGGCTTTACGTACGGTAGAGAGCCTAGTGGCATTGTAGTTAGTCCACTCACTTAACGACTTAAACGTTCGGAGTTCAATTGCCAACTGAGGCAACACAACTTTCGACCGAAAAGGCTATTGGGTTCCACCCAATCATTCCATTTTATATAAGTACTGGAGATATTATGTGGGAAGAAAAGGCAAGGCGATGAAGGAAACTGGCTACTCTCCCATCCGGTTTTCATAAAGTTGATGCTTAGTACAATGAAGTAGGGAGCCTCGGTAGCCTAGTTGGGAAAACAACTCGACTGGGCTACGACTTTCAGACAACCCGTGTTCGATTACCGCTGCAAGCAGTATGAATTGTACTCGTGGTTGAAAAAAAAAATACCCCGCGGTCGACCCAGCCGCTGGCAGGAAAGGATACCAGGGTAGTACTCTGGGAAGGTGAGGAATGCCTCCTAGCATCATGAGTATCGACGCCTGAAGCGACACTATCCAGAAGTCTCCGAACGCTTCTGGATAGGCGGCCGAGCACATATGGGTGAAAATTCCAGTGCTAAGACGCCGATTCAAGTCTCGTACTTGACCGTCATCTTTAATGAAATCACTAACACTTTATTACCCACCGACATTTACAATTGGGCTACCATTTCCTTTACTGTAACCAGGCAGTACATGGGCAAGTTTAAAATAAATGAAAGTACAATTACATTTTTATTTGTTAAAACTACCTTGGGTACCCTCGCCGTAGTGACCAGTGCCAAGACTTTCTCAGTTCGTGCAAGTTTCTTTAAATAGGTTGGAATACTAAGAGGGTACTGCTCGAGTTCAGGGAGCCGCGATAGCTCAGTGGTTAGTGAACTGGACTACAAAGGACAAAAGGTAGGGTTCGATCCCAATCGACGGCTTCCAGGTTCACCCAGCCTTTAATGGGTACTGGATTTTTTTCAGGGAAAGTAAAGCGGCATGGGCGTAATACCGACCACATTACCCCAAAAATCATGTGCTGAAGGTCTGTAAAATTTATGGTCACTAACACCATATTCCCTATACACCACTTGGCGTGACGGAGGCACTTTACTACTTTACGTTACTGCTCGAGTTCAGTGATAACTGTCCTGTAGCAAAGACAATCTGTCACGTTTATTATTCACCACTGTAGAGGATCTGAGCTCATAAAATGGTCTACCACGGAAGTCGATGATTTCAGTTGTTGGTGCACATAAATGTACCCGAAAGTTGATATCAGTCTTCCAGTTTTTACAAAATAAGTAGTAAGGGCTTCACCTTTTTACAGCGTGAGGATCGTTATCGCAAAATCAGTTGTACGGGTCTCACGTTTTTACAGCGTGAGAACCGTTATGACAAAATCAGTGGTTAAAACATTCGATGAATTGTCTGAGTTTGTGTGTTAGTGTTGACATATATATCAGAGCACTTCCATCTATATCTGTAAGAAATAAACAGCAGTATAGTAATTCCCCCTGGGAATAGCTCAAGTGTAGCGGATATTTAATATCTTACAAAGGTACCTCGGACTTCGATCTAAATTCATTGCAGGAGGTCGTTCGAACTCTGAATCGTTGAAGTTAAATCAGTTCTCTCTCTCTCTCTCTCTCTCTCTCTCTCTCTCTCACTCTCTCTCTCCCCCCCCCCTTCCCCATTAGAAATAATGAAAAGTAAACTGATCCATTCCCAGACCCTAAACAATATCCGTTTCGATAAACTTAAACAGCAAGTACACACAGTGTGAGGTAAAATAACTACAAAAAGTCCTTACTATACAATAAAACAAGAAACAAAATATGCACATCATCATCTTCATATTCGAGAACCATGCCAGCTGGCGTTGGTGATCATGTCTCTGCACAACCTTCAACCTCGACAGTTATTTTCTCTATTAAATGAAAATTGCATTACTGTAACTTAGTGGGGAGTGGCGATGTCCCGTGTGGCGACACCCACTTTTTATTTTTTTTTTTTTTTTAAAGTCTGGGTACCATTGTCACTTTCTTTGATAATTGGAGAGCTCAGCGGGCAAGGCAGATCGAGATGAACGTGACATCGTCGCCAGTGCTGGGACAGGCGACGGGGAAGGGATATGGGTAATAGCTGCTTTTGAAGATCTCTGCCAGCAACAGAAGTGGCGATTCCCTTTGCAGATTTATTTATTGTTGCTAATCTGACGCTAAAACCATTTATTTGCTCATTAAAAATACAGCAGTTGCCTGGTCACGATTCCAGCAACCTTTGTTTCTATTTGTTCCTGAAAAATATACCCAAGCAAATTTATTTTAAGTCATAAAAGTTTACCGGAATGCATTCGGGTACATTTCGGCAAATAAAATTTAAAAAAAAAGAACTTTGAAAGAAATGCTCTCAAGTTTAGCGCACGGGATCTGAAATGTTCGAAATAAAATGCACCATAACCTTTGGTGTATATATATGTATGTGTTTATATATTATATGTGTGTGTGTGTGTGTGTGTTTGTGTATGTATATATATATATATGCATGCATGTACATATGTGTGTTTGTTGTATGTATGTGTGCCTGCATGTGTATTAAATTAATAATTTCTGTGGATCACCATGAAGATAAAAACAAGACCGCGAATGTCAGATGCTAGACTTTGATCGCTCTATTTATTTACTTTTGCATTGCCCAATTCTGATTTCATTTCGTATATATTCTAGCTCGTGAAGATCCCTGTTCATGTAGATTGTAGTAGTTTGATCTTCCACTTTATCTTCTGCTATACCAGTGTACATTTAGATCGTGTACGTTTTGAGAAAAAATTTTACTTTGACTTATTCTGAGCATATTCTAGATTAATTCTATTTCATTTTCCTTGTGAAAGGTAAAATAATCATCACTCTTCTCACATATCAGTTGTGTGTGTGTGTGTGTGTTTAATTTGATTCCTTGCTCTTCGTATGTAAGCGATATGTAATAGTCTTCATAAGCATGTCTTTTTGAAGGAATTGATCTTTGCTTTCCATTTCTCAGTTACTTCACTTTCTGCATAGTATATATATTAAAAAAAAGTAAAGTACCCCCGTCACGCCAAGTGTCGTATATGGAATATGGTGTTAGTGACCATAAATTTTACAGACCGTCGGCACATGATTTTTATGTTAATGTGGTCGGTATTACGCCCGTGCCGCTTTACTTCTCCAGGGAAAAAAACCGGTACCCATTAAAGGCTGGGTGAAGCGGAAGCCGTCGGTTGGGATCGAACCCTACCTCTTGTCCTGTGTAGTCCAGTTCACTAACCACTGAGCTATCGCGGCTCCCCTGTATGGTGTATGTTGAAGTATTTATATTAATGCTTGGTTTCAGTTGCGGTTAAGAAGTTATATCTGTGTACAATGGAATGAATTCAAGACTCATCAAAAAGTGCCGGGCCTACTGGCGTAGGTAATCATGTCTCTCCACAACTTTCGATCTCAGCAGCTATTTATCATTTCTGTTGTTGGCCTTCTGCCAAGCCATTCTCTTAAGCTGTCTGTTATTTTTTTCACTTTGCTTCCCTCTATATCTTCGTCCCTCTATTTTTCCCGTTGTTACAATATATTCCAGTTCTCTTCTCATTCATGGCTAAAAAATGATGATTGTTTCTTCCTAATGTTGGAATTCAAGACTAATATAGAGATCATAGAAATGGCCATGCTGCCAACGATCTCATCTACAGTTAGGAAGAGTAGGTGAACATATGTCGAGCGTGTGATGAGAAGAGACAACAAAAGAATTTCGAAACAGGTTCTTCTATGGAAAACATCACGATGCATACAAAGAGAAAGACATAAGGAGACACTGAAAAGAAACTTATAAGAGAAGCAAAGTTAACAGACACAAACTCACTGGATAAGATCGAACATCTCGTCCAGAATAGAGATGGATGACTAAGAACTGTACAAGCTCTGTGTGACGTCTATCAACGGTGGAAGGGTCAAGGTCAAGAATCAGTTATGGTACACCGCCTGGTGGTGTTGTGGTTAGTACACACGCTTGCCAGCTGACTTGAAGATTCTCACTTCTAATACCAGTTGAGGTAGCCTTTCTTTTCTAACTTAAAATGACGTGGGCTCTACAAGACCTCTTTAAATGGGTACCGCAGATGTTTTTTTTTTCCTGGCAGCGAGGAACAGAACTGGCCACCTCATGTTCTAAAGCTGGGAATTAATATAGTGTACTAGTCACTAACACTTCGTTACTAAACGACAGTTGCTATGTGGCTATCTTTACCTGTACTCTTCTATAACAAAGGCAGTACGGTAAAGAAAGAAAAACAGTCCTAACTGTTAACAGATGAAATAAAAATTTAAAATATGGTTGGTTGGTTGCGTTCGCCCGATGACTAAAGTATTCTAGAGTATCGTAGTAAAGTAAAAGTAAAGTACCCCCGTCACGCCAAGTGGCGTATAGGGAAATATGGTGTTAGTGACCCTATATTTTACAGGCCTTCAGCACATGATTTTTTTTTTGGGGGGGGGGGGTAATGAGGTCAGTATTACGCCCGTGCTGCTTTACTTTCCCAGAAAAAATCCGGTACCCATTAAGGCTGGGTGAACCCGGAAGCCATCGGTTGGGATCGAACCCTACCCCTTGTCCGTGGTAGTCCAGTTCACTAACCTCTGAGCTATCGCGGCTCCTTAGAGTATCGTAGTAGACTAGAATATTCCTCTTCATCATCCGCCCTTACAAGGACGTAGTGGGCGTGTCTGCATTGTGTTGTGGTTTGCAGTATAACTGTTATATTTGCGCCTTTCGGCCCAACACATCCAACTTCAGTACGACATTTTTGAGTGCGGGTTGTCTTCCCTTTTCGATCCCTGCAAGCTTGGCCAGACTAGACAGGTTAGTCTGGTACTGGAGGAACCACGGAGAGGTGGAGCAGGGTCTGGATGGTTTTTGTTCACCGATCCTAGCGTAATCCATCAGCTGTGGGTCGCTGATAACTTCCAATGTGTCGGGCCGAAAGGCGCAGATATCGCGGCTCTGCGATAAACTAGCGACATAACGCACTCACGCCCAATTAATGGGTGGACGCTAAGAAGAAGAAGAAATATGTGCCTACAGCTTTATACTGAAGCTAGAACTGTGTTTCGGTCAAGATATTCACACTATCTGTCCCGATATGCAAAACAAACAGAAGTAAACTATAGTGCAATAAATATTTGCCTGCCTGCCAAACCGACCTCTTAGCTTCATCGGAAGCTTCTCATGTGCCAATTGATAAGTTAATCACGAAATGCCACCACTATCCATATTGTGAGTCATTCTTTGTGCCTTTTATAATATTTCCCCTGTCTAGTCTGATGTCATTAGTCTCAATTGTTATCCAATTCTACGCCTACCATCTTTCACTGTTCACTGCTTGATTTATTCAGATCCATAGAACTTGTCTACGTTTCATTGAGAAAAGACTAACAGAAGGAAACTTAGACTATTCAAATCAAACGTACTATCTACCCTTACGTATGCACGTGAGAGCTGGAAAACAACAAGAGACATAGAAAGAAAGTTGAACGCATTCAAAAATAAATGTCTAAGGAAAATACTTTGTATAGCCTGAAACTAATTCAAAAGAAACGAAGAAATTAGAGAAATCGTCAGTCAACCACTACTATCTTCAGTAATCAAGAAAAGACGATGGTCATATGTTGGACATGTGATGAGGAGAGATAACCGAATAACAAAGCAAGCCCTTATGTGGGAAACAAACATTTAAAAGGAAAAGAGAAAGACCCAGAGAGACATCGAGAAGAACATTGATGAGAGAGGCAAGAGCAGCAGGAATCAGCTCCCTCAATGAGATATAGTTGCTTGCAAGGAACAGAGACAAATGGCGAGATTTGATAAAAGATCTTAACAAGGATTGAAAACTGCTAGAATAAAAAAAATTATACAAGAGAAAGAGTATCTGGGTCTATGCCCCATGGGCGGACTACGTCGCGAAAGGTCAATAGAATAGAATAGAACTTGTAATGTGTCCCGATTCAAACTAGCTTTAATGTGGTCAAAACTACGCCAGTGGAGTATATCTTTCCTACAAAAAAAAAAAAAAAAAAAAAAAAAAACTGGCATCCATTCATGGCCGAGTGAACTTAGCAGCTGTCGATCGAATTCCCGGACATCTTGTTCACAGTAGACCCGATCAGTACTCACGTTAGCTTCATTCCCCCCTGGGATTATTATTTCAAACTAAATTATTGAAATATAAAACCTAAATGCTACGGAATAACTATTCATAGATGAGGACCCTGGCGACTGACGTAATAGTATTTAGGAAATGACGTCAAATACCTGTTAACTATGAATAGAAATAGGACTGGCTGGTCAATAAAAAAGAAACAGAAAACTATTCAACACTGCCAAGCCCAAATTGACACTAGGCAGCTGATTGTTGATTTATTCAATCCAGGCTTACTCAAGCATTCTCCACTCTAAATGTTGTTCCAGGGTACGTTGACGTTTCCTACGTATTTCCCTACTACACTGTTTGTTACGTAATATTCATTGCCTTTAGAAGTGTATTATGGTTAACTATTATAGTTATTGGGAGCCGCGATAGCTCAGTGGTTAGTGAACTGAACTACAAAGGACAAGGGGTAGGGTTCGATCCCAACTGACGGCTGCCGGTTCACCCAGCCTTTAATGGGTACCGCATTTTTTCCTAGGAAAGTAAAGCGGCACGGGCGTAATATCGACCACATTACCCAAAAATCATGTTCGAAGGTCTGTACAATTTGTGGTCACTAACACTATATTCTCTATACGCCACTTGGCGTAACAGGGGTACTTTGCTTTTTTTTTTTTTTAATTATTATAGTTATTATTTTAGAACGACACTCTTAGATGAAATATGAAACGTATAGTATTCTTTTTCATTTTTTCATCTTCTTCATTTTTCTTCTTTCCTTCCTTTTCTTAGCTTTCACCTGCTAAGTGGGCGTGGATGCGTTGTGTCGCTAATTTACGACAATGCTGCGGAAACTGCGACTTTAGTCCTGAAAGCATCCGTTTTCAGTATGAGTAGACTTTGCTTAACAATTTTCCTCCTGGCACATTTATTTTTAGCTGATTGTTTTCGACTTTTAACTGGCAAGGGCTTGCGCCAGTGCTCTCAAGACATATTGCTTCAAACTTTTAACTGGCAAGGGTTTGCGCCAGTGCTCTCAAGACATATTGCTTCAAAACTTTTAACTGGCAAGGGCTTGCGCCAGTGCTCTCGAGACGTATTGTTTTCGACTTTAACTGGTAAGGGCTTGCGCCAGTGCTCTCGAGACATATTGCTTCAAACTTTTAACTGGCAAGGGCGTGCGCCATTGCTCTCGAGACGTATTGTTTTCGACTTTTAACTGGCCAGGGCTTGCGCCAGTGCTCTCGAGACATATTGTTTTTGACTTTTAACTGGCAAGGGCTTGCGCCAGTGCTCTCGAGACATATTGTTTTTCGCCATTTACCAAGAAGACTAGACTCGACTGGATTGAATCTCATACGCAGATGCCAGGAGAGTATAACCGATATAAGGACGACGTCTTACCTCGAACCACCCAGTTCTCCTCATTCCTATTTTATTGACCTTTCAGCGTCGAGTCGAGAATAGTTTGCTCTCCCTTGCTCTTTGATGACTTTCTTTGCTGTCACGTATTTTGAAGGTCTCTATCGCTGTTTCTATCTAGAGAAATAAATGAAAAGGATAAATATTTTCTGTGTTTTGAGAGTCAAAGTGACTGAGAAAAAAGTTCACACAAAGTCCATTTCTCCTATACACTTACACACTTTCAAGTTGAAAAAAAAAAATGAATATTCCATATACGTATGGGAATATGGTGTTAGTGTCAATATTTTTCATGACCATGACACATTTTTGGGTTGATTCGGTTACTATCATATGTAATGATATTTACATTATAATTTTTAGAGGCAAGGGGAAACCCCAAATCCTTGTCGATCCCAAAAAATATCCGCCTCTTTTGGGAATTGAAGCTGCTGAAGAGAAATACAAAACTGTAAGAAAAAATGCACGTGAAACAACAGAAAGACAAAATATAATTGCCGTGGTTCGAATGATACCTCCCATTGTATACATACAGAAACAACAGATATAAATGCTTGGCCACGTAATAAGAGATAAAGCAATAGAACGAACTGACAATAAACGTTGCGAAAACACCTGACCCAAGAGAGGACCAGGATAAAGATAGGATTGATGGAATATTGAAAACATTAGAAAACATTACAGCAGGAACGCCCAGTAGAAGAGCAAAAGATGGATTGATGGAATATTGGAAACACTAGAAAACATTACAGCAGGAAAGCCCAGTAGAAGAACAAAAGATGGATTGATGGAATATTTGAAACACTCGGAAACATTACAGCAGGAACCCCCAGTAGAAGAACAAAAGATGGATTGATGGAATATTTGAAACACTCGGAAACATTACAGCAGGAACCCCCAGTAGAAGAACAAAAGATGGATTGATGGAATATTTGAAACACTCGGAAACATTACAGCAGGAACCCCCAGTAGAAGAACAAAAGATGATTGATGGAATATTGAAAACACTAGAAAACATTACAGCAGGAAAGCCCAGGAGAAGAGCAAAAGATGGATTGATGGAATATTGGAAACACTCGGAAACATTACAGCAGGAACGCCCAGTAGAAGAACAAAAGATGGATTGATGGAATATTGGAAACACTCGGAAACATTACAGCAGGAACACCCAGTAGAAGAACAAAAGATGGATTGATGGAATATTGGAAACACTCGGAAACATTACAGCAGGAACGCCCAGCAGAAGAGTATAAGACCGCAAAATGTATCTCTCCCCAACGCTGAAAAGGAAACAAGAAAGGAAAGAAGGTTTGATAGAAAGTCAAACAACGGAAATGATAAACAACGGTAAAAATAACATATCGTTTAGAGACATGATTATCATCGCCAGCAGGAACGACACACGATGACTGTCAGTAATTTGCTGCGTCTGTTTTACTACTATCTTGTTCACATTATCCCTTATTAACTAATTCACTCCACGTTACGGCACTCAACGCAAACACCTATTGCCTTTAATTTCAAAACGCCGTTCATCCTCAATTCTAAAACACACGGTTGTGTCATAGCGAGTTGCCGGGACGCATTTAAGGGCGCACCCTTGTTTGGTTATACGAATCGTCCGGCTATAGGAAGGACCGATCGCTAACATTTGAGTTTACTCGTGGCTTCTGAATTAAAAAAAAAAAAAGTATATATGAGCAAGCATAAATCGTTTGCGTGTTTTGACTTCCTGAGTGTAACTTTTTCTCAAGTACGTAGTTTACCACGTCACGCAAGTAAATGTTATTAATTAATCCCGTGTTACTCATACAAGTATGTCCTATTTGAAAGATGAATATCTTTATGACACGGGAGAAATTAGTACAATCATGATTAAGGGAAAATGTGTAAACTTAATGTTAAAGGACTATTAGTAAACTTATGGTTAATGAAACATTTATCTTATGGTTAAGAGAACATTTGTTAACCTTTGGTTAAGGGGAAAATTTGTAATCTTATGATTAAGGGAAAAATTTGTTATCTTATGGTTAATGGAAAATTTGTTATCTTATGGTTAAGAGAACATTTTTTTAACCTTTGGTTAAGGGAAAATTGTCTACGTTATGGCAAATGAAAGTTTAAGTAAATTTATGATCAAGGTAAGATTTAGTACACTTATGATAAAGGAAAGATAAATGAATTTATAATTGAGGGAAGATTTAGTACACTTAGGACAAAGGAAAGATACATAAATTTATAATGACGGAAGATTTAGTACATTTACGACAAAGGAAGGATACATAAATTTATAATTGACGGAAGATTTAGTACATTTACAACAAAGGAAGGCTACATAAATTTATAACTGACGGAAGATTTAGTACATTTACGACAAAGGAAGGATACATAAATTTATAATTGACGGAAGATTTAGTGCATTTACGAGAAAGGAAGGATACATAAATTTATAATTGAGGGAAGATTTAGTACATTTACGACAAAGGAAGGATACATCAAGTTATAATTGACGGAAGGTTTAGTACATTTACGACAAAGGAAGGATACATCAATTTATAATTGACGGAAGATTTAGTACATTTACGACAAAGGAAAGACACATACATTTATAATTGAGGTGAAGATTTTAATACACTTATGACAAAGGAAAGATAAATGATTTTATAATTGAGAGAAGATTTAGTACACTTATAACAAAGGAAACATAAAAACAAATTGATGATTAATGGAACATTTTACATAAACTGGTCTGGCTGTTTAGTTGTCCATATATATAGTTTACTTATTCTGTCAATTACCTATGTCCAGCTCCAAGTGCCACAACATATAAGACTGAATAAGATGATAACAAATGTGGATTCTGTAGATGAGTATTTGAAATACCATGATTTTAGTGTCTTGTAACTTTAAAACTATGATCACATCGCGAAATCAAACGTGAAACTTTATATTCTTCATTCACTCCTTTTTAAACATCAATCCATAATAAGAATATGTTTCTTTGTTGTTGTGTTGTTGATATTGTTTTTTTCGCGTCGCCAGCTTTCACCTCTGGCGAAGTCCCTAGAGACATGAAACATAATTTTGCGTGTTAATATTTTTTTTTCCCCTGCAGCCGTTTGCACAGGGGTCCCTCGCCGTGCAGGCAGATAACTCCGTCTTCGGAGGTACTCATATTCTTTTCATCGATGAGTAATTGACGTTTCAAACTGCCTCGTTGCTGAGACAGGGGCGGTACCGCAGAGAGAAATCATAATTAAAATCTCAAATGGTTCAGCAGGAATTTGAACTCACAACCTCTCTGTCTCGAGTCTTGCCCCGAGACCAACCAGTCCCGATACGAATTTTAAATGGGTTTAGATCAGTTGTGATGTACAGCAAGCTGTGTGTATCTACATTTTTCTTCCCAACAGATCCGACTTCGGCACGGCATTTTTTTTGGTGGTGGATTACTTCCCTCGTCGATACCTACAGTCTTGGCCAAAAGTGCTAGTGCTTGATGAGAGCCCCAGGGGGAGGTGATTGGTCAGTTTTGGTTCATAGCCAGCTACGAGTCACTCATTACGCCCATCCCATTTTCTGTACAATGTCTTGAACCTGAAATAAAAAGAGCTGCGATATTAAAATAAGAATATAAATGAAAGCAGAATCCAGTGAGCTCAGTCTTAGGAAGGAAACAGTGGCAACTACACATCGGAGGCAAGAGCCGTACACGTGGGCAAGGGCCATAATCTATATGAGAAAGTATGAAAAAAAAAAACAAATAAGATGAAATATTAGGAGCGATGAACAAGATTTGATGAAGACCTTATTTCTATATTCCCTATCCGTATGGTCGCTCAGAACACAGACTAGCCAGGGCTAATAGAGATCCAAAGAGGTAGAAGGCAAACCTAGTGCGGACAAATACAGTGCTGAAGTAGGATTTGTTTTTGGAACGAGTGACATAAATATCGTAACTTTTGCTACAAGCTATAGACAAAACGCAAGATCCGGCAACCGGATGATGTTGTTAAGATAGACGAAGAATATAGATGATGGTTGAGCGAGCGCGCGAAATAGGAAAACTATTTTCAAAATAAGAAGACAAATGGTTTTGTAAACTTGAAAATTTGACACGTAAGGCATGTATCGTGATGATGATAATGATGACGATGATGATGATGATGCTGATGATGATAGACAAAAGTGTTGCATAATTTTAGCACAAATCATCATCATTATGAAACATAAAAATGAGCGTGACAAATCTGAAACAAGAACAGAGCGTCAAATCTAAAATCCCCACTTTATATTGGATTAATAGATTACGAAAAGGCATTTGATAGTTTAGACAGAAGAATGCTTTGGAAGTTGCTGAGTCTTTACGGAATCCCCATAAAGTTATTACCTGATAAAACAATGTATGAAGGAGGGAAATGTAAGTGGTGCATGAAGGACAGCTTACAGAAGCATTTGAAATAAGAACAGGAGTAAGGCAAGGATGCCTTCTGTATCCATTTCTCTTTCTACTGGCCATAGATTGGATTATGAAAATAACTCAAAACAGCAGAAATGGGATCCAGTGGTCATGACCAAACAACTTGATGATTTAGACTTTGCTGATGACATAGCTCTCCTATCACACATCCATCAACAGATACAGGTAAAATGAGCATACTTGATGAGAGATCACAACAGCTAGGACTAAAGATTAATAGAGATAAGACCAACATTATGAGAATTAATGCAGTTGACAATAACCAAATAAAATAGGAGAAATACCTCTACTAGAGAGGTATCTTACAATATCTGGGAGTATATAGATAAAGAGGTTGGAACAGAAAATGATACCAGAATAAGGATATAATAAGCAAGAGGAGCTTTCATTGCACTAGGAAACATATGGAAATCCAAAGAAATTAGGTTAAATACAAAAACAAAAAATTTCAACTCCAATGTTAAGTCGGTCCTATTATATGGCTGTGAAACATGGGGAACAACAAAATTGACAATCACGATGATACAGACTTCTTTAATGGATGTTTACGCAGAATAAAAGGAGGAAATGGCAGGACAAAATCACTAACATAGAATTATGGAAGTGTACCAGTCAAACACCAGTGGATGAAGAGATACAGCGAAGATGATGGCGCTGGATAGGACACAAACTACGGAGGCCAACTGAGAGTATTACACAACATGCCCTTTTTGGAATCCCAGGGGAAAAGACAAAGAGGAAGACCAAGGAATTCTTGGAGAAGACAGATCGAAGCAGAGATGAAGATGATGGGGAAGACATGGAATGATCTTAAAAGAATGGCAAAAAAAACAGAATGACTTGGAAAATGTTTGTTGAAGACCTAGGCTCCACTGGGAGCTAAAAAGGTAGAAGAAGAAGAAAAAGCTTCACCGCTTCCACGGCAACCGGTATGACACATGATGATGGTGGAAATACCTCCTGTAAGCCTCGTCCGCTTCCACACCAACCGGTATGGCACATGGTGATGATGGTTATGATGATGATGCCAATCCTCCTACAAGCCTCGTTCGCTTCCCCGTCAACCGGTATGCACACGATGATGAAATCCCTCTTGTAAGCCTCGTCCGCTTCCATCCATCCTCCGTCTAGCCGCGAGAATACATGTTTAAATAAGCACCATAGAATCACAATGCTAAACTATGTCCCGAATGTTTCCACGGAAATGCGATAGCCTCTGAATGGGTCGATGACTCATGCGTAAATAACAAAGAAAAATGGTGGT